>JAGDYQ010000044.1:2046036-2119555 GCA_021962125.1 Bulinus truncatus | reverse complement strand
CTCATGATAATATACACCAAATGTGGGGGGGGGGGGCGTGATTTCGGATCATACACACCCAACAATTGTTAAGTCATCTCTTTTAGGGGGTCGCTGTACTCGGCTGAGTCCCGTCCGGGTAGGGGCTCCTGGAATGTGCTTGTTGTGCATCCCATTGTGTTACCCATGCATCAGAAAGATACTTAAAAAAAAAAGTAAATTCATCCTTATAAAGTCTACACAGACTATCGGGTCAATATGAATTCAGAGTTCATTTTGTTTCTGTAGCCGCGGCTATTGTTTGGAATTGTGTGGCTAGTACAATGGCCAAAAAATGTCGGGTACCCATTAGTAAAATGGATGGATTTAGGGACATTGATTGGACCCGAGAATAGTCCAGGCACTCAACAGGGCTTGAATTCGAGACCTTTCGGTTAGCAGTCGAGCGCTCTGCCACACTACCACCGCGTTGTACAAAGGAGGTAAATTGTCGATATCGATTCTTTCTGAAACTGTAAATAAATAAAAAATATATATCTTAATTTCCCTTGTAAACAAGAAATCTTTAGCTTGACGGATGAAATCTAGAGCATGGTCACTAAATTGTCGGATGCCATCTAGAGCATGGTCACTAAATTGTCGGATGACATCTAGAGCATGGTCACTAAATTGTCGGATGACATCTAGAGCATGGTCACTAAATTGTCGGATGACATCTAGAGCATGGTCACTAAATTGTCAACCTAGAAACATTTTTATCGACCTGTCACTGAGTGAATGTATGTTCTGTTGTTATCGTGTATGTCCTGTTGTTATCGTGTATGTCCTGTTGTTATCGTGTATGTTCTGTTGTTAGCGTGTATGTCTTGTTGTTAGCGTGTATGTTTTGTTGTTAGCGTGTATGTTCTGTTGTTAGCGTGGGTTACAATCCATGAGAAAAAATATTTGTACAATTTTTATTGCATGGTTTATCGTTGTAAAGTACAAAGAGAATTCATTTTGAAGTTTGTAAATTGATTTTTCGATTTTTTTATTGTTTCCCTTTGCGTTTTTCTTCTAAGAATTATAAAAGGTTAAACATTTGCAGTCTTGTGATTGAAATCAATAAGAATAAAGATGGTTGTTAGTCTACATCGGGTAAGACATTTAAGGGGGGGCAGGTTGTGGGGGGTGGGGTGGGTGTGAAATACTTTGGGCATCACGATAAATTGATGAAATAAATTTTAATATTTATCAATATAGTGAGTCTAGAACTAGTCAGTGATGTTTTATACACAAGTGGCGTGTTATACACAAGTGACGTGTTATACACAAGTCACGTGTTTATAAATCTTATGACAAAAGACAAAAAATAAAAGTAATTCGCTTCAGACCCTACAATCTTTTAATTAATTAATTATGGTGCTAGGGGGTGCTAAGCCCCTCCCCCCGGGCGGAGGTCTCTGATGTGTGGCAAAAGCTTGCATAGGGACATAATTTTGAATACATAGAAATGTATGGACATATGTATCAATTTTTAAATTGACTTTTTGTTGTGTTATGTGATACTGATTGAAATCAAATGTATACCTAGATGTGTTATCCATATGCCAAATCACAATATATTCATGTTATGTGTTGTTGTATGCTAAGTGTGGCCAAGTTAGCACTAGGAGTCCTTTAGAAAATGCAAAAATGAAAAGACAAACTACAGCAACATATTTATAGTTGGTTACACAGTCCCATGAGTAGTGTTGTTTTCGTTGACGAAAAGTAAAACTAAAACCTTCGTTGACGAAAATGTTGACTTTTCGTCAACGAGAACTAAAACTAAAACTAAAATTAGAAGCAAGACTAAAACTAGACGAAAACTAAAATTATTACAGAAAAAACGAAATAAAAACTGAAACTAAAATATAGTGTTGCTTTCGTTCGCGTAAACTAAAACTAAAACCTTCGTTAACGAAAATGTTGACTTTTCGTCAACGAGAACTAAAACTAAAACTAAAATTAGAAGCAAGACTAAAACTAGACGAAAACTAAAATTATTACAGAAAAAACGAAATAAAAACTGAAACTAAAATATGACCTGGGACTAAAACAACACTACCCATGAGCTCATTACAATTGACAAGTATTACAAAAGGGTACTAACTTATCAGTTAAACAAACACAGTCCCATGAGCTCATTACAATTGACAAGTATTACAAAAGGGTACTAACTTATCAGTTAAACTTATGAGAACAACTGAGAAAGAGATTGACAAAATTAGTTTGAAATGTGTAAGTTATCTTTGATATAATAATAAAAACATTGCTAATGCTAGTTGACTGTATTAATATGATTTTCCATATTTATCGAAGATTGAATTTTATAAAAATTTTTTTTTTTGCAAAAAATATAAACATACGTCATTTATCAAAATTAAAATTCACCTTAAACCACCCCCCACCCCACCCCCCGATTCCTTTCCCATTGATATAAATCTAGTGCAGTAGTTCTCAAAGAGGGAGTCCCTGGCAAATTCGAAATTGATCGACAAAAAAATATTTAATTGCTTATTTAACCGAGAATGTGCAAAGATTAATAAAAAAAAATTACTTTATTAAATCCTTTTTTTTTTATTTCTTTCCAAGTGTGGCGAAAAAATGGGTTAAATTTGTAAGTGTGTGTTGAACAGCAAAAGTAGGAGACCCCTTGTTTTAGTGTGACGAAATCTGAGTCTGCTCTATCACAGCCATTTCTACATTTCTCTCTATCTGTCCATCTTGTATCGCCAACCTCCACGTCCGTTAGAAAAGGTATTTCTGTTGATACATTCCATCGTGACCGTGGATGTGGTATTCGGATTTTTTAAAAATTTCATCAAATTCATGGTCATTCGTAACATACTTTTAAAAAAATAAATTCACCTTGAAAATGTCATTTATATTTTCTAGAAGAGTTTTTACTTTCTTTATTCAACCATATCGTTGATATTTATTGAATTGTTACAAACCTTTTGAAAACATTAAATTAAGCGAAGTAAATGTATTAAACATAGAACATGAACTTAATTCAATAGTTAAAACATCATCTTATTTATGAATATAATTTTACTCCATCTAACCCATCTAGTTCAAGTAACACGAAAATAAAATGCGTGGTGGTGACGTCATTTTAATATGTCGTCACTCATAGACCATCCAAGATCAATGTCGCACCAATCCGTGAGGGAACCTTCCTACATTGAGACCATATCTCGAGGTTAAAATGTTTAAGGAGATCTAATAAATTCAAACCAGAAACGGAGAGCACAGTTCAGATATCTCATAAATTTTGTCAAGGGGAAGTAACCCCTTCGTCAGAAGGAGAAAAGTACATGCGTGTATTCATGCGCACAGAATCATTGAGAAAATCTGCATGCGAGACTTTAATATTTGCCTGAACTGAAGATAGTGTGTCTGGAGTAGATGATAGAAGATTCACGGCCAATGGAGACGTGTGTATGCAGTGGCGTAGTGAGGGGTGTGCAAGGGGGCATCATGCCCCGGGCGCTACTCACAAAGGGGCGCCAAATGGTATATTTTACATATAATATTATAAGGTTCTCGAATGGGAGGGGGCGCTAAAAAAGGTATTGTGCCCCGGGCGCGAGTTAAGCTTGCTACGACACTGTGTGTTTGTGTGTGTGTGTTTTGAAGTATTTAGCAGAGGCTCATCTGTTTCGATGTCTAGTGAAAATACTTCTTTGTCAAGTTATATGTTACTCAACTTTATGCTACAGATGAGTGCGTCCATCTTAAAAAAAAAACAACAACAAAACAATGTAAAAATAACATCCACGTGAATGTATCAATTATTCACACATGTAGAGAATGTCCTAGTGGGAGCAGACCCATTAATTGCTTTATGGTTTCAGAAGTGGCGTGCACAAAGGTGGGGGTCAGCTCCCTAAGTGTCGTCTACGGACATAGGCGGACTTAGTTCGTAATAATGCACAGAGAGCAGAAGAGCATATTGCCCCCCTCCCCCCACCCCCGTTTTTAAAAATAAAAGTGTTTAAAGTTAGACTCAAATTTCAGCCCCCCCCCCTATCTCACACCCAGTACACCCGCCGTTTTGATCCGCCTCTGTCTAAGAGGGGGGAAAATTGGGTGAGGGTGATTTGATTTCAGAACTGTCGCGTGCAAGGGGTGGGGGGGGGGACTATGTCTAAAGGGCCGTCTACAAAAAAGGGGGTGTGGTGTGGGTGAGGGGGGGGGGAGATTTCAAAACTGTCATCTACAACATGTGAAGTAAATCTAGAGCATGACTTCCGTTCTGTGTTTGACATGTGACATGCAATCAACATCAAATGGTTTGTTGTTTAATCCGCACATTTCTTTACGCAACTGTGAAGAAATTTATATTATGATAAAACAAATAAAAAAAAAATCTTTTTAAAATAAAAATATGCTTTTGTTAATAATTTACTAAAATGTAAAAAAAACACAAAAAATTCATTAGGCTTAAATCATACAAATATTTACAGAAATTATATTGACTAAGAAAAAATGCCTTAGCTCCAATATTGATTTTTTCACTATCATTCTAGTTGTCTTACAGTTTGTTCCAATAATTATTGCTATAATGACGGATTTCTTCCAGAGTATACTGTTTAATGTAGCAATGTTTGCGAGATATACTACAGTACACCTGATCTATCTATTTACATTTCATTGTTACAACTTAGTACACAGCGATCTACATGTTATTTCAAAACATTGTTATTACAATCACACAGTCTATGTTATTTCATTGTTACAACACAGTACACAGTCTATGTTATTTCATTGTTACAACACAGTACACAGTCTATGTTATTTCATTGTTACAACACAGTACACAGTCTATGTTATTTCATTGTTACAACACAGTACACAGTCTATGTTATTTCATTGTTACAACACAGTACACAGACTATGTTATTTCATTGTTACAACTCTCCCACTTTTATTTAGCCAATATAATTTCTATAAATATTTGTATGACCTAAGCCAAAGGAAATATTTTTTTTTTAGTTTGTACAGTTACGATGTAAAGTTACTATAGACTAATGAAATGTATTGATGTACCTAGTAGGAAAACGTAAGACTAAATCATCTGTTGTTTTATACTTTCTTATGCATTTTATTGTTAACTGAGCACTTTCATGAACCTCTGCTTTACTCACGAGGCCATAACCCATTTTTGTAATCTCCCTTTTTTTTATAAACATTATCAAAACGTAATTAGCTTTGGAGTTCATAAGAATTTAATTAATTGACTTGAACATTTTAAAAGAGCTTATCGTCACATGCTAAAAATTTCAAATTGATTGGGCTTCATGAAATTTAGGATAAATGATTTGAAATTTCCAAAAAACTAAAGATTTTTATACAAGCATCATCATGACGTCCAGACACAGCAAGTTAAAATAAATATTAAAAACAACATCATCAAAATAAAATGCCTATTCTTCTTCACATGATATATTTGTAACAATTAAAGAAAATATTTGGTATACAATATTTTATAAAAAAAAATAATCTTTATTCATATTTTGCAAGAAAAATTTTATAAATAATTGTTTCTATTCATTTAGCTAAAGCAATATTTTTTTCACAATATCTTATGATAAAGTAGATTTTTCAACAACTATCAAACGTTTTTAATTTCTTTACCGCTACACTAAATATTCTCATCATAGTATGGAGTTCATACATGATAATTCTGATAAATGGGATGTATCAAGTGATTAGAGACAATATATTTAAACATTTCTATTAATACCTTGATTATTTTCTCACGATTCATTTTTGGTCGTTTTACGAAGCGAAGTCCGTCACTAAATACAAGAGGAAACATTTAAGAAAAATAAATACATGTAGAATTCATCTTTGTTGGAATTGAATCTTGTCATCAGCGAGGTCACACTCAATATAGATTGTAGGATATAGGTTTGTTTGATCATCACTTGAAGGGGGAGACACGAATACAACAGAAAATATATGTTATATTTGAAATAGAAGACTGCCATTTGTCATTTGCAGGGAGACATTTAGAAATCAAAATAGATCAGAAATTCTGGTATCATAAATACAATTTTATCTTGATTTCTTTATTTATACAAAAAACTTCCAGTAGATTATTTTTTAACGCATAAAAAAAACACCGTGACATTTGTTAAATCAAGTTTTAATCTTATCTGCACAATGTCACGCAAATAAAAATATGGCCGAATGATATTTAAATTTTGTTGAAAATTTTCTTTCTTTTTTTTTCATTTTCATATTGCATGCATGTATATATTTATATTTCTGCTGGAAGTAAGAGATCACATGACATGATTTTGACATTTTATTTTTCATAAAAAAAAAAAAACGTCAACAACCGCTTGCTTGTCAGAATTTTATAAATTACAAAACACATAAATAGCATTTTAGAGTAAAAAAAAATATTCATAATTACATATTCATAAGGAGAATGAAATATTTTTTTTAACATATATCAACGCATTGCACTAATTAAAGAACATTATATACCTTTTATGCCTTATATTGAACTCTTTTTAGACATGTCGGTATGACGTCATCTTTTATTTAAATCATTCCGTCTGGCAGCACTGTGTGTCTAAACGAAGCCAGAAATTGGAAAATTTGAAATCAATTTTCACTAACTTCTTGAAAAACAATCTATGAGAAATTTTTAACATCTGTATATTCTTGATATCAATAACACTATTTGAAACATCTGTATATTCTTGATATCAATAACACTATTTGAAACATCTGTATATTCTTGATATCAATAACACTATTTGAAACATCTGTATATTCTTGATATCAATAACACTATTTGAAACGTCTGTATATTCTTGATATCAATAACACTATTTGAAATATCTGTATATTCTTGATATCAATAACACTATTTGAAAACTCTTATGGAGTCAGAAAAAAAATGACAAAGTTTAAATAAAGAGGGAGAGAGCGGAAAGAGATTATGGTGTCTCAAGTTTAGCAAGTGGAGAGTTCTGAAGTTCGTTTTTACTAGTCTGGCGTGTTATTTTTAATATTACAGACACATGCTACCAACCGAACAATATTTAAAAAAAAATATAAAAAAATATGTAAAAGTCTCTGCCTAGGGCCCTTAAATATCTGTAAATGTCTCTGTCTAGGGCCCTAAAATATCTGTAAAAGTCTCTGTCTAGGGCCCTCAAATATCTGTAAAAGTCTCTGCCTAGGGCCCTCAAATATCTGTAAAAGTCTCTGTCTAGGGCCCTCAAATATTTGTAAAAGTCTCTGCCTAGGGCCCTCAAATATTTGTAAATGTCTCTGCCTAGGGCCCTCAAATGTCTGTAAAAGTCTCTGCCTAGGGCCCTCAAATATCTGTAAAAGTCTCTGCCTAGGGCCCTCGAATATCTGTAAAAGTCTCTGCCTAGGGCCCTCAAATATCTGTAAAAGTCTCTGCCTAGGGCCCTCAAATATTTGTAAATGTCTCTGCCTAGGGCCCTAAAAAATCTGTAAAAGTCTCTGCTTAGGGCCCTCAAATATCTGTAAAAGTCTCTGCCTAGGGCCCTCGAATATCTGTAAAAGTCTCTGCCTAGGGCCCTCAAATATCTGTAAAACTCTCTGTCTAGGGTCCCAAATATCTGTAAAAGTCTCTGCCTAGGGCCCTCAAATGTCTGTAAAAGTCTCTGCCTAGGGCCCTCAAATATCAGTAAAAGTATCTGCCTAGAGCCCTAAATATCTGTAAAACTATCTGCCTAGAGCCCCCAAAAATCAAGCAACGGTTCTGCCTAGCATAACTTTATTTATATCTTTAAGACTTCACATTCGTATCTTCAAAGCGGCAAGAAATATGTTGGACAACCGTTACATTATTTACCAACAACAACATAAGCACACATATGTACAGACATCATGTGTCATTATAATGCAATATATGAATAACATAACTGGCCTATCGTTACTATGCATCATCTATTATGAATGCGTTATCTCATCTAGAGACATGGGTGATCACTCTGTATTCCGCATATAACATGAACGGGTAGTTTCTCCCCTTTTATAACTCCGCCCTGCCGAGAGGGGACTTTGCCAGGGAATAGCGCAAAAACGTCCTGTTGTTTGTTATTCATGCGTATTGCCAGAAGGGATTATGCTTTTTTTTCCTTGTTTCTTATTTTATCGCAGTCATATGTGATGTGACATTTGACAGAGAGCACTGTGCCCAACATCAAATTAAATGTCGGAAACATTGTTATGGAAAAATACCACAGGCCGTCGTGTCAACAACGTGTTTGCCAACTCGTTGTAACTATTTCTTTCAGTAGTTTGTTAGAAAATGGCTAGGTTGACAACATCTCACATAAGTGCGATTTCCCCGCGGTATGCGAAGCTACGGTTTTCAGTCAATAAAGCTGTTCACATTGGCAACTGTTTGATTACCAATATCGAATAAATACGTTTTTTTTTTACTATAGCCCAGTAATTATTTGTAAGTAAACTGGTGACAATAATTAAGTAACAAATAACGAATCTAAATGAACATTGGGTATTGTCCAACTATGTCAGCTACAGTTATGATAACAATCAAGACCTCAATAAAGGATGGAGTGGAAGTGTGACATAGCTCTCTCTAGTTCCACTCATTTTTAAATGGGTACATGGAATGCATTGGTAATTGAAACTGACGACCTTCTACATTTGACTCCAATGTTCTGAGGTTACAGAGGCGTACCTAGGGTGGGAGGAGGGGGGTCCAAATTCGAAAGTCTCCCCGGGCCCCAGCTTGAGGGGGGCCCCCAAAATGTTATTTTACATTAAATATTAAGTACATAATTTCATGTCATGGTGTCGAATGTCACAATGCAGGGGCCCCCAAAGAGCCCAAGCCCCCCCGGGCCCCAAAATCCCTAGGTTCGGCACTGTGAGGTTACTTTTAAAATGGAATCTCTTCGCCTCAGTCAAAACGTCCTGTATAACACTTATTTAGACAAATTACACTTTTAAATTGATGATCATTAGGCAAATATTTTACTAACAAAATGAATAAGTGGTTCTCGAAAATTCTACCTAGTCCTCTTACACAATTTAATTAGTCTACTTATCGTCTGTATACCTCACCACTCTCCGCTACTTTTTTAGATTTGTTCAGACCATGGGCGTCGCTAGGAATTTTTCCAGGGGGGGGGCAAAAATTTTCCAGGGGGGGGGGCAAATAACAACTTTATGACATTTTTTTTTAAATGTAAGGGGGGGGGAGCAAATGCCCCCCTTGCCCCCCCCCCCCATGAATACGCCCATAGTTCAGACTCTATCCGGACACACACACAATACAGCTACACAAACAGTTTTTTTTATTTCACAATGTGATGAATGAACCCACGAGTGGTTGAATAGAAGTGATTCTGTTGGAGATACCTGCAGCGCTAAGTGACTGTCAGTGTAATCGACCCCCATGAGCCCCCATCGCGGATACAGGGGCGTGTCGGTGTGTGTGAGGGGTACTGTAGGTGGTCACATCGAGCAGGGTAAAAAAAAAACTGTGTCGAAAAAGGGGAGGGCGGGGTGTTTTGTGAGAAAGGAAACTTTTCTGGACCACTGGATAGTCCACGACGGCCCCGCAAGTGGGGATTCTGACGTGGTATCAACAACACACAACTACCACTAATGTTTTAGCAATATAAACTCAATTTAAGTTTCAGCAAGCTTACTACATGATATTGGCTTACCGTTTACTCCATGATATTGGCTTGTAGTTTACTACATGATATTGGCTTGTAGTTTACTCCATGATATTGGCTTGTAGTTTACTCCATGATACTGGCTTACAGTTTACTCCAGGATATTGGCTTGTAGTTTACTCCATGATATTGGCTTGTAGTTTACTCCATGATACTGGCTTACAGTTTACTCCATGATATTGTCTTGCTCGGTTGAGTTATCAATTCTAACAATTATTATTTTATGTAATAAAAAAGAGAGTCAAGTTTAACTTATAGATCTTGACCTACATGGACCATCTGGGTCAAGTAGATTTCATAGGTTTCTGTATCCCCGGCTGTTCTATGGGATTGTTTGGCTAGTAAAATGATCATCCGCCTTTGATTTTACTCCAACAAATGTCAGGGACCCGTTTGTTAGCTGCCTGGACCAAAGGACATCGATTGGAACCGAGAAAAGTTTCATCACTCGCTGGGGTTTTGAACTTGGGGCCTACTTGGTTGAACACTCCTCTCCCCCCCCGTATCACAACAAAAATTACTAAATTTTATCCCCCATCCATCCCCATGACGAGACCATAATTTACAATTGATGTTTTTTTTTAATTACAATGCTAAAGTCCATTATACTGTTATTATTTTCGGTCAACGCCTGACATGCGCGGACCCCCCCCCCCCATCACACTCACGACGATCAAGTCTAATTTACACCAGATAGCGAGAGTCAATGGGGCCACAATGTACCAGGGGGGGGGGGGGTCTCGACATCTGTCATTTATTTTTGAAGTCACGTGTAACTCTAGTAAAAAAAAACAAAACAAAAACAAAAACAAACTTGTATATATTGTTTTCACGGTCATAGTTTCCCCCATCATTTCAATGTTTTTGCTTTAACCGCGCATGTTCTCAGTCCGGTGCAGCGCCTGCACCATCCGCAAAACTCGTCGAGTACCCCCCGGGGGGGGGTACACATACCACACGTTGGGAAACATTGGTATAGGCAAACAAACCCAATAATATCGTATCATTTCATCAAATGAATGTTAAATAAATAACAGAGTGCGTCTTCATATCATCATCCCACCATTCACAAACTAGATACAGGCAGCAAGTCATATGCTGAATATCAAATGAATAAATTATAAATAATAAAAAACAACTTAGAAACACCTGTCGTTATTCGAAGAGGAAAAAAAACACACCAAGTTCACAGGTAGAAGAAGTTATATATATATATATATATATATATATATATATATATATATTTAAACTAGTTCTGTTGTCGAGTTACTCTGGATCTCATGTGAAATGAAACGTCTTTGAAATAAAACAGAACGCAGTTAAACAAAAAAAGGTTTGGCGTGACAGATGAGCAATAGACTGACAGAGTACATAACGTCGTGTCGTACTGTGAATACCGATGTGACCTGCTGAATGAAAGCCTCATTTCAAGGTGTGATAGGATTCATTGAACATCAATAGAAAGGCAGGAATAGTTTTCTTCAACCCCCCCCCCCTCACCACACACACACTTTTTGAAAGTGAATGACATAGTGCACAGAGATATAAAAAAAGAGAGAGGTAGAGGGAGAAAGAGAGAGAGAGAGAGAGAGAGAGAGAGAGAGAGAGAGAGAAAGAGAGAGAGAGAGAAAGGGAGAGAGGTGGCGAAAGAAAAAGAGCTAGTGAGAACGAAAGAGAGAGAGAGAGAGAGAGAGTACGGGGCTAAAGAGAAGGAGGGGTTGCCGCAGGTACATCGCTAAGGCCAAAGAGTCCATTGTTTATTGTATAAATTATGTTCAAATTACAGTTAGCTACATAGCTAAATTTATCACCATGGCTGGGAATGTCTTTTTTTTCCACCGGATCAGCTCCTCCCCCCCACACATACACCCATCCACACATACACCCACACATACACACCCACCCCACACACAATCACCCACACATACACACCCACCCCACACACAATCACCCACACATACACACCCACCCCACACATACACCCACACATACACACCCACCCCACACACAATCACCCACACATACACACCCACCCCACACATACACCCACACATACACACCCACCCCACACACAATCACCCACACATACACACCCACCCCACACACAATCACCCACACATACACACCCACCCCACACACAATCACCCACACATACACACCCACCCCACACACAATCACCCACACATACACACACCCACCCCCACAATCACCCACACATACACACCCACCCCACACACAATCACCCACACATACACACCCACCCCACACACAATCACCCACACATACACACCCCACCCCACACACAATCACCCACACATACACACCCACCCCACACACAATCACCCACACATACACACCCACCCCACACACAATCACCCACACATACACACCCACCCCACACACAATCACCCACACATACACACACCCACCCCCACACCCACCCACACATACACACACCCACCCCCACACCCACCCACACATACACACACCCACCCCCACACCCACCCACACATACACACCCACACCCACCCACCCACACATACACACCCACCCACATATCCACCCACCCACACATACACCCACCCACACATACACCCACACATACACACATCCACCCACACACCCACACCCACACCCACCCACACATACACCCACCCACACATACACACCCACACACACATACACACCCACCCAAACATCCACCCACCCACACATACACCCACCCACACATACATACATACAACCACCCACACATACACACATCCACACATACACCCACACATACACACACAACCACCCAAACATACAACCACCCACACATACACACATAAAAACACCCACACATACACCCATCCACACATACACCCACACAAACATACAACCACCCACACATAAACACATAAAAACACCCACACATACACCCATCCACACATACACCCACACATACACACGTACAACTACCCAAACATACAACCACCCACACATACACACATAAAAACACCCACACTTACACCCACCCACACACACACACCCACCCCACACCCACCCACACATACACACATCTATCCACACACCCACACCCACCCACACATACACCCACCCACACATACACACCCACACACACATACACACCCACCCAAACATCCACCCACCCACACATACACCCACCCACACATACACCCAGCCACACATACATCCACCCACCCACACACACACACCCATATACACACCCACCCTAACCCCCCTCAGACACAAACTTTATGTAGTTCCTTACCCCGACCCCCCTTTTTTTTAAAGTTTTTTTTTTACCCCCATAAAATCTGACTAGTTAGAAGAAATTCATCAAGTTCCTGGTGTCAGCTGACGCTACTATACCGCTATCACGGCGTCACATCTATTGACAGGGGGGGGCGCTGGTGACGTCACTGGTCCATACTGGCTGGGTGTACCGGAGGTTTGAAAACTTTCAACCCGGGGCCTGAAATGTTCATTCATGTTATTGTACAGGCTAGTGACATTGGAAATATGGACGTTGTGTTTGTTGGATTATTGAATGGATTATCCAGCTATGACGTGATTCTCTGCGTGTTTATGTTGTTTAATTCTATTGGATTATCCAGTGGCATAGTTCTTACATGTTATTGACAGCTGATTCTGTGAAATGAAGGTGAGGAAGTAAGAGTATTTAGAACACCACTAGCGACACGTATGACATGATATGTTTGAAACACACGATTTTGACATTTTGTACACTGCATGGTGTTTTGTAAATTCACCGTTTCGACATGACATGACATTCACATGACATATGTAGATCAACGCTTTTGAAATTCAGTTTTTATGTAATAGTTTTGTGCATCAATAAGGCTTTGGTGATCATAACATTTCATAAATAAACAGTAACATTTTTAGGTAAACATATTTATACATGTATTGATTGTCTCAACGTATTTTATCTAACTAAAGTATATACACTAATATAAGACTATATGATTAAAGAATATACACTACTATAAGACTATATGATTAAAGAATATACACTACTATAAGACTATATGATTAAAGAATATACACTAATATAAGACTATATGATTAAAGAATATACACTAATATAGGACTATATGATTAAAGAATATACATTATTATAAGCTTATTTATATCAAATCTCAGTACAAATCTTTTAAAGTTATTTTATGTTACATTGGGGTTATATCTTCTAGTATAGTATAACTTGAACCTGATGAATGAATCTTTTAGACCAAATTCTACTACTTACTTTGTGTTGTTCACATAATAACTCAATAACTAACTGTAAGATGCCAGCTGAAGTGAAAGTAGAACATTACATTACCTAACAGATTGTTATTGTAAACAAAATATGGCGTTATAAATGAATCCCCTCTCTTTCTCTCTCTCTCTCTCTCTCTCTCTCTCTCTCTCTCTCTCTCTCTCTCTCTCTCTCTCTCTCTCTCTCTCTCTCTCTCTCTTTCTCTCTCTCTCTCTCTCTCTTTTTCTTTCACTATTAGAATGGAACTGGGGGTGGTCATACTTTCTGAATCGTGGGTCACAATGGGTTCCTAAATTTGACAGAAAGGGGCGGACCAGGGGCAGATGATTGGCGTGTTTATAGGTGTATTATAGGTATGTTATAGGTGTATTATAGGTGTATTATGTATTAAATGTGAACGTCATGACTCGAACAGTTTTGAATCAAACAGCCGAACTGGGTATATAACATTAGTCAACTCCATGTAGCGTGTCTATCTGATTCGAATCTGTAGAGTGGGAATATTTTATAGTGGCCAGTGTTATTTTAAACATGACACATCCTGTGTAACATATGATGACACATCCCGTGTAACATATGATGACACATCCTGTGTAACATATGATGACACATCCCGTGTAACATATGATGACACATTCAAATGAAACTTATCCATATGTAAAAGTGCTTGTGGTCTGCATGTATATGATGAGGGAACATATCCAAATATAACTGTATTTGTTGTCTGCATGTATATGATGAGGGAACATATCCAAATATAACTGTATTTGTTGTCTGCTTGTATATGACGAGGGAACATATCCACATATAACTGTATTTGTTGTTTGCATGTATATGATGAGGGAACATATCCACATATAACTGTACATGTTGTCTGCATGTATATGATGAGGGAACATATCCAAATATAACTGTATTTGTTGTCTGCATGTATATGATGAGGGAACATATCCACATATAACTGTATTTGTTGTCTGCATGTATATGATGAGGGAACATATCCACATATAACTGTATTTGTTGTCTGCATGTATATGATGAGGGAACATATCCACATATAACTGTATTTGTTGTCTGCATGTATATGATGAGGGAACATATCCACATATAACTGTATTTGTTGTCTGCATGTATATGATGAGGGAACATATCCACATATAACTGTATTTGTTGTCTGCATATATATGATGAGGGAACATATCCACATATAACTGTATTTGTTGTCTGCATGTATATGATGAGGGAACATATCCACATATATCTGTACATGTTGTCTGCATGTATATGATGAGGGAACATATCCACATATAACTGTATTTGTTGTCTGCATATATATGATGAGGGAACATATCCACATATAACTGTATTTGTTGTCTGCATGTATATGATGAGGGAACATATCCACATATAACTGTATTTGTTGTCTGCATATATATGATGAGGGAACATATCCACATATAACTGTATTTGTTGTCTGCATGTATATGATGAGGGAACATATCCACATATATCTGTACATGTTGTCTGCATGTATATGATGAGGGAACATATCCACATATAACTGTATTTGTTGTCTGCATATATATGATGAGGGAACATATCCACATATAACTGTATTTGTTGTCTGCATGTATATGATGAGGGAACATATCCACATATAACTGTATTTGTTGTCTGCATATATATGATGAGGGAACATATCCACATATAACTGTATTTGTTGTCTGCATGTATATGATGAGGGAACATATCCACATATAACTGTACATGTTGTCTGCATGTATATGATGAGGGAACATATCCACATATAACCGTACATGTTGTCTGCATGTATGTGATGGGGGTAGCAATGTTACACAATTGTATGTTTTGATCATTTGAAAGATGATTTCCAAAATACAGCATCAAGAGGTGGCTGCTAACCGTGACATATATGAGGACATCTTTGTGGACATTCATCAATTGCATTGTTTCTGTGACGACACGCAACAGGCAGACACTTATCGCCGTTGGCTATCGTGGGACATTACATTGAATCCATCAACCAGAATAAAATTATTTAAAGATAAAAGTAATGGAAGAAGGGGGGAGGGGGTGAGTAACCCCGTCAGCCTCCAACATCAAAAGTTCATGTTTATACATTAAGAAAAAGTAATTTTTGTATCATACTAGTTATCAAAGGCCTGGTACCCGGACCGGCGAGTAGGCACACAGTTGGAGTTGAAAATGGTGATATATATTTTAGCGCGTTAACAATCAGTCTATATACTTGCAGTGGCCCTAAGGACATGAACAGATTATTGTAGCCAAAATACATTTGAGAACAGGGACGCCTAATAATATATCATATAAAGTTCATATGTTAAATAGTTCCTCCCAAAGAAAATAATCCTCACTATGGGTAAACATAAACAACAACTCTTAAAATCATATTCCTTCATAATATTTTAATGGACTCCTTTCCAAACAGTTATTCATTTAATGTTTTATGATGTTCAACATGGCGTATTTAAAAAAAAGAGAGACGTGAGTGAGTGCTTGTGTTAAGCAAAACGCTACATGTTTAACAGGTGGTTTATTTACTGTTGTACACATCGTAGCATAGTACAATTAACTAAGAAAAATTGCCGACCCGGCAGTGCAGAACCTAGGGATTTAGGGGCCCAGTGGGCTTGGCCTCTTTGGGGGCTGCCCCTGAATTTTGACATGGGATAATTTTTTGACGCTTCTCAAGCTTGGTCCCGAGAAGAAAGAATCGTTGTGTAGCTTTTAGCTGACCTTCAATTAAAAACATAGTATTCCATCAATGCAGTTGAGGCCGCAGACGCAGAAAACATTGGGCCTCTTAAAAAAGAAAGGCATATCAAAGCTTTCAACATTATAGTTCTGTGAAGCCAATGCCGAACCAAAGGATTTTAGGCATCTTCGGAAGCCACTACATTTTGACATGAGATAATGTACTTAATATTTAGTTTAAAAAATATTTTGGGGGCTCTCCTCGAACTGGGCCCCCTCCATACACCCTCTGTGTGAAGCCCCCATCATAAATGGGTTAGTTTGCATTGTAAACGTTGTGTACGGCGCTACTCAATCTCAACCCTTATTCAATTCATTCATGTGACGTAATAGTCAAAAAATGAAAAAAAAATGTGACGTATTTTAGGTTAGTAATAAAGGGAAATAATTGTACATTAGAAATAGACATATTTTAGAAATAAAAACAATTTAAACAATATAAATATTACATTATATTGAGGTATTTATAATTTTGGTTTAAAATTTTGATTGTGGAACATAACACAAAATATTAATTAAACGATTTTTGTAAATATTTCTTTTATGATCGCTTCTCCTTTAATAACAAATTGAACACCATAAATTTATTACGATACTTTGAGATATACATAGGCCTTTGGAACCACTTTTCGGTTTAAAATTAGTTTCGGAGAGTATCACAAAATATTTTGGCAAGATTTTGATTTACTTCTCCTAAGATCGCTTCTTGCCTGTTGGTAATGATTGAGGCGGTCGAAAACAGTATTACATTGTGATTGCTATTTGGCGTTCACGATCTTACCTGCCGTATGTTAGTGTACGGTGTTTTGTCACCTCGGCACTAAACATATGGCTGGTCCAATGTCAATTCTGGCAGCCATGTAGGAGACTATTCTTACTCGGCTGGCCAGTGGTAGCCGGATTATGCATGTTAAGAAGAAAACAGTAAATGTTTCTGCCATCTTTGAATTGTTTATGCCGCCATCTTGGATGAATAGTTTATGCCGCCATGTTGGATGACAGACGGAAGTCGCGATGACAGACACCGGAACATATGATGTAAAATTTGTATTATAGATATTAATGTTTGACGTCTTTTTAAATAAAATTGTTTGAACGTGACAGGCGCTGCATAATAATTTCATTATCGATGATTTTCAAACTGTGGTATAAAAGGTGAGACATAAAAAAAAACATGAAACACAATCTCAAACCATCAAGTTTAGCCTCATACCATCAAAGATAGTCCAAACAACCTGATGTAATCTAAAATTTCAAATATAACTCATACCAATATACATTACACACACCATCAAACTGAACTACCCTATAACACCTGAAACATAACATAAACCATCAGACATAGCCTATAACACCTGAAACTTAACATAAACCAACAGACATACTGAAACATACTCAAATTTTCTCAAGCCAACAAACATAAAACGAACTTTGATAAAAAAAATCCCTCCAATAATCGATTAGAAGTCCAACTACGACAATAGAATCAAAGAAAATAAGAAACTATTTATATTGTTGTATTTTTTCCCTTAAGATGTTAAAAATAATAATAATAAAAAAACGAACAAAACAATGAAAGCCCAGTGTGTAAGCGCTCCTCATATTTTATTAATTCAACAGAGCTTGGAGCTCACACGGCAATCTTTCGGGAACTCTCAAATGTCTATTTTTAGAACTATTAAAAAAAAAAAGTAAACCCTGTTGTTGAGATTAACTCGTCTTTTAAGACATTGTCTGCCTCCGGACTTGTTTGTCTGCCTTTGGACTTGTTTGTCATTTGCAAAGTTCTGTTGTCTGTCTGGTTTGAACGAGCTTAGCCTCCACCAATGTGTTGTAGTTTGTTGCAGTCTTGTACACAGACGATGTGATCAGTCTATTGTGATCAGTCTATCGTGATCAGTCTGTTGTGATCAGGACTTAGGAAATAACAATTTCTCTTGACTGACTGAACCGAGTTTGGATGAGCAAAAGCTGAAGAAAGTTATTGGATGCATAAAAAATGATTATTTTTTTGACATTTCAATTTTGGTTTGTTTTTAAAGTTTGAAACGCCACGACAGTGAGTAAACATTACTAGACATGATAGTGAGTAAACATTACTAGACATGATAGTGAGTAACCATTACTAGACATAACAGTGAGTAAACATTACTTGACATGACAGTGAGTAACCATTACTAGATATAACAGTGAGTAACCATTACTAGACATAACAGTGAGTAACCATTACTAGACATGATAGTGAGTAACCATTACTAGACATAAAAGTGAGTAAACATTACTAGACATAACAGTGAGTAACCACTACTAGACATAACAGTGAGTAACCATTACTAGACATGACAGTGAGTAAACATTACTAGACATAACAGTGAGTAACCATTACTAGACATAACAGTGAGTAAACATTACTAGACATAACAGTGAGTAACCATTATTAGACATAACAGTGAGTAACCATTACTAGACATAACAGTGAGTAAACATTACTAGACATGACAGTGAGTAACCATTACTAGACATAACAGTGAGTAAACATTACTAGACATGACAGTGAGTAACCATTACTAGACATAACAGTGAGTAACCATTACTAGACATAACAGTGAGTAAACATTACTAGACATGACAGTGAGTAACCATTACTAGACATAACAGTGAGTAACCATTACTAGACATAACAGTGAGTAAACATTACTACACTTAACAGTGAGTAACCATTACTAGACATGACAGTGAGTAACCATTACTAGACATAACAGTGAGTAAACATTACTAGACATAACAGTGAGTAACCATTACTAGACATAACAGTGAGTAACCATTACTAGACATAACAGTGAGTAAACATTACTAGACATAACAGTGAGTAACCACTACTAGACATAACCGTGAGTAACCATTACTAGACATAACAGTGAGTAACCATTACTAGACATAACAGTGAGTAACCATTACTAGACATAACAGTGAGTAAACATTACTAGACATGACAGTGAGTAACCATTAATAGACATAACAGTGAGTAAACATTACTAGACATAACAGTGAGTAACCATTACTAGACATAACAGTGAGTAACCATTACTAGACATAACAGTGAGTAAACATTACTACACTTAACAGTGAGTAACCATTACTAGACATGACTGAGTAACCATTACTAGACATAACAGTGAGTAAACATTACTAGACATAACAGTGAGTAACCATTACTAGACATGACAGTGAGCAACCGTTACCAGATGTAATTGACACTTAACAGACGAAATCTTGGGACATTTTTGTCAAAATTTTTGTGAATTTTGGGAAACCAAAAGTTTCTTGTTCAATTTCTTTTGTACCAGTGTGGAAAATATTTTTAGGAAACTTACCGCTGACCTTTTGTTTCATTCACTGAATTCATTTCACACCAAGAGGCGTCTGTTATAGTTATCGCACAAGGTTTTGTGAGGCTTTTCTTAGTTCCCCGAAAGTCTCGTTGAATTTTTTTTATTTCTAATTCGCCAGACCTGTCTTTGTATGTTGCAGGGCTCGTTAGATGATATTTTTTGTTTACATATTACTTAATATTAGCTGATACCATGTCTTATATATCTATGGCTGATACAATGTCTTTTATATCTATATCTGATACCATGTCTTATATATCTATAGCTGATACAATGTCTTATATATCTATAGCTGATACAATGTCTTATATATCTATAGCTGATACCATGTCTTTTATATCTATATCTGATACCATGTCTTATATATCTATAGCTGATACAATGTCTTATATATCTATAGCTGATACAATGTCTTATATATCTATAGTTGATACAATGTCTTATATATCTATAGCTGATACAATGTCTTATATATCTATATCTGATACCATGTCTTTTATATCTATTGCTGATACCATGTCTTATATATCTATATCTGATACCATGTCTTATATATCTATATCTGATATCATATCTTATATATATCTATGGCTATTACTAAAAGTATCACGATATTTTATATATCTATAGCTGATACCATGTCCTATATCTACGGCTGATACAGTATGAATTGGTCTTTAAAGTGTGTGAATGTTTGAGTTAAATAATCTCTCCTCGCTTTAATGTCTCTTCATCGTCTGGACCTGATCATGAAAGTAGGTCATATGTCAGAGGCGGCCCGCAGGAGGTCAATGGTAGCCGGGTTCCGGTTTCACACATTGTGAACCCCACCAAGTCAATTCACCAAGACTGAGTCAACTGAAGTAACTAAATAGCGGAAATAAAAACTGTCCCGCTGGGAGCCGCACCCCGTCAGACCTAACCGGGAAGAGCAGCATGCGGCAACAGTATACGAATTAGGTCACCATTGGTATGAATAACCACAGTCAGTACCTATGATAGCCGTATAGATAAACAATATCGTGAAGTCATGAATGTGTTGGACTAAAAACACGAATTTTTAAAAGGTGAGCTGAGATAATACACATACACTTCAGTACGAACGACGTCACGATATATAAATATTAGGGTGCATCACCACAATAGAGGAAAAAAATTGATTGTTTGTTTTTGAGCTGTCTATGTTTCTAATTTGTTCTAATATCATTAATAATAACTTGTGTAAAATATTTTTCAAACCAGAGTTAATTTAGAGGTCGCCCCTCCCCCCCCCCCCCCCGCCCAAGAAATCACAAAACATGTAAAGAAAAAAAAAGTTTATTCTAGCCTATATAAAAATTACATTAAAGTATTAAATTATTTATTACTGTTGCATTTAATTCAGTTTCACTTTGTTGCACGTTTGTAAGGTTTACGCACTTTTGATATGTTTTTGCGGTCCATTTCTACCACTTGAAGAATGTTTTGAAAATGTTCATCCGTTCGCGCTGCTTCAACAAATTCAGATGCCAGTTTCACTCCTCTCTCGGCACAATCATTAACAACGTTAATAGCAGCAACATTTTCTGCACTGGCAATGTAGGAAGCTGTTTGGCACCAATCATCAACATGCAGTTGTAGGAATCCTGTGTCCAGTTGAAGTCTGTATATGGTAAACCACGAGTCAACTCCAGTCAGATCACACAACCGAGTTTTAGAATCAATTGATTGGAATCGTGGTTTTCCCCAACCATTTCCTAATCGATTCTGTGGAGTTTGGAGGGCAACCACTGGTCGAAGCCTTAGCAGAGCATCTGCTAGAGCTCGCTTTTCCAACACAGGTACTTCATTGCTGAACAGAGCAAGTGGGATCATTTCAGCAGTGAGGTACCACAGATGCCTATTCAGGGCACGGATTGCTCACTTGGATATGTCTCTGTTGACATCGTCGTAATCCAAAAGTCGCTTGTAGAGCTGTAGATCATTTCATGGTGCATCCGCACTCTTTTTGCAAGTGAGCCACCACACGACATAAACATGTGTTACAAATGTAGCAAATGCACGAATCTTTGGCACTTGATCACGTGTGGTAATAGTACCTGGAGGCAATAATTGAATTTGTTTCTCACACAGTGCAATCTTGAGGCAATATATCAGCTTTGCCATCCTTCGTGCTTTGTGCAGGGCACCTGGTCTTTTAAAGTTAACCTCCTTATTTGTAGCATTCAGGTAAACAAGGGACAGCTTAAGGAATTCGTGGTAGTCGTCTCGCAAGAATTCGGTTTGTTTACTAGGGTTGGCATGTGCAATTACCGCATCTCTCATTATCGTCAGTCGCTCTTGAGCCTTCAGATCATGATCAGCTAACGTAAACGAACTACAAACGTGAGACCAATCATGTGCCACCAACTCCCAATTACTTCGCAGCTTGGTGAACAAAGTTATATCCGGGGATTTGGAAACTTCTATTTTCATGTCTGCAAACACATGCGAGAGGATAACTTCACCAGTATGATGGCGACAACCTGACCACAGAAGAGCACGTTGCAGCATATTTTGTATGGCAATGAAGGCAGCAGTCTGATGACCAGTGTTTGATCTTGTTGTGTCGAATGTCATATTAACGATACAATCATTACAATGCCACTCTGTCATTAGCTTCATGGTTAATTCTGCAATTATTTCACCAACGGGTTTCTTTGTTGCCTTGGCATAATTTGGCACTCCTAGAAATTTCAATTGCTTTGCATCACCGACAACAACTGTTATGCGTTCTTCAGTGACACGATGATTTTTTAGAGAAGGTGTCAGTTTGCCATCCCAGTGGAGAGTGCAGAGTTTGGGTGGTTCCCAGGAGTCGTGGATCTTTGTAGATATCTCACTTACAACTTTGCGACGTGAACGATCTGCAGTGGCATAGGAAGAAGCCACCATTGATACATCACCCCCAGACTCGCTAATAAGGCCCTGTGTGAAAGCTGCCTGCTGTGTTGGTGTAATCTTTAATCTTGTCGCTAGTGACACAAGATTTGGTCGGCTTAAAACATCTGGAGGTACAAATACTAAAGCTCCTGTTGGCTTTCTTCGCTTTTGCAATGGTATTATATCATCCAAACAGTTATCAACGAACTCCATATTATCTTCAGATGTAGAGGTAGAATCATTGGGTTCGTCACTGCTACCCTCGCTGGAAGGCACTGATATCGTTGAACATGCTGCATTTTCTTCTCTTGCGCGTTTCTGACGTTCCAATGTTGCGACATCTCGTGAATGGCGTCGAGCGACTTTTTTTGCAAGTGTTTTGTCAAATGATCCAAAGCTGGAAGACCTGTCTCCTTTCATAGACCTCAAGAATGCTAGATCTTCTGCATTCTTGATAATAGTCTCGACATTTGGTGGCCACAGTTGAAAAGTTGTTGCCAACATAGATTTCATTTGTTCCAGTTTACGTTTGGTGGCTGGCGACTTTTATCAATTGAACGAAGTTTATTGTATTCATCAAGAAGCTGAACAATCTTCTCACAAGCTCTCATCTCTGTCACCATTGGAATGGTTGCTTTTTCGTAGAAAGCAGTAACTTGATTCAGCACAATTTTGGCAGTTGTAAATCGAGAAGGTGCACCAAGAGAACCTGGACGGTCACTGTGTGCTGCTACATTGCAGTGATACATAATGCACCTCAAAACTTGTAAACACGTTGGTAGTCGAAGAATTCCAGTAATTATAGCATCATCAACACAGATTGCAGGGCCAATGCCAAACAATTCAGTTTTCAGAAGAGTTTGTGGTTTCTTTGTTCGCGAGGCAGGAGACGCAGTAATAACTGGATATGCAACTGTTGAAGTGATGCCAGGGTCAGCCAGCATTTCCTTAGAAGGTGTAAACATTTTATTGTTGTTTTTCATATCATTTCCATGTTCTGATTTTATAGGTCGTGTGTATCAGAAATTAAAATAATATAAATAAAGAAATTAAAATGCTTGCCTTGGTCATCAATATGCGGTAAGGAAAAATGTTGTTTTTGCTAATAAAATGTGAATTTTAAATTTTATTTCTAGCACAACTGCTTATCAAAATCAGTCATAGCTACCAAACATTATAAAACCAAAGACTATAAAACAATTTATATAGCGCTTCACTTTTTATATGTAAGTCTGTAAGACTTTAAAAGAAGGATGGTTTTATCTAGTTTTCGCTTAATTATGCAAACTTTGTTGAAATCCGGGGGACCTCTAAATATTGTCAAATATTTTTTATTTTTTTACACAATGCTTTTTTTGATCAATGGAACAAATTTAAATAGCAGACAGATCAATTATTAAAATTTTTTTTGGTGATGCACCCTAATATATATATATATATATATATATATATATATATATATATATATATATTATGTTAAATGCTCTCACAGTTCAATCACCAAACACACGGGCGTAGGTTCAATAAAGAACGTTTAATAATTATATAACAATCAACAATTACAATGGCCACTGTTTTCGCCGGCTTCATCCTCTTTCTTTCTGCTGCTGTTACGTCAAACCGTCACCGCTTTCAATTACATATTATACGGTGCGCGGGTATAGGGAATTCCCTGTTCACAACGCACCGCCAAGGGCGGGAAGTTATATCAATACACACACACACACACACATAACGTCATGGCGTTTCACTTACGGAAGAAGTCTTTTATTATAAGTCACTGAAAGGATGACATGTTATTTAAACCCACATCTTAGCCGATAGTGCAATGGTCATGGAGGCACCATGGGAGACGTATGTATGTGCCAAAGCGCCAAACATGGGATAAGGCAGTTTTTGTGTTCTTTCGTAAATTGAATCTACACATTTCTAGAAGTTAAGATAAGCTTTAGATACCTTTATATATATCATAATTTTGTTACAAGTATTCTTCTAGCCGCCAACAAACATAGACTGCTAGTCATGTTCCAAACTCCATTCAAAAGTCCATTTTTATCAGAGCGTGTCTTTTTAAATACATCAACAAAACTAGGACTGAGTTACCGTGTCCTAATAAGCACATGGCATTAGATATACGTGCCTAATTGGCTGATTGTCAGTCAGTAGCACCCTGGGCTGGAGGTGGCGTGGTCAGACGAGCCAAACAGACAAACATTCTTTATGTCACTTCAATGAGAGCAGGGGGGAGGGGGTAAAGGCTGCAAAAAATGAAGAAATATATATAATTTGTTGCATGCATAATCCACATGTACCCTGTTATCGATAATGTCAACATAATATACGGGCCATATCTACGAATAGATTCAAAGCCACTCAGATCAACTTGAGTAAACTCCCGGAGTGTATCTATGACAATCTGTGAAACTATTTACAATAAATATATAGATACCACTGGTAGGGGCGAGGCACGAGTGTTGCCGGTCGTAACTGTTAGAGAAAAATGTATTGATGTTGTCTTTTTACATAGGTACAAACAAACATAAATGTATATATTTGTATAAATAATAAGGCTAACAACATATAAGATATAAATAAATAAATAAATAAATATATATATAATATATAATATATATATATATATATATATATATACTTATACAGCAGTACCGCAATATACGAGTGCCCTAAAATACGAGATTTTTGAGACACGAGCAGTCGAATGAGGAAAGTTTTGCTTTGAAATACGAGAAACATTTAAGATACGAGCGGTCTTCTGGCTTCACAAGACCCCAGTTTACAATGCCTCGTGTCTCGCAATTTCCAGATCCTCAGTCAGCGTACTTGTTTGAGTCGCTGCTGAAGTATTTGGGTCCAATGAAATTGAGTGGAAAGGTCAGAGCTTAAAAGATGATGCCTAATGAATTAAAACATGAGTCACAGAAAAAAAAACGTGAGCAGTGTGTGCAAGTGACTGACTTGGCGAGTCATTACTTGCGTAGTACTTCAACGATTTGTACTGTGATTTAATAGAACAAGTCGATAAAGATTCATGACACCTGCCAAGGGTGTTACAATAATTTCAAATCTCATCTGATTATCTCCGCCACCCTACACCTACACCAACATCTATTGTAAGATCCAGTCTGCTAATTTCTAATTAAATACATTTTTATAAAACCAGTTTATTACTTTACATTCTCTTTTGTTATGTTTTTTTTATACAATATTTGTCATATATTAATACATTTCTATTATTCCAAAATACGCACCTGGCATTTCGGGGGGCTGAAACGGATTAATGCCATTTCACTAAATTTCAATGAGGGAAAATTGTTTTGAGATACGAACGAATTGACATACGAGCAACGTTACGGAACTAACTAAATGAATGTTACATATATTAATTTATATAAAACTTGTAGTAATTTTATTAATATTTATTATGCTAAGTACATTCAACAACACAGTATTGTAAAATAGTATTTGTCTATAAATATGACCATGACTGGCCGTGAATATTTGTTCGTTTCAAATTGTTTTTTTCGTCTATGATGAAATTCAGTTTCTGTAGGTATAAGTCTTACGGCTTCGTAGCTTTGATACTGTATGACCAGATCAATATGGTTCAAGTCTCTACTAGTCGTTTATCAGTCTGTCCATCTAGATACCCGTCTGCCCTACTTGTCTTTCTGTCCATCTGTCCGCACGTCTGTTTATCTGTCTATACACATGTCTGTAAACTATCTCTCTAGCTCTGTCTTATCACTCTATCCACCTTTTTTCTCTTTAACTTCCGCACACTAACGTATACAAAGTTGCACAATAATACGTTCTGTAGTACTTGTACTTGCTGATTTCTACAGTACCACCAGCCTAATTACTGTTGTACAATAATACGTTTTGTAGTACTTGTACTTTCTCATTTCTACAGTACCAACAGCCTCATTACTGGTGTACAATAATACGTTGTGTAGTACTTGTACTTGCTGATTTCTACAGTACCACCAGCCTAATTACTGTTGTACAATAATACGTTTTGTAGTACTTGTACTTTCTCATTTCTACAGTACCAGCAGCCTCATTACTGTTGTACAATAATACGTTGTGTAGTACTTGTACTTGCTGACTTCTACAGTTCCACAAGCCTTATTACTGTTGTACAATAATACGTTGTGTAGTACTTGTACTTGCTGACTTCTACAGTTCCACAAGCCTTATTACTGTTGTACAATAATACGTCCTGTATTTCTTGTACTTGCTGACTTCTACAATATCACCAGCCTTATTACTGTTGTACAATAACACGTTCTGTAGTACTTGTACTTGCTGACTTCTACAATATCACCAGCCTCATATGGTGTTCTACATCAAATTATTTTGGTCAATGACCACGGTATGAAATCTTCACTGGACCGTGTCGGGGATGCTAATGAGCCAGCATATCGTTAGATGCACTTTAAAACCAAATGAATCGTTGAGGATTATTATGCATATATGTTGTTATCAGCGAGTAAAATTCAATATGGTTTCCCTTTGTTCATCATGCAAATGAAGACTGATTATCGCTCGTGCTTTCGCTGGAATTGTATAATTGAAATGTTCCATACCAGTGCTGTGATATGAAGTTTCTGTAGATGAATTGTACATGGTTTGGGCTAAACGCTTCATGTTGAAGTATTGAAAACACCAAGTAATGTTGTTGCTTTTGAATTGCTAGTATCATGGTGAATTAAACCATTTTAAATTTTGTATAATAACAATCTTAAGTACACAATAAATAGTATATTTTTCAATGACATTGGCGTCATCCATACACGATTGTGTGTCGAGGGGTCGCCTTTGTGATGTCGTCAGTTGTTTTGTTTTGAGGTAAAGGACCCCGGAGGGGGGGGGGGAGGCTGGAAGATGTACAGCTGGGAGAGTACCACCTATCACACGAGTTTTTGACGCATTTGCTCTCACTAATTAGTAAATATGTTCCAAACTTTTAAAAAAATTTTACTTATTTGAGTTTCAATATTCTAAAGAAACTCTCACTGTTTATCTCTGTTTTAATGATTGTGTAATCAAATGTAAACTATTATTTATAATAGGCTAAAGCGACTTATATTTATCTACTTGGAGATATCTTCCATCCCCTGTCACACACTCACTTCCATTCCCTATCACACTATCACTTCCATCTCCTGTCACACTTTCACTTCCATCCCCAGACACACTTTCACTTCCATCCCTGTCACACTTTCACTTCCATCCCCTGTCACACTTTCACTTCCTCCCCTGTCACACAGCTTCCATCCCCTGTCAAACTTTCACTTCCATACCCTGTCTCACAGCTACTTCCACCCCCTGTCTCACAGCTACTTCCACCTCCTGTCACACTTTCACTTCCATCCCCTGTTACACACTGACATCATTACGTATTCTATTTTATTATTTTATATCAAATAAAAATCAATCAACTTATAAAAAACCCCACTATAAATGAAATGAAACAGATAAAAAAAAGAACAACAGTCTTGTAATTCAACACCGAGAATGAGATAAAACAACATGTCGTAATATTTGAATAAGATCATAATAACCAATCTATCTATCTATCTAGGCAACATGGATTGATCCAATGTTTGTGTCTGGTTTTATTTTAATTTCTTTGTTTAACGATGCGCCATATTAAAGAAATAATACAATGTCGAACACAAATTTAAACAATTTTAATTTCCATCTGTGTCTGAATATTTGAACATACGACCCAGGTTTCATTTTAACACGATTTATTATGCACTATGTCACACGGGCAAGTTTTATTGCATAGATGGCGTCTCTACGCCCTTACACACTTGGGGGCTTCACGCAATCATGTTTGACGGGGACCCCCTAACTAAGACAATAAATTCCGCCGGAGATTCTAAATCTAAATTCACAGGGGCTCTTCCGCTCCACTAGCTACCCCCTCCCCCAAACTATAACAACTCCAATGATTCAAACCTATGTACATAACTGTAGCAGCACTACTTAAACGGAAGTGTTTAGGCAGGGAGGAATAAGATAAAGGTGGGGGGGGGGAAAGGAAGGGGGGTAGGCCTGTGTGAGACCGTTACGTTTTTTTTTTCTGTAAAAAAAAAGTTTCGTTCTTTGATTCCAGATATTTTTTATTAAACTCTAAAAATCAGTGGTCCCCAACCTTATTCTCGCTGTGCATCGGTCAACGTTGGATAATTTCACCGCGGCCCTAGGGGTAGGGGTGGGTGGGTGTGGGCGTTGATTATTTATATTTTAAATTGTTTGCATTTACAATGCCAATGCCGCTCACGGCCGCTGAGGTGGAAAGTTGCGCCATCCCGAGAGAAATTTACCACAGTAAATAAAAAGGATGTAATTTAATGTTTCTAGGGCGGGGGTTGCGGGGGGGGGGCGGGCACTGTTATAGTTGACCATGAATTGTGGCGTGAGGGACGAATGTCAAATGTCTAGCACGCAAATAACAGATCGAACAATTTCTTGATAACCGTTTGCAATCGCAACAAATCGAATGGAATATTTTTAGTCATGAGGCCGATAACATAGTGGATTTATATCAATTAGCGCGAAAATCTTGACCCCGGAAACAGAAAAAAAATAATAAAGTTCGCGTATGCGCACATATATGGATGGTACCTGGACAAAAATAATACGGGTTCTGAACAGACAGAACCGTAGCCACTGCGTTGTGCGAAACTGTTAGGACGATTTCAGCTGTCACAACCAGACTCTGTATGTCATGAACACCATCTATGTTCTTGAACTACAGGATGAAAGTCTATAGCCTAAAGTGTTTCACTGCAACATTCTAATACAACAACTGAATATGTTGTGCAGTGGCGTAGCGAGATTAACTCGCACCCGAGGCACAATACCTTTTTAGTGCCCTCCCCCCATTCAAAAACCATATAATATTATATGCAAAATATACCATTTGGCGCCCCTTTGTGAGTAGCGCCCGGAGCATGATGACCCCCCCTTCCCCCTCACTACGCCACTGATGTTGTGCAGTACTTGGACATTCTATTGTACTTATAAACAGATTGGGTGGGGGGGGGGGAGAGGAGGGAGAAGGCAATAGATGCTGATATCATATATAGCTTTTATGAAAATATATTCCAAACATTGATTTTAAATGTAAGTATTAACTTTATTAAGAATGTTACAAGATTGGTCGAACTGTGGGATAAAATAATCAAGCCATTTATTTCATCGAAGGCTTACAGCTGTTGGTTACAGACTTAGAGTGTCAGTAAATAATCTTTGTGCTGTCAAATGTCAAGACTAATCAAACAACGTATACACAAAGTGCATATTTCCAACTTCCTATGTTTCTGTGTGTACGTAGATTCAAGGCACCAAATAGTGCGGGTACTACATAAAAAACCCTTCATCAAACATATCATTAGATTTTTCACGATAAATAACAACACATAATACGCAATTTCTAGACCGAAACTCTCCTGGCCTAAAAAAAATGTTGGTGTTCTGATATACGAATCGAAAGCTGTTCAAAGCCGCCATGTTTTTCAGTACGTGATGTATGGGTCACTAGTGGAAAAGCCTGCTGAAATCCGACGGAAGGGATAACAAAGAAATATACAATATACTGTGATAGAAAAGAACATGTGGCGGTTATTGCCATGAACAGAATACGATATAAACAGAAATAGCAAAGAAATGTATGAAATAGTGTAATAGAAAATAACTTGTGACTTTCATTGCCATGAGCACAATACGATATGAAACTACCTGCGAGGGAGACACAGTTACAACGCAAACACCACACGATGTGAAAACTACCCGATGAGACACACGGGGTAAACGATTATGTATTTAAGGATGATGGGGCCTGTAAGAAATTGATACAATGGTAAGTTTCAATGACGCAATTATTTTTAATTGACTAAGGGAAGTAATCTAAATAAGCAGTCGCATGAGCAGACGTGTTAACTCATTGGCTATTTTTAAAAGACGGGGAATTAAAAAACAACAACACAATTTTATCAGGGACTGGAGATAGTAGAACATCTATTAGTATGTAATGAATTATTATTGAATACATTAGTTATATGTGAATATTTATTAAACAAGATAGAAGTGTAATCAATACATATGTAAATGATCGTTTCTTTCTAATCTTCAATCTCCGTAATTTCTTCACCGATTGCTTTAAAATTTTGACAAAACGTTGCATGATAAGGTTTAGTTATAACATATACAAACAACACACAGCTCCTTCCATCATTTTATTTTTTTACACACCTCTTTCGGGAATGAAATGTAGGCTCTTGTAGGCTGTGCGTCGTAATGTATATATGATGATTATACTGTGGAAACCACAAGGTATATAAATAATTCAACAAATCTGGGTATAATAGACTAAAACATAAAATATCATTAAACTTTTGACTTAAAAGTCTGTAAGACCGTTCAGAATACATCACAAATAATATCATTGTTGAACGATGTTTGATTTCTTTCTTTTTTTTTTTGTTAAATTTTCGACAATGTCCGCCAAGTTCAATATTCTTATATGTGGCTCAATTTTGACAAAATTTAGAAGGCGGTATCCATGCGCTAACAGAAACCAAAGTACGTATTTATTTTGGTGTTATGAATACACCGTCACCAGTCATATTAACATTTTGAGTTCTTATTTACCATCCGACCTTCAGGAAATTTGTTATGGCATAGCGGGGTTCCAGAAGGGTGAATTTGGGGAAGGACAGGGTCGACAGACGAAGGGGTGAGTACTGTTATTGAGGCTCCGGGGTAAAAGGGAGGGATTGGACTAAGGGTTGGGGTCCACGAGAGAGTGAGTGGTAAGATAAAGTAAGGTGGTCTCTCTCTCTCTCTCTCTCTCTCTCTCTCTCTCTCTATCTATCTATCTATCTATCTATCTATCTATCTATCTATCTATCTATCTATCTATCTATCTGTCTGTCTGTCTATCGGTATGTTTATATGTCTGCTATTTTAGATAAAACTAAAGCACAAGCCTCCCCCCCCACCTGACTATCTGAGTACCGTTAGTATCACTACCCGATCAGCTGATAGTTTTAGTAGTCCGTGTTACAATGAGGGTACGTGATGCCTACCACATGTTGTCTGGAATCTGGAGTTGGAATACATACTGATTTGTATGTATAACTATTTGTAATTAATATCATATTAAAAATAACAAGAACAGAAATATGACTATATTATGCTAACTGATCATTTAATTTCATTCCACGCAATATATAGACCTACTAATTAATGTCTTAATTTCATTTAAGCGGATTAATTCGAAACTATGGGGAAGTGATTTAAATGATAACATTAACCAATCAACAGAGAGTACAGTAACAACACAAGAACCATAACAACCCGAAATGTATGAAAGGTCAAGTCAAAAAAATAAAAAGTGCTGAGGGGGTTATCTCCTCATGAGTAAAAAAAATTCTTCTGTTACATAGCAACTGGTGGTCTCCATTGATTTACGATAAACCATTACTGTAACATTTGTTGTTACTCACTAAACTATCGCGTCATTGACTCTCTCCCCACCCCCCCCCCCACCCCGACACCACACCAACGTCACCCACCACAGATACACATCATGAGAACTTTATTGATACGAATGAAATGAACATATTTTATTCTTTGTCTGTATGTGTGTGTGTGTGTATGTTTGCACTAGGGCTTTCTTGGGATATGCTAGCTTTTCCCACAACAGATTTTTATAGACTCGTTTCAGCTATGTAAAGTTCTGTTGACCAGCATGTCTTGTTTCAGCTCAGTACAAGTTCTGTTGACCAGCATGTCTTGTTTCAGATCAGTACAAGTTCTGTTGACCAGCATGTCTTGTTTCAGATCAGTACAAGTTCTGTTGACCAGCATGTCTTGTTTCAGCTCAGTACATGTTCTGTTGACCAGCATGTCTTGTTTCAGCTCAGTACAAGTTCTGTTGACCAGCATGTCTTGTTTCTTCTACCTATTTATAAAAACGTAAAAAAACGAATTGCTTTCTTCCTATTTTGAAAAGGAACAACATTTTATCCATTATTTCGTTTTTAATGTGTGATTTATTTTAAGTTTGATAGAATACGTGGATACACACATGGATATCACACATGGATAAAACACACGGATAACACACGTGTATACACACATGGATATCACACATGGATAAAACACATGGATAACACACGTGGATACACACATGGATATCACACATGGATAAAACACACGGATAACACACTTGGATACACACATGTATATCACACGTGGATAAAACACATGGATAACACACGTGGATACACACATGGATAAAACACATGGATAACACACATGGATAACACACGTGGATACACACATGTATATCACACGTGGATAAAACACATGGATAACACACGTGGATACACACATGGATAAAACACATGGATAACACACATGGATAACACACGTGGATACACACATGGATATCACACATGGATAAAACACACGGATATCACACATGGATAATATATATGGAAAAACACAGCTAATTGCATTCATGATAAGATCAGATTCAAAATTTGTAAAAAAAAAATCAAACGTGTCTGCCTAGAATTTCTGCAATACTTGACATAGATCTCACATAAGTATCTCAATCATAAAAATCTAATTCGTATAGTTTGTTCAAATAAAATAATTATCGGTCTTTCTGAAATAAACAAATATTTTCCTTTGGTTAAAATAAACAACAACAAACCACAACAAAACAAATCCTTCACCAAAACATTGACACCATAACAAAATGAAGACACTTTGTATACCAGTCCTGACGTCATCAGGTTCTATGACATTTCTCATTGGCTATCAAAGTTAACGTTTCCAGGGAATTCACGCGAGACTTGTGAAGCACGCGGTGTAACGCGAGACTTGTGAAGCATGCGGTGTAACGGACATTAGTCATAAAATCAACTCAGGTAACATCCAATATCGACTGTCTTTATTTCCCAGGATGCTAAGAGACTCACCAACTTTTTTGTATAATTTTTTTTTCTATCACAGCCAAAATGTTTTCATTTAAAGGAATCACCAGATACATGGTTTGTATAGCCTGGGACAGAGAAAAGGATCAACTCCCTTTAACAATAATCTCATATAATGACTTACGGCGGTTAAATAACACGTATGGAACAAACATAGAACAAACATGGAACAAACATGGGAAACCAATAGCCCGCGGGCCAAGTACGGCACGTCAGAGTATTCAATTGTCCGGCACTGCTCTTCGCCGCGTATTCGCATCAATGGCGTTCTAATTAGTTTATATTAGTTTATATTAGTTTAAATAAACACACAATTATGTGGTCCGGCCCTTCTGTCAAAGGTAAAAAGAACAAACGTGTCCCGCGGTTAAAAAAAAGGTTTACACACACCTGGGCTACAGTGTATACGTTGACTAACCGTTTGATTTATAAAAAACAAAACAAAACAAAACTTTAACGGAATTTTTGTGTGTGGTATTTTCGTGTATTTTTTTTTTTTTGTTTCGGTTATTTTTCATGTTTTACTTTTGCCTCGACTATTTGAATATGGAGGCACCACGGTGGAGATAATGTCTCCCAGCAGAAGACCAATTTTAGCCAATCAGAAAAATGCTGCAGCGACATTGTCATGCTGGTAATTAGTGCGTCTTACAATTTCCTCAAGGATTTCATTCAGCTGTCCTTAAAATATATAAAAAAAATAATTAAAAAATCAATATTAGCCAGACTGAAGTAAATTTCACATCAATATTATACAAAGGTCTTACACAAAACAGTAACCAATACTCACGTCAGGTCTGTTGCAATCTTTAAAAAAAAAAACGAAACAAGGTAGATCACCGAGGACTTACTATCAGTTAGTGATAAAATGGGAGATAACTTTACAATGTCCCAGACTCAGGTCAAACCTGACATCATACAATTCAACACAAGGGACGACATGAAACTTACATACAAGGGGAGAGTGTGATGAGACAACTCTCGACAACAATTTTTATTTTACAAGTTGTCCGCTTAGATTCACTTGAGTAATTGGCCTTTGGAAAGACATTGGAATAAAAAAAAAGAATGTCAAACGAACTTACTCAGTCAATTCGTCATCACTATGGGTTGACCCGAATCTAACCCACCACGTCTATTGAAGTTAAATGATTTTTAAAATAGCATTACGTTCCATCTATCCACTCACCCGTCTATCCACTCACCCGTCTATCCACTCACCCATCTATCCACTCACCCGTCTATCCACTCACCCATCTATCCACTCACCCGTCTATCCACTCACCCGTCTATCCACTCACCCATCTATCCACTCACCCATCTATCCACTCACCCGTCTATCCACTCACCCGTCTATCCACTCACCCGTCTATCCACTCACCAATCTATCCACTCACCCATCTATCCACTCACCCGTCTATCCACTCACCCGTCTATCCACTCACCCATCTATCCACTCACCCATCTATCCACTCACCCATCTATCCACTCACTCGTCTATCCACTCACCCGTCTATCCACTCACCCATCTATCCACTCACCCATTTATCCACTCACCCATCTATCCACTCACCCATCTATCCACTCACCCATCTATCCACTCACCCGTCTATCCACTCACCCGTCTATCCACTCACCCGTCTATCCACTCACCCGTCTATCCACTCACCCATCTATCCACTCACCCATCTATCCACTCACCCGTCTATCCACTCACCCCCATCTATCCACTCACCCGTCTATCCACCCACCCATCTATCCACTCACCCATCTATCCACTCACCCATCTATCCACTCACCCATCTATCCACTCACCCATCTATCCACTCACCCGTCTATCCACTCACCCATCTATCCACTCACCCGTCTATCCACCCACCCATCTATCCACTCACCCATCTATCCACTCACCCATCTATCCACTCACCCATCTATCCACTCACCCGTCTATCCACTCACCCATATATCCACTCACCCATCTATCCACTCACCCGTCTATCCACTCACCCGTCTATCCACTCACCCATCCAGACTATGTTACCTCTTAGGGCCCCATTCCTAAAAAAAAATTATTAATTTGATCAATTAAAAATACGTTTTGAAAGTTGCGCGTCCCCCCCCCCCCCCACCGAAGTATAGTTGTAGACCCATGTGTTGTGAAAATACATTCAATCCTTCAATTCACACAATAATGTATCTGTCAACATTCCGTCCTTCAATTCACTCATTAAGTTATCAATCTACATTACATCATTCAATGCACACATTCATGTATCCTGTTACACATGTTTTTGCAGTGTCTGCGACTGCCGTAGGAACATTTAAGGCGGAAACTAGAACTACTACCCCCCAGGGTACGCACCTGAAGGGCAGAGATGGTGTACTTGTTACTGGGAGCATTAGCCTAGGGCAGCGGCTCTTAAACTTTGACACTTACACAATTTTCGAGACCAACCTTAAATTCTCCTTACACACCAGTGGGTGTGGGGATGGATGGTCACACACACACACACACACACACACACACGCACAAATGGGTAATGACCAACACTTTGACCAACACTTTGACCAACACAGGTCTAATATATACTCCTCCTGTAACGATTTTTTCCTCCAGAATTTATCAAATAAAGTGTCAGATGAGTGACCGAATGAGTACCAAAGTACTGACAGTTGTGTACTTTACTAATGCAGTTTTCAAACTTAAATTATAAAATGTAAAGCTCAATTTTTTGTTTACAACGGCCACCCAGTGAGCTCACCAATTATATCTGCACATGATAATTCAACTAACACAAATATAATATTATCATTTAATGGTGTAGATTATAGAAGTTCCCAAAAGCCCCTAAGGTCAAGTGAAGTGTAGAATTCATCTGTCTAAGTAACATCGGCATATGAAGGGATTGTGTGGTTAGCACAACGCCCAGCCGCCTTTACTCCCCCCAACTTAAGTCAGATGCCCATTTAAAGCTGGGTGGAGTTGTGCACGTTTACCAGGACCTCATTGAGGCTCGAACCTGACACCCTTCCGGTCGACAGTCCACGCTCTACACCACACGACCGCCCGTCCCCTATATCTGATCATGTAGAATGAACGTATGTTACTAAATTCATATTTTCAAAAACATAAAACCAACATATCTGAATTACACAAAATAAAAATTCACCACAAGCAATACCACGAATAGAACGTCCTCCAGTAAATCTCCTATCCTACTTTATATTGTTTTTTGTTTATTGATTCTTTCAATTGATCTCCACAATATCCAAAACAAAAGAACAAAAACATAGAATAAAAAACAAAACGAATGATTTGGTCATATTTGAAAAGTTCAGAACAGGGTAAAAGAACAAACTCAGAATAAACTAAGGTATATTTACATAACCTTTGCAACATGACTAATGTCAATATCATTGGCCAGGATTTTTGTGTGATCAGCGCCTACTTGCTGGCATGTCCATTTATTATTTCTACAAATGACCTTGACACAAACAGTAATGTTGTCAGATGAAATATTACAAACTGTCGTAAATAAAACATGTTTGGCTGATGAAATAAGTCTGTGAAAAAATTAAATAGATTTACTGATACGATTTTTTCCCAATTACACACATATATAATATATTTAGATTTACTTTTTCTATTCATTCAAAACAGTTGAAAATAAACTATTGACAGCCTTAGCGAGTGTTTGATGTCTCAGGACTAGAAAAAAAAACTTAGGTTGGTACAAAATTAACCCAGCATTGCCTCACACGAATCTTTGCAATGAATTTGAATGTAATATATCTTGATTACAGGTGATAATTTTAAATTAGTTTTGAGCTATTGAAAATATAATAAACTACAATTTACTATACCAAATTTCACTTCTATTCACTAACAATACGTTACATTACATTACATTTACTGTAATGCACTTTAGTTCACTACACTTCACTGCACTACATTACACTTAACTGAACTACAATACAATGCTCAAGGCACTACGTTACATTTCACTTTACTATACAGCACTTCATTTCTGTTAATTCTATTCTACTACAGTACAAAACACTACAATACATTACACTTTATTGTACTAAAAAAATCCTTATAACTTTACACTTGATATACTTATAAATGTAGCTTCTTCTGAACTATTTGAAAGTCTGAAGAAAGAAACAATCCGTTGTACGTTCACAGACTCTCAGTGTTTGAGCTTACTGTCAGACATGACATAAATCCCTGACAGCTGATAAAATAGTTTCACAAATACTGCCATTAGTTCTGACAGATTGACGGTGGTTTATAATGGTTTCAAGGAAACAGAAGTCATTTCACACATAGTCCATGTCATCAAATACCACAACTAGATTTATTTGTTTTTAAGAAAACTTTTTCAAATCGCGACTTCATTAAAAATCTGGCCTGATAAGAAAATTTCAACAAATTCATTGAGTTGTTCATATTTATATCATTTGTTTTCCTTTTAGAAATTCAAATAAACATTTCCATGTTTAATGAAGTAAAGTCATAAATTTAAATCTTCTAAAACTGGTGTCAATAAATAGGTAGCCCTGTATGTGTAAGTAAAACTAAATTTCTCTTTTTGGAAAACCATTTGTTTAGTTATATCTTTGTCTGTCAATCCATTTGTCTATGTGTGGTTAAGATTTTTTTCTATGATATGATTTAAATAATTTTCAGTATAAATTCTTTGTTGTAAATGTTCGTATTTATTTTTTTAAAAAGCAAATTGCGTAAATCACCTGTATTGTTCTAGTAATTATCTTCTTTATCAAATTCTTTTCATCAGTAGAACTAAGGAGAGATAATCTCCGAACCCTGTTGAACCTGGCATGTGTCACTGACGTAAGGTTAAGTCCCTTTATTTTTAATAAGACAAGAGCAGTGAACTCGTTAGACAAACTCAAAAAGTCAATTGGTGTGAATGTTTGAAAATGATACTTCTTACAGCGAAACAACGATGTCACTTTGGTGTGAATGTTTGAAAGTGATACTTCACAGCGAAACAACGGTGTCACTTTGGTGTGAATGTTTGAAAGTGATACTTCTTACAGCGAAACAACTGTGTCACTTTGGTGTGAATGTTTGAAAGTGATACTTCTTACAGCGAAACAACTGTGTCACTTTGGTGTGAATATTTGAAAGTGATACTTCTGTGTCACTTTTTATGTGATTAAATATAATGAACTCATTAAAAATTATGGTATATCAATGACTCAAATATTAACAGTTGTTCAAAGACACAAATATTTTTTTACATTACAAAAAATTGCCTTGTCTTAGTGAATATTATTATTTTTTAACTTACAGTATTATACACTAGCCGTCTAGGCTTGGCCATTAGGTACCCGACTTTTCCAACCATTGTAAAACCTCTTTCTTATTTGGTGCGGGGCTATTGTAGCAACAATGGTTGGCACTCGAGAACAGGAGACATCACTAGAGATCGTCACGCTGACATGCATCGCTTTGTGACAATGACACTGAACATTAACATTGACAAGTTCCACTGAGAGGGTTCACGACTGTCAACAAAGAGGCTGCTGGTCTACTAATTCCCCATGCTTTACTCCCGATAGAATAGGTATAGATTTATTGACTTCTCTCTTTTTTTTTCTATATATCGTAATTATATTGACTGTACACGCGGGGGTGTGACGATTGTCAGTGGGTATAGAAAATAAAGGAATATATTTCTCACTAACGCTTGAGTTATTTCAAGCAGCAACTTTTGTTTTTCATGCTTTTAGTTGATTCCAAGCAGGTTAAATTGTCACAAGTCGCAGTGATACGCAATAATCCATTTGGTGTGCAGAGTCTTAGCTTTATTGTGCAATGGGAAGGGACATAAAGGAAAATTCCTAAAATAAATTAAAAAAACTGAGAAATTCAAATAGCTAGTAAAGAGCATAGGTCATTGCCAATGAGGAAAAACACAACTTGACCTTGACCTATAGAGTTACCATCTCTGGAAGGCCGCATAAAAACATGCCCAGCCAATAGTGTCCCACGTGCAACATGTAGGTTACCCTTGTCTTAGCTATTTTAATAATGCCTAAACATTTCCCACTCAAATACTTTAAAACAGTATAGTAGGAAATATAATAGGAAGTGTTGTAGGCAGTATAGTAGGCAGTAGGCCTATAGTAGGCAGTATAGTAGGCAGTATAGTAGGCAGTTTATAGGAAGTATTATAGAGGCATTAATGGCGGTGTAGTAGGCAGTATAATAGGAAATATAATAGGCAGTATAAGAGGAAGTATAATGTGCAGTATAATAGGAAGAACAATTGGCATCATAATAGGCGGTATAGTTTACACTAAACAGACATGCCTGATTCTAGTCCAACCTTAATACAAAAAAATTTATTTTGAAAGTATCAGACATTGTATATTGATAAATACACTACATGAGAATGCACCAAGTATGATGTAACATTTAATGTACTCTTCGAAATATGGTCATATAACGTTTAGATAAGAAGCCAGATATAAAAACTCTAATCCTAACTCAATTAACATTTCTGTTACCGGTTGAGCTATGTTTCTGACGTGGACTGAGATATTGATACAGTCATTTGGCATCAGGCTCTCAATCATTGCTGTAAAGGATGGGGGTGGGGGGAGTGGGGGGGGGAGATATAAAAAAAAGGGGGTGGGTATAAAAATCAATTTTTTTGTACTGTACGTTGAGACACGCCCAGATTGTCCGTTGTACACAACACAATGCAACACAACTGTATCCATGTCACTCGATGTGGGAGAATACAAAATAATATAAATAAAAGCGATTTGGGTTCTGCGTTAAATCGAAAGTAAAGAATTAATACAACAGTATTCCAGTCTAAAATACAATCATGAAAAAAATCGGATCTGCCCGAAACCAAAAATAACCTAGCCTACCGATCAAGCCTGAGGGGATATAACTCTATGCAAAGGTTTTGCAGGGTACAGCTAGTACTAAATATTATACACTTTATTGTACAACAATCTGTTGACAACTTTATTATGATGACCTGTGAACTATAGAGGTTGGCGTTACAAATTAGTGGTTCATTTCTAGGATCTTTGTTTTTAATCCCTAGAGCCGATGTGGTCGTTGGGGGAACGAATGGACGCATCGATAGATGATCTTTCAAACGTCCTTTCTGTGGGGCTTATAGACTTGGTGACGCCCATCTCCTCTCGACGTCAGCGGCGAATATTTTTGGCTTTACCAGGATACTATGACTTAATAGCGGTGGGTACAGTTTAGTAATGATTGTTCATTGCTGTATCAGTGGATACAATTTTATCACAATAAATTGATCTAGTGTCCGAGAAACTTACCTTGGCCGGAGAACCCCCCCTCCCCCAACCCATATATATATATATATATATATATATATATATATATAATAGTAAAAAAAAACTGGTGATGTCGGAATAAAAATCATAAAGAACAAATGTTTTTAACAATGAAAATGACACACCAATCGTATGGAACACTGACAATGTTTATAATTACAGCTGAATGTTTGTACTAAAAAGTGGTATGTATTTATATAGATACATCCCTCGCTAATCTATTAAGCACCCATACTTTGTATTAATGTATTTTGTTGGAATTGTTTATTGCTCTGACACATTGATTCAGTGGCTACCTATAATTGTCTATGATGTTAATCTATGGATTTCTTTGCCTAAAGCCCTCACATACCCAAGAAAGGCTTAGTGTTTAAAATGATAGATTATCAGTGACCATTGTCAAATACGTATTCGTGCAAATCAAACAGTAAGAATATATACAGATACAATTTTGATTATGTTTTATAAGAAGATATCAAGAATCTAACATTATCTCCCCTACAATAAAATATATCAAGTATTGATCTGTGAGCAATATTTTACTGTATTAGATTTAAAAATCTGATTGCTCAAAGTCACATAACCACATATGGACACTTATAACTAGATATGAACATTTATAACCAGATATGGACATTTATAACCAGATATGGACATTTATAACCAGATATGGACATTTATAACCAGATATGGACATTTATAACCAGATATGGACATTTATAGCCAGATATGGACATTTATAACCAGATATGGACATTTATAACCAGATATGGACATTTATAACGCGATATGGACATTTATAACCAGATATGGACACTTATCACCAGATATGGACACTAAGACACCTCAGGTGTATTTGGAGAAACCACAACAATGATAGCATGGATCAGACACACACACACACGCACAGACAAAGAGACAAAACAGACAGACGTTATCTAATAATGACATTTCTGAGTCTGACAGGAAGCTCTCCCTGCTCCTCACGTGATCTGATTCTGTAAGGCGGTCACGTGACACACGATCATTGCCAGATTTGTGTAAGTGTGTACGTCATTTTTAAAATTTTTTTCTCATTGTTGTTTTTTTCTTTGGATATAGTGTTAAAAAAACTTGTTTCTATTGTGTTTGCAGGAGGTGTTTGCATGTATGCATGTGGTTTTGATATAAACCTATTTTATTTATTTTAAGTTATAGAAAAAAATATCATTTTTAGAAACTAGTAAACGGCAATGAACTTTTCTATACAATATCTGAAGCTTTATATTGTCAGTCATTTAATTCCTCCATTGATGTCGTATACACTTGAGATGCCCTTCTCTTGATCCTGTGCGGTGATACAATACGTATGAGTGTCTTTAGGAACCAATACAATAAGGTTGCTTTGAACAGTGTGTTGAGATACAGACTGGACCATATGATGGCTCATACAGAATGGACTTGAACATTTTATTGTCACAACAGACAGTGAGCACTTCTTATGGATGGGCGAACTGGTCGGCTGCTCGGGCGGCCCTCATTGACCTTATGTGGGCCACCTCCCGGGTCCAGCCAAATCGTATTTGGCCCAGATTATTTCACCCCACAATTCATTCGAATCTTTTTTTTCCCCCTTCATCGATATATTATATTGCTCACTGACACGGGTGATTAAACAGAAGTAGGCCCACACAATTTGAGAATCATTGAATAGTGCTTTGTCTTTCCTCCATGATCTCTTGAAAGCCTTTTGATGTGAACACACACCGACAACAAACACATCGGGCTAATGTATTACACTTTTTGACGAATGAGCGAATTTCTTGCAAAGGTTAATTCGGCACAGTCAAATGGCCATCAAGGAAGGAAGAGAGTTAAACCCCTTGTACCACCAGGCAAGTTCAATTACCCCACACTACTTCAGGACGTATTACTTTCTAGCTCTCTGGCATCATCAATTTTGGCAAACAGCGGCAAGCTGAATCTGAGGCAATAGATGTAAGGGGGGACAATCTGAAGTAAACAAGGGCGGATAATCGCTGGCAAGAAGAATTGGGCTAAGGGCCAAAGTGAATGTTACCAAATAGGCCTGTAGTGACTTTGAACTAAATCATTTTTCAAAGAGATCCAAGCTAACAGTTTGAGAAGTACAGCGATTAAGAGATATATTTTTGATAATACTTTTTTGGCATCAAATTTATTGATTTTTTTTGATGCGTAATAAATGACAGAGTTGGCATATTTTTTATTCTGAAATATTAACTACAACATTAAATATGGATACATCAAACAATGAGGTTATTTCCTGAGCATATGTACTAGCTGTACCCTGCAAAACCTTTGCATAGGGTTATATCCCCTTAGGCTTGATCGGTACGCTATGTTATTTTTGGTTTCGGGCAGATCCGATTTTTTCATGATTTGTATTTTAAACTGGAATATTGTTATATGAATTCTTTACTTTCGATTTAACGCAGAACCCAAATCGCTATTATTTTATTAGATGTATGCATCTTTCTCTCTATGTACCTATCTGTCTATGTATCAGTGTATGTATCTATGTATCTATGTATCTCTTTCTTTCATTTTATCAATATTTCCATCTCTCCACCATCCATCCATTCATCCATCCACTCACCCTGCCTGCCTTGATATCCATATCATGTTAACATTCCGTCCTACAAGAACCTGTAATAGTCCATACACATGTCAACACTCCTCCAGTTGTGACAATAAAATTCAGTCATCTATAATCTATACGTTTGTTGACGCCCAGCGCTAGTCAAATTATTCCCCCAACTCCCCACCCCCTCAAGAAAATAATGACATGAAATTGTGATCCATACAGGGGAGATAAGTGGCCAACAAAAAGGATGAGTTATCTCGCGTTGCTTCAAGCGGCCATCTTATACTTTTTGCTCTTTTAAGTTTATTTTTATTATTTCCCCGAAGCTCTCAGATAATTGAAAAAGTTTTTAATCCAAGGCGTTCATCAATACTCTTTTGTTTTTGTTTTTGTTTGTTTTAAACAGACCTTGGGAATCAGTAGACATCACCGAGTTTAGGTTCTATAAATATTTTTAGCGGGTTTATGCTGATTTTATAATCCATGTTCAATCAAAGTTACTGTCAATCCTCAGTCAAAACCAACACTACATAATCAACTGACCGAGTTAGTCTTTTCTGTCATTTTTACTCATGCGCCATTTCAAAATGTCTGCTGACCTTTGATCAATAATAACACTGTCAAAGGCGAAAAAAATCACTAACATGTGTGTGTGTATGTGTGTGTATGTGTGTGTGTTTCAAACATTGTTTGATTATGAAATGTTCAATGATACACAGACATAATGTGTGTGTGTATGTTTGTGTGTGGTGTGTGTGTGTAGTGTGTGTGTGGTGTGTGTGTGTGGTGTGTGTGTGTATGTGTGTGTGTTACAATCATTGTTTGATTATGAAATGTTCAATGATACACAGACATAATGTGTGTGTGTGTGTGGTGTGTGTGGTGTGTGTGTGGTGTGTGTGTGGGGTGTGTGTGTATGTGTGTGTGTTACAATCATTGTTTGATTATGAAATGTTCAATGATACACAGACATAATGTGTGTGTGTGGTGTGTGTGTATGTGTGTGTGTTACAATCATTGTTTAATTATGAAATGTTTAATGATACACAGACACAATGGTAGTTGAGTCACAGCCGAGAAAAATTTGGACTTCAGCAGAAATCAAAATAGCCGCCATTTTCAGCCCCTTCCCGTCCTTTCAAGGCCCCCGTTGAAACCGCCAATCCTAAAGAGTCTTAGATCCGATTTTTTCATGATTTGTATTTTAAACTGGAATATTGTTATATGAATTCTTTACTTTCGATTTAACGCAGAACCCAAATCGCTATTATTTTATTAGATGTATGCATCTTTCTCTCTATGTACCTATCTGTCTATGTATCAGTGTATCTATCTATCTATCTATCTATCTATCTATCTATCTATCTATCTATCTATCTATCTATCTATCTATCTATCTATCTATCTATCTATCTATCTATCTATCTATCTATCTATCTATCTATCTATCTATCTATCTATCTCTCTATCTCTCTATCTATCTATCTATCTATCTATCTATCTATCTATCTATCTATCTATCTATCTATCTATCTATCTATCTATCTATCTATCTGTCCCTCTATGTCTGTCTGTCAATATTCCTGTCTGTCTGTCTATCTATCTATGTCTGTCTGTCTGTCTCTCTATCTATGTCTGTCTGTCTGTCTATATATAAAGAATTCAAGATACTTCAGCTCTCAGAAACTTCATTTTATCATTTAATAGATGAATTCCCATAATTGAAATCCCATTTTTCTTAACTCAAGAAATGTCGTATTATTCAAAACATAAGAAATCGATAACTTGACCCATTTGTTCAGCTTTCTTTCTATTGGCTGTTTCCTTCATTTCAGAAATTAAAATCAAAATGGAAAAGAAAATGGCTAGGAGGGTTAAAAGAGAGAGAGAGAGAGAGAGAGAGAGAGAGAGAGAGAGAGAGAGAGAGAGAGAGAATGTTCACATAAGGCGAGACCTGCATACTAATTTTAGAAAAATGAACCATAACTCAAGTGCCTCGAACTAGATCGGGAGACCGGAAATGAGAAAATGTAACGGTTTAGACAAGTAAATAGGAAAGTTCACATTAACGAATTTTTCTTTCTTTTTTTGTATCCAGTCCATCTTTCTTTAAGACCAGGCCATCCTTCATTCATTCAGGCTTTTAAAAAAAATTCATTTATGTACTCTGAAATATAAGACGAAGTAAGGGTTACAGTAATCAGAAGGATGTTTGGGGGTGGGGGTTGGACGATCTGACATGCTGAGGCTATAAAATTTCTATCACTGGAGAATTAATGTAAGGAAAGTGTGCACAGCTCAATTAGGTGTAGCTGTAGCAAAGATGGTGATCAAGTCATGTTTATACTCAAATCTTATACTGGCTCAGTGTTTTGACTGGGTCATCATACATCAAAGTTGTGTTCATCATACATCACAGTTGTGTCCATCATACATCACAGTTGTGTCCAGTGTACATCACAGTTAGGATATAGAAATGACCACTGACGTATACACTGCCCTATAAGTAGCCCTAGACCACCTCCATCAATAGGAGCTCCTCTGATCAAACTCTCCCACCAATATGAACGCCTCTGACCACACTCTCCCACCAATCGCCAATTAGTTTTTTTATCATATTATTATATCTGACGGAGCCCCTAAGTATCGGGGCCCTTGAAGTACCACACCACCCAGTCTCACCATGTTACTTAAGTAATACGGCTGTTACAGTAAGACTCAAATTACTTGAGTAATATGTCTTTTACAATAATACTCAAATACATGAGTATAATGTGTTACAGTAAGACACGAATTTCAGGAGTAATATTACTGTTACAGTAAGACTCAAATACGTGAGTATAATCTGTTAAGACACGAATTTCGTGAGTAAATGGCTGTTACAGTAAGACTCAAATTACTTGAGAGTAATATTATTTAAGTAATATGGCTGTTACATCATGACTCAAACCAGTTAAGTAGTATGGCTCTTACAACATGCCCTAAATCACTAAAGTAATATGGGTGTCACCAGAAAGACTTAACTTCACTACAAGTGACCTGCTGGTCAAAGAAAAGTCACCCTCCCTTACCTCACATGTGGCGACTCCGCTGATTATTAAACTCTCAACCCATTAACCATGACCTTTGATTGAACACTCATAGATCAAAGTGAGGCTAATCGAAACTTGGAATGAAAATATTCCAGCCCCACCCCCCACCCCAACTCTTTCTCCATTTTAGGCTCCCTGTGAATCATTTCCTGGGTGTTTGTCCCGTGTATTAAAAAAATGTCAAAAGCCGGAAATTGCTGGGAAATTCATTCCTTTATTTGGAGTCGGCGCAAGTTAGATATTTTTCTTACTTTTTTTTATTTTTATTTCATTAAATGCAATTAATTTATTTTTAGATTATTTCCCGTAATTTATGAGTCTTTCTGTGCTTAGATTTGGATGACTTTCGTTCACCAAAGTGGGATATTTCTATTAGGCCTACGATTGTAACAATAATTTGGGATATTAATTGTGTGGGTGATAAAATACCAAAGGGAAAATTATATCTTTATTTTTTTATTGTTAATTTCTTTTTTTTTTAATTTAAACGAGCTTTTCAAATTGCCAGCAGACGAAGAAATCTGTCGTGGTTCCCACCAGCCTCATTGGTCAGTTTTATTGTTACTTCCGGGATATCAATAAGGCAACGTCATCACTGCATCACTGGCAGTTGAAAAAAAAAACAACATATTAACGATAAAGAATTTCTTTCACCAACCTTTATATGCAAACAGAGAAGTACCACACGAAGTTATTATTTGTAACTTACTTGTTTATGAAATCATAGTAGTATACATAGATGGCAGACGTGTACAGGGGCGCCGAGAGCCAACAAGGGCCCCCAGGGCAGGACATCATTGCGGGACCCTTAATAGACAATAAGTCGTGAAAAAATTGACATGGTCGGGGCGGCCGGGCCCCCTTACAGATGCGGGCCCCCTGGCAATGACCCCCCCTGACCCCCTCGGCGTGCCTGGCAGTGTACATAGATGGTAGCAGTGTACATAGATGGTAGCAGTGTACACAGATGGTAGCAGTGTACATAGATGGTAGTAGTGTACATAGATGGTAGCAGTGTACATAGATGGTAGCAGTGTATATAGATGGTAGTAGTGAACATAGATGGTAGCAGTGTACATAGATGGTAGTAGTGTACATAGATGGTAGCAGTGTACATAGATGGTAACAGTGTACATAGATGGTAGCAGTGTACATAGATGGTAGTAGTGTACATAGATGGTAGTAGTGTAGACAGATGGTTGTCTTCTGTTCTATTAAATTAAAAGAAAGAAGAGTTGAATTATCTGTAATTAAATTTAGATTGCCAGAATTTAAATAAAATATTTCCATTTAGTACACACACACATACACACACACACATACACACACATACACACACATACACACACACATACATACACACATACACACACATACACACACACCCACAAACACACATACAATATAAATGTCTAGGTTTATGTCTTAGTCATCTCCCATTGGCATGGCTACATTTATTACTTACAGGTTTCTGTGTTGCCAGTTTCCACTCACAAACACCATCCGCCGCTGCCGTTTCTGGGCACATTGATAATGTTGCAGATGATTTAGCCCAAAAAACGTGCCATAAGCTACTGCAAGCATTTCTCTACCTCTCTTTCTCTTTCTCTCTTAGATGCCAAAACTATTAATAGTTTCACATTTCAGTTCCGTGACAGTGAAAAAAAAAAAATATCTGGCAGAGAGCTCTCCACTGCAATTAGATCACACTGCGGGGAAATAGCCGGAAAGTAAACAACCACTAAATGGGAATTAATTTTCCGTAATCACCGCTGTAGAGGAAACACCACCACTGCAGAAATAAAAAAAAAAATAAATTGATGAAAAGCAGATCACGTGGTTAGGATATTAGTAATTTGATTGGGTTACATCAGAAGCATATATGAAAAAAATATGACACCCCCTCCCCTCTCACCCAATTATATGTGAGTTGACAAAAATTGTTGGTTTATTTCTACGTATGCACATTCGTTGTTGAGATGAATTTTCGCCATATCTCCCCGGAACATATCAGTGTGGTTTTTTTTTTACACCTTTTACCTGTGCAAAGGGTAAAGGAAATGGGGCTTTGGCTCTATGGATGTGATTATGGGGGGACAGGAGGGAGGGGGATAGAGAGAGCGGTGGGGGAAGAAGAGCGAGAAAGAGGAGGCGGTAGTGAGAGAGCGAGCAGAAGGAGAGAGAGAGAGAGAGAGAGAGAGAGAAAGCTAGCAGGGTTTGGGGGGGGGGAGGTAGTGAGAGAGCGAGCGGAGCTTGAGAGATGAAAACATCAGATTATCACACGAGATATCACGAGAACATCCATCACAAACGGTGAATTTGACAACCCGGCGGGGCGGGGGGGGGGTGAATGGGGGTCGGCCACCCAGACACGCCCATGAAACTGTTTTATTTATTTCAACACGGCGATTGCTCACAGGGCCGCTGATAGACACCCGGGGCTCCTGTGCAACCAAGGGCCCCATATAGTAAAAATACACAAATAAGATAGGGTGGGTCCCCGTTGGGCTTCCTGGTTGCCGGGAAAATGTAGCAGCTGTACTCCCTTCTACCCTTCAGGTTGTGTCGCTATAAACAAATTGAACCCGTAGGAAATATAACAAGCCATGTATAGTCAGACAATGTATAGTCAGACCATGTATAGTCAGACCATGTATAGTCAGACCATGTATGGTCAGACCATGTATGGTCAGACAATGTATAGTCAGACAATGTATAGTGACTATTCAATGTGTAATTCATATTACACTGAACATGCATTTAGATTATTTAAAAAAAATGATTACAAGAGACAATGTAATCAACTGACTTATTTTCAATGCATTACAACTAAGACCTTGTCGACATTATTTTTATTTACTTAAGTCAGAAAGTTTTAACAGCAGGTCTAATTGTGATATGGAATTTTACCCTTATAAGTCTGGTATGTTAAACCTAGTTTTGAACTGTTTATATTGTTGTCCATAAAACTAAAAATAAAAAATAATGGATCCTCATTTAAATAAGTATATCGCTAAATTAATTGATAATGAAACTGAACTGAAGTTTTTTATATTCTTACCTGGGGAAACACCTTGTAGCTTTATCAGCAAGTTGGAAATATCAATTTATCTTTCTTGAATTTTTAAAATGATATTTTTTTTATTTATTACACGTGGAGCATGGTTTTAAGTGGTGTTAATTGAATATATGTATATATTCTGTAGTGCTAATCACGTTTTACATATATTCTGTAGTGTACAGCTTATAGCAAATCTTACTGAAATAGTGCATTAGAAATTCTGATTGAATAACAAGAACAGAATACTTTCATATCTCTTTAGGTTTTATTTGCCACTTTTATACTTTGCATGGCATTCTTGTGCTTCAGCCTTTCAGGTGCAAAGGACATTGAAGTTATAACTGGAGCTCTAAACCTTCTATGTTTGTTTCATGTCTATATTGTTAATATAAGACACAACAGTAAAACTCTAAACAATGTTACCAGGTAATTTCATATTCTTGCTGTACTGGATTAATTCATATTGCGTCACTGATATTTGACCTTTGGGTTACCTGGCCAGTTAGACTGTAAGGTCGCATAACTTTACAGATATGAATTCCATCATTCCTTTTATACCTTCGTTCATTCCCCACTTTGTATATACACTGTCGTCTTTGTAATGTAAGGCAACACCACCAGTCTACAGAAATACGATAGAATATATAAACATGTATTATATACATGTATAATTTTACACACACACACACACACACACTAGTCGATTCCGCTTAATTGGGACACACCGGGACCGAGGCTTTTTGTCCTATTTAAACATACACATTTACTATTGGTTTCTTGGTTTGGTTTCTATGAAATTTGTACCAAATAAGCGGCTGTCCCAATTAAGCGGTGTCCCAATTAAGCGGAATCCACTGTATATTTATATATACATACTGTAACGTTTAGAATTTACCCCCACCTTCACCGCCCCCCTCTATACACCGGCAGGTGAAACTTTTCCTCCCAAACGAGTGACCCATCTTGGTTGACCATGTTACGTAACCCAAGGTCATGGTCAAGCCAAGCTCCCAACTTGGATTTGACGCCTGCTAATGACACATGCATAGCAAGCGTGACCACCCCTTACCCCCTGACCTTTATTAGGTTAAATTAGAAATAAGTTAGAAGATAAGTAGAGAAAGATGCAGAAGAGTATAGTGCTGACAGGCTCAACAGTTAGAGGTAGTTAGTTCGGTGTCGACAGTCCCAATAGTAGTATATTTTAGTAGTAGCAGTAGTAGTTAGAAGAAGAGAAGTAAAGTGCTATTAAAGTTCTACTAAAGTATGTTGTATATCAGGGCTCGATTTACCGCCGGGGATGCCGGGGATACCCCCGGCCCTGAGAACCATCATCCCCGGCTCTGCTTTAGCTAATATATCCCTGCCGGGGATGAAACCATAGACATTTATTCCCGGCTTTGCAGAATTTTTTTTTCATCCCCGGCACTGGTTTTTTCTTAAATCGAGCACTGTTGTATATAGTGTACTGCACTGAGTTCTGTTCTTATATATTAGTCTTGTATCAAGTGACGTAACATATTAGACGAGTCTCAAAACTAATACTACACACACACATACCAATGGACATGTGTGTATGTGTGTTTTTGTATCTATGGTTTACTGAGGGAGAGAGAGAGAGAGAGAGAGAGAGAGAGAGAGAGAGAGAGAGAGAGAGAGCCATGCACGACTAGAGAAATACAAAGGGACATCCTAACCCTAGCTGGGTGTACAGCCGTTCTTTTGGATCAGGCAAACCAGCTGGCTAACTAGGGGGACCTAAAGTACACGGCTTCTTGTTGGGACTTTAATTTGCCATTACTTCAATGTTCAAGGGTCATTGGAACCCATTTTCGTCAAAGATTATTTGGGGGGGGGGGCGGGGGGGGGCTAAGATTGGCCCTAAGAGGTAGCCGAGGCATCTTAGTGTGAGTTTACCTTTGGGCCCCCAAATGTACCTCTGCCTGGGGCACTCCTAAAATAAGAACGGCTCTTTATACATGCAGGTAAAGTTTAAGGGTGACATAGACGCCAGACTAGACTTGTAAACAAAGTCAATTTCATGAGAAACGAACTCATTAAGATATGAGCCACATTCTGTAATGTTGATTGAGAACTAGACTTAGCACTGATAATAAATCAGCTGATAGTAATATCTCCATGTGAACTTGCACACATTGCTCACTTTGTTATTTCTGGACATGCTTGTTTGGCTCAAAAAATCAAATTTGACATGATGTCAGGTTGGACTGAAATTATCTGATTATCATTTGAGGTGTTTATGTGAGTCGATTTCTGGTGGTTCTAAAATTGTTGCATCGGGCTGATTACAAAACTGCTTCATGTTGATAATTGCTCCACACATGTCCAATAATTAGCAATAGAGTACATTTTCTGAGATATTTGGGGGTCCCAGGCACATATTTCAGAGATATTTTGCCCCCTAGGCAGAGACTTTCAGAGATATTTGGTGACCCTAGGTACATATTTCACAGATATTTGGGGGCCCTAGGTACATATTTCACAGATATTTGGGGACCCTAGGTACATATTTCAATATTTTGGGCCCTAGGTACATATTTCACAGATATTTGGGGGCCCTAGGTACATATTTCAATATTTTGGGCCCTAGGTACATATTTCACAGATATTTTGGGCCCTAGGTACATATTTCACAGATATTTTGGGCCCTATGGAGATACTTTCATACATGTCTGGGTCTCTTAGTATCAAATTTATGAGGAGTCTATACTTCATATCGGGGATTAAGGCGATCGGCTAGTTTGACTTCCATTATGAATTGTTCTGACACGAATAAAAATGTTATGAAAAGTGAGATTTGAATATTGTAACAAAATAATTTTATCTGGAATGTCAACAAATCATTTATTTTCGTGAAATTTTTAAAGACCTAAATATTTCCCTTTGAAGATCAACAAGAAGATGTTAAAAGAAAACAATTTTGAACTTGACAGAAATTATTTGCTCAACACACAACTGCCCTTATTTGACAACTTCTGATGACGTGGGACACTCACTTTCAGCCGATGAAGCCAATTAGGTTGTCACTTTAAAGTTTTTAAGGTTATTTACTTTTTTTTTTATCACATTATCAACTTAAATTAGAACATGAACTTCTTGTAATCCATGAACAAGTTCGTTTATGTCATAAGTTCACAAACTATTTTGGCTACAGCCCCAGTTACAGGAAAGAACAAAACATTTTCTTTTTAAAGCCAAAGGCGAATTTGTACAAACAAAGAAGAACGTGTGTCTATATATACTTCAATGTTATATTAAACCTTGTGTGTCTATATTTATACTTCAATGTTATATTGAACCGTGTGTCTATATTTATACTTCAATGTTATATTGAACCTTGTGTGTCTATATTTATACTTCAATGTTATATTAAACCTTGTGTGTCTATATTTATACTTCAATGTTATATTGAACCGTGTGTCTATATTTATACTTCAATGTTATATTGAACCGTGTGTCTATATTTATACTTCAATGTTATATTAAGCCTTGTGTGTCTATATTTATACTTCAATGTTATATTAAACCTTGTGTGTCTATATTTATACTTCAATGTTATATTAAACCTTGTGTCTATATTTATACTTCAATGTTATATTGAACTTTGTGTGTCTATATTTATACTTCAATGTTATATTAAACCTTGTGTCTATATTTATACTTCAATGTTATATTGAACCGTGTGTCTATATTTATACTTCAATGTTATATTGAACCTTGTGTCTATATTTATACTTCAATGTTATATTAAACCTTGTGTCTATATTTATACTTCAATGTTATATTGAACCTTGTGTGTCTATATTTATACTTCAATGTTATATTAAACCTTGTGTGTCTATATTTATACTTCAATGTTATATTAAACCTTGTGTCTATTATTTATACTTCAATGTTACATTGTAATTAGTGGAAATTTGCTATTCCAAGTCTGTTTAACAAAATCAAAACAACTTTAAAGGGGGAATGTGGGAAAGAAGGGGGTTTTTCCGTGGGTTATTCATAAGATTATTTAATACAATTTATATTTTACAGGAATCCACATATACAATGGGCAAATTGAGACCCCTATCTATGGATAACACTTCGACCACAAGTTGTTTTTTTTACATTTATACAGATCCAGCGTTATCTCTTAACAAACAGTTCGATTAAAACAGTTAAATGAAAGTATCAACATGTTCATTGATTATTGTTTAGTCAATATCAAAATGTTTCGTAAAAAAAAAGCTACACTATTTTTTTGTATATACCGGTATAGACTGATTGTTAACGCACTCAAATATATATCATAATTTTTTAACTCCAATTGTGTGCCTACTAGCCGGTCCGGGTACCGGGCCTTTATTTACTAGTAAGCATATAAATGAGTTGTGAGTTTTCCTTTGCCGGGTTCTATAGAGGGTCAAGGGGCTAAATGTAAAAGTATGAAAATAAAAGAACACTTCAAATAACAATGTTTACATTTAATTACAAGATCAAACGTAGAGCTGAACCTAAACAAAATATGAAAATACGAAACTAAAACTTTTCAAATTACAAAGTTTACTCATAATTAAAAGCTTAGCGTTAAAATGAAACTAACAAAATTAGATTTTTAGCTGCACAATGTTGTCCTTAAATATTAGATGCAATCTTTATTTAAAGTGCATATAGTTCATTTGGTTGGGGAGGGGGGGGGATTAATGTCTCCTCTTTAATATGCATGGCGTCGTTATTTACCCCGGTATTTTCTGTAAGCAGTGTGAGCTTGCACTGTGCATGCCGCTGCATATAGAGCTTCAGGAGAACCATTTGTCCGGCAAAGTCCAGGTCCTTGTGTTCGTTAATGTGTGTGCGTCCACTGATAACCTAGTTCTGGTGTCCAATGTCGTTCATTGTTTGACCCAGTCTGTGTCAATTATGAATATAATTAGCTACATTACAGCGAGCAGCTTTTCTATTGGTTATGACGTCATCAAGATGCAGATGAAAAGACAATGACACAGTAAAACTCTAAAAGCAAAGTTAATACACCAACAACTAAAACTGTCATTGTTTTGTTACAATGTTTTTTAACCACGTGAATAACAATATTTTCATCTCAATAAGTTCAGTGAATTTCATTTTCATTGAAACAAAAAAGCATAACCCTAACATTAAACCTAACCCTAACCCCACCCTAACATCACCCTAACCCTAAAACCACCCTAGCCCTAACACCACCCTTAACCTAATCCTAAACCTAACCCTAGCCCCACCCTAACCCCACCCTAACCCTAAACCTAAGCTTCACCTTTGCTAAGATTAAAATTATGACTGTAATATTTGTAGTATCTTGTGTTCAATAATATTTGCTATAAATATGATGGCCAGATTTGAGCTAAAAAGGATTTGATGATTTCCTTTTGTTTAAGTGTTATGTTCATTTAATCAAGCACTCGTTAGAGATTATAGAAGCTAATTGCAGTCAAAATGAGTTTTACAAAGAAAAAAAATGAATGGAAAAAAATCAGATTTGAAATTAAATCTAAACAGCCCGATGTCCATCTTAGTAGTCGGTTTTGTTTGATCAACTATGAATCTAAAAACTTGCGGCAAATTTACGGTAGCCATTGAAAAAAAAAACCAACAAAAAACAACAGATTTAAATTCACGTTTATTCAGCCTGACGCCCATCATAGAAGTCGATCTTGTTTGATCAACATTGGATTCTAAAAACTTGCGGCAATTTACGGTAGCCATTGAAAAAACACACACTATCTCTGCAAACTCGATGGAACCGGAAGTTGTGGTCGTTAAGGCAAACAAACGGGATGACATGCCGTAGTTGCTGGAAAAAAAAGGGGGGGCGGGTCAAGGTTTGGGGGGAGAGGAGTATAGCCTGGAGGGTGGAGTAAAAAATGGGTGTGTTGTAATTAGTCATATTTAGCTAGACATTTCGTACGGCAGTCCAGGGTCACAAGGGTCGATGTTTGCACACGGCCCTAGTCTCTGGGTCATTGTCTGAGGTCATCAACGTTCCATTTTTTTTTCGTACAAGGGGCGTCTATGACGTCACACAGAACTATCCCTCCCCATGGGCTGACCAAAGTGAAAACTCAAATATCAATTTGCTAAGATGTCCAGTCAATGTCCAGTGTCGGTAGCACTCCAGTGGTGTATTGACCGTGGGGGGAGGTCCATCTACATTGTTGAAGCAGACCATGACGTAGATGATTGTCCAGCTTGTGTTTTCCGGACAAACCGTGGCCTACATAGCGTCTGACCACATAGCGTCTGACTATAATATTTTGTAATGTCCAGTAGGCTTATTTTGTCGTTTCATCTCAACTGTATAACTCTGTACACATTATCACCATTCTACCATGACACTGTATAACTCTGTACACATTATCACCATTCTACCATGACACTGTATAACTCTGTACACATTATCACCATTCTACCATGACACTGTATAACTCTGTACACATTATCATCATTCTACCCTGACACTGTAGTCTAGTGTAATAACTCCCACTAATGGTGTGTAAAGTAAGTCATGTATGTGTGCACAAAGGACGTGATTCATTGGATGGCTTTAGTGATTATGGACTACGAAGTGGTCATTATATATGGTAAAAGTAAAGTTCCCTGGGCGCTAGGCAACTGCAGCGTAGAACGACATAGTGTGTGTGTTTTTGGGAGGGTGTTGTGTGGTTAGCATAACACCCAATAAATGTAGCCTATAAGGTTTAATCATTGGTTGCAAACATTTTTAACATTTTTCTAAACCAATCTTGTTTTTCAAGAAGTGTTTTTATAAATTCTACATGGAATGCAGTGGACAATCATTACCTACAGGTGTGGGTACATCGTTTACCTACAAGTATAGGTACATCGTAAACAGTTTGAGTCACAATAAGTAGGTCAATATGAGCACTATTCAGGCCCTCCCGAACTCAAAGGAATAAACACAAATTGTGTTCAAAAGGGACCGCAAATAATCAAGCGGTGGTATTGACAACCTTTTCTTTTATTCTTAGGCCAAAAAAAAAATGAATCTCCTTAGTGGCCCCCAAAGTTACATTTTGCCTAGGGCCCCCCCAAAAAAAACGTAAGAACGACCCTGCTTGTACCACCCATCCACCCAACCACCTTTCTTGCTTTCGTTTTTCAGTCGAGTCAATTCACATGTTGTTAGTGGCATAATTTAGATTTATACAAAAAGAAAAAACTACCTGGAATGAGATATAAAAAACGTGGATCGCTACTGGTGTGATTTATAGAGTGAAAGAATTAGATTAGAGTCACTGACATGTGAAAATAATCGAAGCTTCACTCCTCTCTTACTTCATGGAGAATTAGTTTCGTTGGATCTTTCCTTTCTCTCCAGTCAGTCATTCAAAGAAAACCGTTTCATAATGTTTGAAAAAAAAAAATTAGCATCAAGCCTACAAAAGCCAAATATAAAAAACTTGAGTCTGAGGTTATTTTTTTTGGCCACTAATTATACAAACTGGCAATATGGGTAGCGAGATTATATCCTGCAATGATCCTGCTCGTGGCCTGTTTAATTTTGTTTTAAAAAAAAATCTACTTCCTGTTAAAAAGATTTTAAACTTACATTGAAGTTTCTGTTTTTTTTTTTTAGGACTGAACTGATTTACCCGTTTGTAAATTTATTTGTTTTTTTTTCATGGCTGAGGTCACGATGCTCTTACACAATGTTGCGATGTCACAGGTGCTGAGCCGAGTACCCCCCCCCCCTTCCACCCTATCCCTTAGTTGATAGGGTTACACTTAATGATTTCTAGCAACTCACTCACTAATGGAGACGTGACCCACACATATCTCGTTTTCAGATACAAGGCTTTCTTATCCGATGGGTGCAGTGTAGGCACTACAGGGTACCTATTAAAGTCCTAAGATAATAGACTGCAATATACCCTACTACACCAATATTTTTTTCATTTTTTTTATTTAATACATTTTTTGTTATATTTATTCACAATAATCTTTAAATATTACACTAACAATAATGATGCTAAGGACGACAACAAGAAAGCCTTGTGTTTAGGGATGAAGTTGAGGTTTATTTTTAACCTCATAAGTCACCAGATTTAAACGTTAAAGTTTAGCCAATAGGACGGACTCGAAAAATCGCACAATGCTATAGAGTTCGAATATTGATGATTCAAAAAAAAAGATAACTTATATTGTGTATAACTAATAGCCACCCCCACCCACAGTGCCGTCTTATCATAAAAGCACCATAGGAAATTAGCATAGGGCCCTAGAATCTTTAGGGGGGCCCTCAAAGTCTAAAAATGAAATTTCAAATACGTATATACCGAAATGACGTACTAGCATGGGGCAACTCGGCAGTTGAAATGGAAAATTGCCTAGGCCCACGTTAATCATAAGACAGCCCTGGGGCCCACGCCAATCATAAGACAGCCCAGAGGCCAACGCCAATCATAAGACAGCCCTAGGGCCCATGGCAATCATAAGACAGCCCTGGGGCCAACGCCAATCATAAGACATCCCTGGAGCCCCACGCCAATCATAAGACAGCCCTGGGGCCAACGCCAATCATAAGACAGCCCTGGGGCCCACGGCAATCATAAAACAGCCCTTGGGTCCACGTCAATCATAAGACAGCCCTGGGACCCACGGCAATCATAAGACAGCCCTGGGGCCAACGCCAGTCTTAAGACATCCCTGGGGCCCACGTCAATCATAAGACAGCCCTGGGGCCCACAGCAATCATAAGACAGCTCTGGGGCCCACGGCAATCATAAGACAGCCCTGGGGCCCACGTCAATCATAAGACAGCCCTGAGGCCCACGGCAATCATAAGACAGCCCTGGGGCCAATGCCAATCATAAGACAGCCCTGGGGCCAACGCCATTCATAAACATCCCAGTGGCCCACGGCAATCATAAGACAGCCCTGAGGACCACGCCAATCATAAAACAGCCCTGGGGCCAACGCCAATCATAAGACAGCCCTGGGGCCCACGGCAATCATAAGACAGCCCTGGGGCCAACGCCAATAATAAGACAGCCCTGGGGCCCACGGCAAGCATAAGACAGCCCTGGGGGCCAACGCTAATCATAAGACATCCCTGGGGCCCACGTCAATCATAAGACAGCCCTGAGGCCGTCGGCAATCATAAGACAGCCCTGGGACCACGCCAATCATAAAACAGCCCTGGGGCCAACGCCAATAATAAGACAGCCCTGGGGCCCACGGCAAGCATAAGACAGCCCTGGGGACCACGTCAATCATAAGACAGCCCTGAGGCCCACGGCAATCATAAGACAGCCCTGGGGCCAACGCCAATCATAAGACAGCCCTGGGGCCAACGCCAATCATAAGACAGCCCTGGGGCCAACACCAAACATAAGACAGCCCTGGGGCCAACACCAATCATAAGACAGCTCTGGGGCCAATGTCAACCATTAGACAGCCCTGTGAGCGTCCTGAATCGGACATGTATGTTTGCCAACACAATTAACTCCATTCCTGATCATAGATCATACGCCTAAACATATTAAAAGAAACATTCATAACAGATGAAATAAATGTTATTAATAGAACATTGTCTACATACAAATATTTGTATTGCAGAATAAAATAAAAAAAAAAAAATATAACGGAAGAACATTTCTTGTTTAGAAGATAAACAATGTTTGAAAATACACAAATGAAATTGCGTCTGATGCGAGAGTTTTTTCACCCAACAATTTTAATCTCAGCTTGGGTGTGAGAGGGTGAGTGGTTTAAAATCTATGAGACGAGATGCTTCAAGTGTATTGAGCAGATGGTGTCATACAGACATGCATTATTTCAGTTTAAACCAATTAAATGCACTGGATGTAAAAGTTCATTTCCGCCAATTTGATTTCACCAGAAACTTGTTTTGTTTACTGTAAAATAATGCAATGCCCATAAGTAAATTACTTTTTTTTTTCTTTTTTCGATGAAATCATCCAAAATGACCACTGCATGAAAAATGTGTGGCGATGGCTGGGCTAACTTCATATAGAAATAATGTGTAATGACTGCTGGGCTAACTTCCATCTAGAAATAACGTGTAATGACTGCTGGGATAACTTCCATCTAGAAATAATGTGTAATGACTGCTGGGCTAATTTACATCTAGAAATAATTTGTAATGACTGCTGGGCTAACTTACATCTAGAAATAATTTGTAATGACTGCTGGGCTAACTTCCATCTAGAAATAATTTGTAATGACTGCTGGGCTAACTTACATCTAGAAATAATTTGTAATGACTGCTGGGCTAACTTACATCTAGAAATAATTTGTAATGACTGCTGGGCTAACTTCGTCTAGAAATAATGTGTATTGACTGCTGGGCTAACTTACATCTAGAAATAACGTGTAATGACTGCTGGGATAACTTCCATCTAGAAATAACGTGTAATGACTGCTGGGCTAACTTACATCTAGAAATAATGTGTAATGACTGCTTGGCTAACTTCCATCTTGAGAGTATCGTAAATATTTTGAAATTTAATCAAGGCACTATTTTGTTTTCTATGAACCTGCCCTAGTGACCTCAATACAGTTTTTGTGTTTTACCAATGCCAGGGGGTACAAACTTGTTTTAAACAGGGTGTTTGTATGCGTGTGTGCGTGGGGTGGGGGAGTTGTTTAGCAAAGGTTTAGCTCTATTGTTTATATTTAGCAAGAAGCAAATGTTTAGCTCAATAGTTTATGTTTAGCACTGGCCTCTCTTTATGTCCTAAAGGTGAAGTCTGTGACGCCTGGAAGCCTAGAGGCTGGGGAAGGGTTCTGGAGAGACCTGCTCGTACTGACTTGATCCAAGCTAGACAGTTTGGATCTGTCTTCAAGACATCTGTCATTGTTGCTGGCTGGAGCTTAAAGGGTAGGGGGTGCACAAGTAGTTGCCTTCGTTGCGCCTGAGACACTTCCATGTTGTTTGATCAGGACTAGAGTTAGAATGATGGAGTCACTACTGGGGTTACGTGGTCTATGTACATTTTATGTTTGGCATTAAACACTGAGGCATTATGGTAACCTACCTACCTATCTACATAACTAACTACTTAACTACCTATCTACCTACCTACATACTTAACTACCTATCTACCTACCTACCTAACTACCTACCTACATACCTACCTACTTAACTACCTATCTAATACCTACCTACTTAACTATCTACCTACCTACCTACTTAACTACCTATCTACCTACCTACCTACCTACATACCCACCTACTTAACTAACTATCTACATACCTACCTACTTAACTATCTACCTACCTACCTACTTAACTACCTATCTATCTACCTACCTAACTACCTACATACTTAACTACATATCTACATACCTACCTACTTAACTATCTACCTACCTACCTACTTAACTACCTATCTACCTACCTACCTACCCACCTACCTACATACCTACCTACTTAACTAACTATCTACATACCTACCTACTTAACTACCTATCTACATACCTACCTACTTAACTATCTACCTACCTATCTACTTAACTACCTATCTACCTACCTACCTACCCACCTACCTACATACCTACCTACTTAACTAACTATCTACCTACCTACCTACTTAACCGCCTATCTATCTACCTACCTACTTAACTACCTACTTTCCTGTCTGTCTATCATTTATTTTAAAATAATTTCATTAATTCTTATTGGTAGAGTGGTAGAAAGGTAGAGCACTCGCTTGGAATGTGCAATTGTTTTATTGTTCCATATTGCTCATAAATAATATATTCTTTACCTGCATTTTTTACTTAAAAAAAGAATTTGAAAATAATTTTTATCAACAAAAATATAAATTTCTTTCTTTTTTTTTTATCTTTTTAAAATTCAACACATCTGTCTAGAAAAAAAAGCTAAACATTTGACTGCACATAAGTAAATAAAAAATACTGTTAAACTTAAATCTAGGTAGATTAAAAAACACAGCCACTCTCATGAGTATAAGCACGAGTTGCCAGATATTATCATCAGTGAATGACATCTATCCATAATCTTATCAATCTAAGTCTGTATGTATATTCTAAATCACCTTGTTTATGTATTCTATTATCTGTTATGTATTCTACCTGTAATTTATCAGTCCCTCAACGTGAGTTTACCGCGAGTTTTGTTTATATTAACGTGTCATTTATATAATGAACAATAAAAAAAACAAATAATAAATAAACAATGTTGTTAAATAGACACAACGAGCTGCAGCTGGAATAGATTCAAGTCAAATTGTTTCACGGGGCTTCCAGAGCCACCGCCAGGGAAGAGGGGGGAAACCTTGAACACTTATCAAGCGCCCGAATCTTTGGGCCCCCTCTGGGAGCCTCACTCACATAGCAACAGCTTTTACTGGACATGGATCATACTTTTTTTTATCTTTGTTGAAAAACAAAGAATATTGAGGGTTAGAGGGTCTATATTTTGTTTCAATACCTTCAAGTTCATTACAACAGTTCATTACAGCGTTCATTACAACAGTTCATTACAACAGTTCATTACAACAGTTCATTCCAACAGTTCATTACAGCAGTTTATTACAACAGTTCATTACAACAGTTCATTACAGCAGTTCATTCCAACAGTTCATTACAGCAGTTCATTACAACAGTTCATTACAACAGTTCATTACAGCAGTTCATTACAACAGTTCATTACAACAGTTCATTACAACAGTTCATTACAACGGTTCATTACAACAGTTCATTACAACGGTTCATTACAACAGTTCATTACAACAGTTTATTACAACGGTTCATTACAACAGTTCATTACAACGGTTCATTACAACAGTTCATTACAACAGTTCATTACAACAGTTCATTACAACAGTTCATTACAACGGTTCATTACAATAGTTGTCAGCATGGACCCCCGAATTCGATCTCTCTCTATATCACCTATCTACCTCTCTATATCACATATCTACCTCTCTATATCACCTATCTACCACTCTATATCACCTATCTACCTCTCTATATCACCTATCTACCTCTCTATATCACCTAATCTACCTCTCTATATCACCTATCTACCTCTCCATATCACCTAACATTTTCCTTTTTCGATAACAATATTTTAGTGTATATTTTATAAAGATTTCTCTTTCGATGCTAAGAGCACAAAATAATCACTAAGTGAAATGACGTATTATCTTAACCTGGAAATCAGTTGTGTCCCTTGATTTTTGTTTAGGTATGTCGCCCCCCCCTCCTCCCCCATCCTCCTTTCCAAGATAACTGACTCACTAAGTCAATAACTTTAAATAAATAGTGGATTAAAACTGTATGATATACCGATAGTGATCAGCGTATAGCACATCATGTTGTGCCATGTTATGTCTCGTCATGTTGTGTCATGTCATATTATGTCATGTCGTGTCATGTTATGTCACGTCATGTTGTGTCATGTCATATTATGTCATGTCGTGTCATGTTATGTCACGTCATGTTGTGTCATGTCATATTATGTCAACCTGTGTCATGTTATGTCAAGTCGTGTTACGTTGTTTCATGGTATGCTATGTCTCATGTCACGTCTTATTTCATATCGCATGTCATGTCTCATGTCATATCTCGTGTCATGTCTCATGTTATGTCATGTTAAGACATGTCATGTTGTGTAGCATTTGTCAGCAAAAGCAACAAGTTCCATATCTTTTTTTTTAAATGTCAGAACAGATTGATGGCTCATGCATGTCAGAACAGTTTGATGGCTCATGCATGTCAGAACAGATTGATGGCTCATGCGTCATTACTTGGTTTCTATATGATTCCAAATGCGTTTGTATCCAAGAATGCGCTCGTGACATCATGACTTACCTGGCATATAGGAATGATTCTGTATACCTCATATCACATTCTGTGTACCTCATATCACATTCTGTGTACCTCATATCACATTCTGTATACCTATTCTGTATACCTCAATCAATTTCTGTGTACCTCATATCACATTCTGTATTACCTCATATCACATTCTGTGTACCTCATTTCACATTCTGTATACCTCATATCACATTCTGTATACCTCATATCACATTCTGTGTAAATTATATCACATTCTGTATACCTCATATCACATTCTGTATTACCTCATATCACATTCTGTATACCTCATATCACATTCTGTATACCTCATATCACATTCTGTATTACCTCATATCACATTATGTATACCTCATATCACATTATGTATATCTCATATCACATTCTGTATTACCTCATATCACATTCTGTGTACCTCATTTCACATTCTGTATACCTCATTTCACATTCTGTATACCTCATTTCACATTCTGTATACCTCATATTACATTCTGTATACCTCATAACACATTATGTATACCTCATATCACATTCTGTATTACCTCATAACACATTCTGTATACCTCATATCACATTCTTACCAAACCTCAAGCTCAAAAGGCTGTAAAAACATTTTCAAGATCCAAATATCTTATAATGTAATTGCAAGGTGAAGTTAATCAGCATGCTGTGTTGTTGGGCAGTTGATTGGCTGAGCGTTAAGCCCGAAGGCCAATGAAATCTACACCTGGCAATCATTTCGTAACTTGAGTTTTGATAATTAGCATTTATAGAAACCTAATTAATGTCAAAATTAATATTTGGATAAAAAAAACAATAACGTCTGTTTGGATTAAACTTCATTTCCATATATATATATATATATATATATATATATATATATATATATATATATATATAAACTGTGCATACAACTTGTGTGTAGTGTGTAGACTGTTTGTTGTGTGTGTGGCTGTTTGTTGTGTATGGCTGTTTGTTGTGTGTATGGCTGTTTGTTGTGTGTATGGCTGTTTGTTGTGTGTGTATGGCTGTTTGTTTATCCGTCTAACAAAGTTAATCAGTAGAAAAGATTTAAGCCGTTGACCTCAATTGGATGTTTACCACTCCGTTCGTTAAGCCCCTGTTGATGGTGATGATGGTTATTAACTGGAACCTATCCCAGAATCCCCACAATCAGCCAATGAGAAATGTTGTTTAAGAACTAGGCCACGGTGCAGACAATTCACTTACAACATCATTACGTATCCCTGACGATAGCCCCGTACCCGGGGGGGGGGCAAACGACCAGCTTTCATCACAGCCTCACTTGCCTCGGTCACAACATTTGCATAGTGGTCAATTAGGATGGACTCGGACATTTGAAGACGTCATCGAGTGGACAGACAATGAGATCGTTAGAGGGGGCTAGACATTTCAAACACGACAAACAAACATTTTATTGGCGGGAGGGTTCGTTTAAGATACATTTTCATCTAAGACTATGGACGTTTTTTAAAGAGATAGTTTTATCTTAGGATCTGGACGTTTTTTTAAAGAGATAGTTTCATCTTAGACTATGGACGTTTTTTCAAGAGATAGTTTTATCTTAGGATCTGGACGTTTTTTTAAAGAGATAGTTTTATCTTAGGATCTGGACGTTTTTTTAAAGAGATAGTTTCATCTAAGACTATGGACGTTTTTTAAAAAGATAGTTTTATCTTAGGATCTGGACGTTTTTTTAAAGAGATAGTTTCATCTTAGACTATGGACGTTTTTTAAAGAGATAGTTTTATCTTAGGATCTGGACGTTTTTTTAAAGAGATCGTTTCATCTAAGATTATGGACGTTTTTTAAAAAGATAGTTTTATCTTAGGATCTGTACGTTTTTTTAAAGAGATAGTTTCATCTTAGACTATGGACGTTTTTTAAAGAGATAGTTTTATCTTAGGATCTGGACGTTTTTTTAAAGAGATAGTTTCATCTAAGACTATGGACGTTTTTTAAAGAGATAGTTTTATCTTAGGATTTGGACGTTTTTTTAAAGAGATAGTTTCATCTAAGACTATGGACGTTTTTTAAAAAGATAGTTTTATCTTAGGATCTGGACGTTTTTTTAAAGAGATAGTTTCATCTTAGACTATGGGCGTTTTTTAAAAAGATAGTTTTATCTTAGGATCTGGACGTTTTTTTAAAGAGATAGTTTCATCTTAGACTATGGACGTTTTTTAAAGAGATAGTTTTATCTTAGGATCTGGACGTTTTTTTAAAGAGATAGTTTCATCTAAGACTATGGACGTTTTTTAAAAAGATAGTTTTATCTTAGGATCTGGACGTTTTTTTAAAGAGATAGTTTCATCTAAGACTATGGACGTTTTTTAAAGAGATAGTTTCATCTTAGACTATGGACGTTTTTTAAAGAGATAGTTTCATCTTAGACTATGGACGTTTTTTAAAGAGATAGTTTTATCTTAGGATCTGGACGTTTTTTTAAAGAGATAGTTTCATCTAAGACTATGGACGTTTTTTAAAAAGATAGTTTCATCTTAGACTATGGACGTTTTTTAAAGAGATAGTTTCATCAGACTATGGACGTTTTTTAAAGAGATAGTTTCATCTTAGACTATGGACGTTTTTTAAAGAGATAGTTTCATCTTAGAATCTGGAAGGGTTTATTTTTGAAAGATTTATCATAGACCACGAAAGGTTACATTTTGTAAAATTTTTGACAAATAATACATTATGATGAAAACTGATTTCATTAAAACTTAATAAAATTAAAATCTTCTTTAATAATTTGAGATTGGTGTTATATGTTTTCATAGGTTGAAAGATTTTCTACTGGAATGAAGTACATCTGTGAATATTATTTTCTTTAAAATGGCATCGGAAACTCATTAAAACAAAATATGTTTACTTAAGCTATTTATATTTAATACGTCACAACTGTCCTATAAAGTAACTAATAAGATAATAAACATTCGCCTGTGTTATACAAAGTAATTTCTATAAAGCTGTCTACTAAAACAGGGGTGGGCAGCATCGTTGATGACCAAGGTTAGTTGAGGGCCCCAACGTCCAAACAAACGTTTTGACCCAGTTTAGGCCCAAAATGGGCTGTAGAGCCAAAGGAAGAAGAAAAAGCATTAAACCTAAATCAATACAATGTGTACATTACTTTATATTTAATAACAAAAGAATAAAACAGAAGTAACGCAGAAATGTATTTATACATTGAACAAAATGTATGCGCCGATAACATATGGTTTAGTGTCATATTATGTGTTGGGGGTAAGCACAGTCATATGGTTTATTGTCATGTGTTGGGGGTATGCACAATCATATGGTTTAGTGTCATATTATGTGTTGGGGGTAAGCATAGTCATATGGTTTAGTGTCATGTGTTGGGGGTAAGCACAGTCATGGTTTAGTGTCATGTGTTGGGGGTAAGCACAGTCATGGTTTAGTGTCATGTGTTGGTGGTAAGCACAGTCATATGGTTTAGTGTCATGTGTTGGGGGTAAGCACAGTCATGGTTTAGTGTCATGTGTTGGGGGTAAGCACAGTCATGGTTTAGTGTCATGTGTTGGTGGTAAGCACAGTCATATGGTTTAGTGTCATGTGTTGGGGGTAAGCACAGTCATGGTTTAGTGTCATGTGTTGGTGGTAAGCACAGTCATATGGTTTAGTGTCATGTGTTGGGGGTAAGCACAGTCATGGTTTAGTGTCATGTGTTGGGGGTAAGCACAGTCATGGTTTAGTGTCATGTGTTGGGGGTAAGCACAGTCATGGTTTAGTGTCATGTGTTGGTGGTAAGCACAGTCATATGGTTTAGTGTCATGTGTTGGGGGTAAGCACAGTCATGGTTTAGTGTCATGTGTTGGGGGTAAGCACAGTCATGGTTTAGTGTCATGTGTTGGTGGTAAGCACAGTCATATGGCTTAGTGTCATGTGTTGGGGGTAAGCACAGTCATGGTTTAGTGTCATGTGTTGGTGGTAAGCACAGTCATGGTTTAGTGTCATGTGTAGGGGTAAGCACAGTCATATGGTTTAGTGTCATGTGTTGGGAGTGTGCACAGTCATATGGTTAAGTGTCATGTTTTGGGGGTATGCATAGTCTTATGGTTTAGTGTCATGTGTTGCGGGTATGCACAGTCATATGGTTTAGTGTCATGTGATGGGGGGTATGCAGAGTGTGTTGTAGTTATTAGCTATGAACATCATTTGTGTGTATAGTCAGGAAAGATCTGGTCAGCCAGCGCCGTTCTGATAGGTAAACTAGGGAACTACCAAGGCCCCCCCAATGCCAAAGGGGCGCCTTCCAGTTCTATTCAATCTTGTGTTGAGGGTCCCATTCATATCTATGTCAATCCTCGCATAGGACATATGACATAGGACATATGACATAGGATATATGACATAGGACATATGACATAGGACATTTTCCCAGGTCCTAATGAAAGTCGGTTAAAAGTCCACACCCCCCTCCCCCAAATCCATCCAGATTTAAATAGATAACTGTTGTATAAATAAAGGTGGCTGTGAGTCGTTCTAGCCAGACAACCTCTTAGTATGCCGTGGCTAAAGCGAAAGATATATTCTACACTGCATCTACCCCCCATGGTCTTCAATCTAAATGTTGGTCAGCACACAATAGTCAGACTGACTAGCAAATATCTCAGTGATGGTCAGCACACAATAGTCAGACTGACTAGCAAATATCTCAGTGATGGTCAGCACACAATAGTCAGACTGACTAGCAAATATCTCAGTGATGGTCAGCACACAATAGTCAGACTGACTAGCAAATATCTCAGTGATGGTCAGCACACATTGGTCTAATAATCTAGTCAAAAGTAAAATATTCAGTGACACTACAAAGTCTGGTAGATAATAGAATTGTCAGTAACAGTACTATAATGGCGAGTTTGTTGTATAAGAAACTCTCCACCCACTGGTCAATCTACTTACATCCAACACCCGCTACCATTGCCGTTTCTATTTACATTGTACATCATGCAGTAAAGATGACCCGTAGAGATGACCCATAGCACTAAGTGATCTGAAGGTCAAAATAAGAAATCCATTTGTGTCAGTGGTCAATATCCATTTGTCCATTCAACGGGGAACTTTATGATCTTTTTACTCAAGAGTATCGCTCATCCACTGTCCACTTGATCATACTAATCAATATAAACACAGTATATTAAACAATCTGTACGCATTGTATTAAATAAACAATCTGTACTCAGTGTATTCAGCAATCTGTACACAGTGTATTAAATAAAGTTTGAAAAGTAGAGAACAAAATAAGTCGAAAAATGAAGAATAAAAGTTACGTCACAACCGGTGATTATTTCGGGTTTCAGGGTTAATGTTACTAATGTTTTAAATAAAAAAAAGTTACCAGCCTATAAACTGTATTTACAAAAATAGATATAAACCGCAGTAACATCGTAACACTGGACATATTGGGAAGGTAGATAAATAAATAAAACAGTATGTAAGAGAAAACATTGTAGATTGCGCCAAATAAAATCAATAATTTAAATGTAAGGCTTTGTAATAAATCACGTTTTGATTGAGTGAAACGTTTACCCTGTTTTACCTTTGTTGTGCCTCGTTGGTTAATAATAATGTTGAGGATGATGTAATTGTGAACTGTGCGTACTTGTAGTCTATAAGTAGAAAAGGCATTGGTAAACTACGTCCCTCGGAAGTAGTACGGGCCCATTAGGCTGTTTAATCCGATCCGCGCTTTGCATTTTAGTTCGAATAAATTCTCCATCAATCTATCCATCCATCCATCCATCCTTCCATTCATCCATCCATCCATCCTTCCATCCATCCATCCATCCATCCTTTCATCCATCCATCCATCCATCCTTCCATCCATCCATTCATCCATCCTTCCATTCATCCATCCATCCATCCATCCATCCTTCCATCCATCCATCCATCCTTCCATTCATCCATCCTTCCATCCATCCATCCATCCTTCCATTCATCCATCCATCCATCCTTCCATCCATCCATCCATCCTTCCATTCATCCATCCTTCCATCCATCCATCCATCCATCCATCCTTCCATTCATCCATCCATCCATCCTTCCATCCATCCATCCATCCTTCCATTCATCCATCCTTCCATCCATCCATCCATCCATCCTTCCATTCATCCATCCATCCATCCATCCATCCATCCATCCATCCATCCTTCCATCCATCCATCCATCCATCCTTCCATTCATCCATCCATTCATCCATCCTTCCATCCATCCATCCATCCTTCCATCCATCCATCCATCCATCCATCCTTCCATTCATCCATCCATCCATCCTTCCATCCATCCATCCATCCTTCCATTCATCCATCCATCCATCCTTCCATTCATCCATCCATCCATCCATCCATCCTTCCATCCATCCATCCATCCATCTTTCCATTCATCCATCCATTCATCCATCCTTCCATCTATCCATCCATCTTTCCATCCATCCATCCATCCATTCATCCATCCTTCCATTCATCCATCCATTCATCCATCCTTCCATCCATCCTTCCATTCATCCATCCATCCATCCATCCTTCCATCCATCCATCCATCCATCCATCCTTCCATCCATCCATCCATCCATCCCATCCATCCATCCATCCATCCATCTTTGTCTTGGCTTCTGACTTTCAAACTTAATGTAGCCCCACAGTTCAAAATGTTGGCCCACCCATGTTTACAGTAAAGGACACACCCCCTTTTTTTTACATAGTACTTCGATATGTCTGCATCAAAATCTGGTGGTTTGTCTATTGAGCTTCTTTATATTTCTTAATCAATATTGGAAACTATTCAACTTTATCAGTGCGGACTTGTGCATCGTTGAAGGAAGACGAATTCATGTTTCACCCAGGCCTGTATCCCTCGTGGAGCAGACGATAATAAAACTGACCGTGTAATATAATCAACGATTCGACTGGTCAGACGATATTGTAAGTAGATAAACGGTCAGTTGGGCAGTGGAGTGATCGTTTGGACTAAACACGTTAAAAAAGGAAGGAATATAAAAAAAAGGAAAAAAAATCACTGGATCGGGGGAGAAAATGTAGATTGGATTTATGACTGTAAATGTCAATCTGTGATAGAGTTAAACAAATATTGTCCGTTCTTGCCATAATATTGTCCGGACTGACCATAGCAGACTGTCCAGGAGACGAGAGAAACCTAGTGGAGTTATCCTTCCTGAAGCATAAACATTATTGTGGGAGCTAGGAATGAAAGTAAATATTTTGGGTACTTAAGCCAGTGGAATAGTAAACTGCATGTGATGCTAAATATAGCTCTATGCTAGTCTGTTTTTTTAGTCCTTATGAGTTGTCTTTCTGATGTCTATTACCTGAGCAAAACAAGACCAAAGTGAAATATTTAATAAGCCACCATTAAGCCTAATTTGTCATAACGTTGATGATATTGCTGATGTATTTTTGATGAAAGAACATATTTTAGTGAAGCTAAATATAATAAACATGTATCTTGCGTTGATATGTTAACATTGTTTGGACAATAATATATTCAAATATCACAACTTTGAACAAAAATATATTCAAATATCACAACTTTGGACAATAACATAATGAAATATCATAACTTTAGACAATAGTTTAGTCAAATATCACAACTTTAGACAATAGTGAAATATTACAACTTTATACAATAGTTTAGTCAAATATCACAACTTGAGAAAATAGTTTAGTCAAATATCACAACTTTGGACAATTATTTAGTCAAATATTAGAACTTTGGACAATTATTTAGTCAAATATCACAACTTTGGACAATAACATAGTGAAATATCACAACTTTGGACAATAACATAGTGAAATATCACAACTTTAGACAATAGTTTAGTCAAATATTACAGCTTTAGACAATAGTCAAATATTACAACTTTATACAATAGTTTAGTCAAATATCACAACTTTAGACAATAGTCAAATATTACAACTTTATACAATAGTTTAGTCAAATATCACAACTTGAGAAAATAGTTTAGTCAAATATCACAACTTTGGACAATAGTCAAATATCACAACTTGAGAAAATAGTTTAGTCAAATATCACAACTTTGGACAATTATTTAGTCAAATATCACAACTTTGGACAATCATTTTCTGTGCCATGTTGTCTCCACACACACAGTTATCGTCATCAGTGTCATGAGAGATATAGGCCTCCTTCTGTCATATGTGCCACAGTTAGAACTATTACATCACCAGTAGATGACTTGATGACATGGAAAAATGGATTTGCAATCAGTGACCCTACTTACACTGGCCCAATGAGGCTTGTATTCTCCCAGCACTATTGACCATAAATTACCGAGGCCATCAAGGGAGCTAGTGGTCAGCGCTGGTCATTTCCGTTGCTTTAATTACGTGGAAGGTAGCGAAAACAGGACACACAGTAAAAACAAAAAGGAAACTGGACATTTTAAATCGCGGTCAAGGCCAAGGTCATTTTTGAACTAAGGGTCAATAAAAAACATTGGACGTTCCACCTTAACTTAAAGTGACTTCCGCACTACAATTACTTCTGAAAAAAAAAAGAAAGTAAAATGTCAGTTTTTCTTTTATTTAGAGAAGAAGTATCTCATTGTGTTAGTTGGTTTGTAGAAATATCTCATTGTGTTTGTTGGTTTGTTCCATTCTTTACATATGGAAAAAATAATTGAATAATTTGTCATAAAATTAAAATTGGTGATGCCAAATAAATGAAACAAAATTGATAATAAAACTCACTTGATTTCTTGGAAGGGATCGGAATCAAAGACTACATTGTCTAGACAGCTACAGTTCAATACAGATTTATATAATGAAATAATGAAATGTATGATACAGAACATTCTAGTAAAACTAAATCTTGTAGACGCAGTTAAAGTCAACATTATGTACATTGACACAGTTAAAGTCAACATTATGTACACTGACACAATTAAAGTCAACATTATGTACATTGACACAGTTTAAGTCAACATTGTGTACATTGACAAGTTAAAGTCAACATTATGTACACTGACACAGTTAAAGTCAACATTATGTACACTGACACAGTTAAAGTCAACATTATGTACACTGACACAGTTAAAGTCAACATTATGTACAGTGACACAGTTAAAGTCAACATTATGTACACTGACACAGTTAAAGTCAACATTATGTACATTGACACATGTTACGGGTCCTTATATTGAAGATACTTGTATAAGGTGTATTAATTCAGACAACACAAATCACGAAGTTAACTCCAGTGAAATAACATCAAACAATCATTTAATACTTGAACATAAACTGACATAAAGGTGAAATCAGGAGGAGTACAATAGCAAACTGTAAATAAGCATCCATCTACATAGACGCCCAAAGCTAGAC
>JAGDYQ010000044.1:1993882-2045536 GCA_021962125.1 Bulinus truncatus | reverse complement strand
GAGTACAAAAGTCGTGACGCATTTCCGGTAGCAACAAAACAAAGCGGCTCCACACACGACCCACACGCTGAACGTTGAACATGGCATTTTCAATAAGTTCATTACTGGAATATTTTCAAAACGATTCTAAATCTATCTCCAGAGGCGAGAATCACTATGAATCTGGACATGTGACTAATTTTAAATATGCCCATCGTTCCGCTACAGGAAAAGTAGCAGCTAGCATGAAAAAAAAGGAATACAAAGTGACGGTAAGTTAGCGTTGCCAATTGCAATGGTCGTTTTCTATGGTTATTAAGTATTAGATGTGTGCTATTAAATTTTATTTTCGAATGTTAAGTTAATTTTGACTAATTGATTGCAGACTGTTACGATGTTAAACTGGAAATACTATGAATACTTTAATTATTAGATAATGGTATTTATTAATTTTAAGCCTATCATTGGTCAATTTAAAAATGAAAATAGAAACTATTAGATATAATTAAAGCAAGAAAGTTATATTTTAAGAACTTTACATTGAGCATATGCATCCTATAGTATTCCCACAAAATGTAGTGCTTCTAGCTTGGATAGTTTTTAAGTTATAAGGTATAATATCTTAAATGTCGGCTTTGGCAATTTGTCATGACAGATGAAAAAAAATAATTTTCCATCGACATATACATATTTTCAAAATATTTTTGTTCAACCTTTAGGAGAAATTAAAATTTTATTAGTTGTTTCTTTTTTTTTCTTGCAGCAACCTAAAAGATAAATTATTTCGATTAAAACAAAAGCTTATTAATGTTGTCAAAATAAGTTACAATAAACACAGCTTTTCTCATGGGTTGGAGAATTGTCGATTATTACTATTGTTTACATTGGACAATTGTAAAATGCCCTCTGTTTTGATAAAAACAACAATAATTTGATCGATAATATGTTAATATTACTTTTTAATTCTTGAGACGTTTCATAATAAAAAACCACAGAACTTATTTAAAGCTGTACAATTTTTTTAAAAAGAAATATCCAATCAAGACAGGAAAGGAGTCATGATTAATATTTTAAACTGGAATACTGTTATATTCTTAATTCTTTACTTTCAATTTAACGCAAAGGTGAGACCACTTTTATTACATTAGATTTATGAATTAAAAAAAATTAATATAAATATTTTTTTCCCCCAGATTTATTTCACTGAAAATTTGGACATTGAATCCACCCAGTGTGAGTGTCCTAGAGGAGACTACAGATGTTCACATGCTGCTGCACTGTATTTTTTTTGTAAAAACAATGTCAGCAAAACCGACATGGAGTGCAACTGGAAAAAGGCACGAATGACAGAAGGCTGTGACATCAAGTCAACAGATAAATTGTTCCCTGGGGACAATTTCAGAGCCCTGCAAGGCACTGTCACTGATGAAGACCGTTCGTGGCTGCATAATGAGCTACAAACACAAGCATCATTTACTGGCATGTGTTGGCTTATGAGTCCAGAGCCCAGCACATCCATGCCAGACCTACCTGTTATTGACAACCTAGTCGGCAGCTCTGGATTTAAGGATGCACTGGACAAAAGGCATTACTTTAAGCACCATTTTGCTTTATCCCCAGAGGCCATAAGCAAAATTGCTGACATCACAGCAGGTCAGCATACAAATGATTACTGGCATCTAGCCAGGAAGGGCAGGATAACAGCCAGCAAATTTGGGACAGTTATAAAAAGTAAAACTAGGAATGCTGCCTTGGGTCACCGGCTGATTGCTAGTGCCAATATTAGTAATGTGAAGTCAGTTGCCTGGGGAGTATCCCATGAACAGGATGCAGTGGATGGCTTCAAGTTATCAACTTCTTTTGAAGTCAAAAAAACTGGACTTTGGTTAGATAGCCATGGCTGTCTTGGTGCTTCCCAGATGGCCTCATCAACGATGATGCCATTCTTGAGGTAAAATGTCCATATTCATATAGGATAAAACAATTATGGAATCCTAAATTTTTTTTATACAAGGATGAAAATGACAGATACTGCCTAAAAAAACCATAACTACTGGCATCAAATTCAGGGGCAGCTACATCTGACCGGAAGGAACATTTGTTTGTTTGTTGTGTGGACACTTAAAGAACTTCTTGTGATGGAGGTTTTAAAAGATGACAGTTGGGCATCTAATCTAAATATTATCGAGGAATTTTATTTCTCAACAGTTTTGCCATTGTTGTCTTGAACTTTACATTTATGATAGTATTTTAATTTACATTTAAATAAAAGAATTGAAAGCATGAAAAATGACTATTTGTGTTTATTAGTAAAAAAAAATTTTTCCAATAGTAACTTAAAATATGCAACAATTCTATAATGGACATACATTTAAATAAAAGGTTAGGAAGCATTTGAAAAAAACAACAAAAAAGCATTGCTAAAATGAATATTTTAACACACTAATCATCTGAGATTGTTTCTGAATTAATTTTTAATAGGGGAAACTGCAAGTTCACCAAACATGCTACCAACTGAAACAAAATATCAGCCTTGCTTCTCAATTTAGAAGGAATAAATGAAAGAATTTTAAAATCTTTTAATCTCTGGTTGGCTCGTTCGACTTGAATTCGACACGAAGCTATTTCTTTTGTCAATTTAGCTTCTGCTGCTGTAAATTTAGGATTATTTAAAAAAGGTGGGATATTTACTGTCACACCAGATGGCAGAAGGTCATGAATTAAAAAGCCTTTGTCTGCCAAAATTAAGTCGCCAGGTGAAAACAAGGATATTATGCCACAGTTTTGAAAAATGGCCTTGTCAGAGACAGACCCAGGATATAATTTTGAAACAAAATTTATTACCCCATTTGGGGTTACCCCAACAATAGCTTTAAAGCTATTGATAGCCCTGTAAGATGAATAAGTGGCCTTCTGTTTGTCCATGGCTTTAGGAATTGCTATCTTGAAATCAGTACAATCAATAATCATTTTACAATTGGGAAAATGTACAAAAGATGGGGGGGCTACTAAACGGTTCTTGTATTTAGATGGGCAATATTTTTTTAACAATTCTTCAAATAGTAAAATGTGTAACAGACTTACAAAAGTCATTACAATATTAGAAATAGTTGTACTGCTACAACCAAACAACTGTGCAATGTGCAAATAAGGGTAATTTTGTCTCACTTTCATCAAAGTGATAAATAGTTGATCCTGGAGAGAAATATTTGAAGCTTCAACACTCCATCCATTGCGGTAGACTATTCTTGTGTTAAATCTATTAACATAGTTAAACAGTACATTAAATACGCTTTTGGTTGGCAAACCAGTTTCCATCCGGAGAACAGAATCACTTAACCTATCGACAGAATATCGTGCAGTGTAATAATTTAACTCATTTTGCAAAGTGACTGTCTTAGCATTTAAACAATCAACGTTGTGTGTTAACAGAATAATATCCGTCCTAGTAAGAATAGATTGTTCATTTGAGTCTATCACATTATCCACATTGGTTGCTGAACCATTAATATGCTCATATTCAGGTAAGGCTGTCCTTTTTGAGCGCTTGCATCTGGGTGTCTCTGGCTCGAACAATTTATCTTTATTTCTATTGTAAATTTCTGGTCCATTTTCCCTTTTGCCATCCCTAAAATGACAAGAGCAAATCCTGGAGTGCTTCAGAGGTTCTTTGTCCTGTCTTCTGTCAACAAAAATAAATAGAAAGAAATATTAGTCTTACTGGTTTAAAAAAAAAAGTATACAGTGCAGTATACCACAGTACATCAGATTTTCTTGAATGATACATCCAATCCACGATTAAGGCCTAGGCACTACAAACAAAAATTAAATAGGCCTACAAAAATGAAAAATATATTTTTTTTAAATTTACAATTATATAATATTAAATTAGTTATAATTAATTAATTCATAGGGCCTGCGAAATACTAAATCGGGCCGATTAGAAAACTGATTATGAAATTGCATGAGAAATAAACCAAACCTTAATATTTCTACTTATCTGTTATCATACGGATTTTAATCCAATGGAATAAAACTACTTTAAAAATCTTTTATCAATTTTAACAAGTCTATTTTCTTATTGTGTTAATTTTTTCAAATCTATATACATTTCAGTCTTAAAAATGAAGGGAGGGCAGTTGGTCAAATTTTTATTAAAAACTGCCAGCAATTAATAAAGAAAACATATTTTTACAAACCTGATTAAGGCGATCCACTTCGTGCGTTCCGTTTTTTGTCTTTTTTCGCTAGGAAACCTAAAAAAAGAACATGTTTCACGTTCCGACCGATGATTGCAACCAGGAGCAAAACACTGTACCATTTTATTTTTTTAATATATCTTTTTTTTTGCAAAATTATCAAGTTGTGTCTGATGCAGCGTGTTACACTTACAAGACGACCAGACTGTGTGGAGCCGCTTTTTGGAAACTAACCGGAAATGACGTACGACTTTTGTACTCTATTAGTAACATCAAATCGGAAATAAATAAAGCAAAAGTAGATTGCGCATGCTCTTCCGCTAATTTTACATCCCTCTGAAATAACGTGAATAAATACATTCACCTTTTTAGGCCACATTTAATAGTAAGATTATAATAATGAAATGCGTGAGGAGTGTATCAAAAATTATAAAACTTTCATGTGATTAGTTATGAAAGTCTTTTTAGTTATAGTTATTATTAGTTTTTTTGGCAAGCATTTTAGTTATTATTTAGTTATAGTTAAAAAATTCTTGCTAGTTTTAGTTTTAGTTATAGTTAACTAAAGTCAATCATTCTAGTTATCGTTTTAGTTATAGTTAACTGAACAACACTGATAGCAACAGCCACAATATAGCAACAGCCACAATATAGCAACGTCCACAATATAGCAGCATCCACAATATAGCAACAGCCACAATATAGCAATAGCTACATACTCTCGAGATCATACCAAAAAAAAAACATTGAAATATAGAAACAGACACAACATAGCAACAATCACAATATAGCAAGAGCTACAATATAGCAATAGCCACAATATAACACTAGCCACAATATAGCAACAGCCACAATATAGCAGCATCCACAATATAGCAACAGCCACAATATAGCAACAGCCACAATATAGCAACATCCACAATATAGCAGCATCCACAATATAGCAGACACAATATAGCAACAGCCACAATATAGCAACAGCCACAATATAACACTAGCCACAATATAGCAACATCCACAATATAGCAGCATCCACAATATAGCAACAGCCACAATATAGCAATAGCTACATACTCTCGAGATCACACCAAAAAAACATTGAAATATAGAAACAGACACAATATAGCAACAACCACAATATAGCAAGAGCTACAACATAGCAATAGCCACAATATAGCAATAGCCACAATATAGCAATAGCCACAATATAGCAAAAGCCACATACTCTCGAGATCACGTCACGCTCACGAGACTAATCTATACATAAACATGACTAGAATCAACACCTATTATTGCAATAATGAATAACAAACTGATATTAATCCGTATAAAGTATTTACAAAATCAGAGCCGAATTAAGCCCCTTTGATGTCCTAAGCTCTGACTAATCATGGTGTCCCCTACCCAAGGCGAAACATTTGGTCATATCTCTCAGTATCAACATTTGGGGGTGGGGGAGATGGGAGTCTATTGACCAAACCACCCATCAGGGTTTTCTTAGCCCAAGACTTAATTGAAATTAATACTTGAAAGGGGCCCTTCGGTAGTAAATGGAGGGGGGGTCTCAGGTCGTTGCTTATTTAGCCTCACCAATTTAAACGGTTCGTTGAGTAATACAATTAGCTGTATATAGGTTGGTGATGTTTAGCCTCAGTTCAAAACATACAATCCATAAAAAAAAAGGAACAGTAACATTCTAGCCTACAAAAAAGGTTGGTTTCCTATGGGAAATTAAAACAACATGGTGTAAGAATTTTTTAAAAATTCTTTTTCAAGTAGTAGGCCTATATTTATCCAACGATAGTATTTATACAATATTATTGACTCAGACCTCAAAACTGAGACTTTTATTTGGCGAAAATGTATAGACTCAATATTGATTATTGAACTTCTGAAATGAAGGGTTTTTCTTGGAGTCAATAGTTTATTATTATTTATTATTTATATGATTTATTGACGTATCTTCGGTGTAGCTTATTAAAGAGCTATCACCAAGATATTTTATCAATATTTCTCTGATAATCTAATATTTTATTAGGTTCATTGTAATGGCCAGTTTACTGGGTATGTAGTGAAATAATTACAGATATTCACCAACGTTATAAGAGCTCACACAAAATGGCGGTGAAGATTTACAAAAAAAAAAATCCTTGAAATATCAAAACAAAAAAAAATATTTGATCAGACATTCGATATAACTTTCAATTAATGAAACCTTTATAATCCATGGAATTATTGGATTAAAAATTGGTTAAATTGATTTATGTCAATAACTTAATCGGTAAGAATTGAGTTAATAATTTTCTTAAAGTTCTGCTCTAACGCCGCTAAGTATCGTATTTTTTTCCAGGCAGCTAACAGAAGATATAACTTGAACCAATACTGTTAGAACACGGTCACCACATAACACTTGTGGCCATGAGATGAGTGCAATTTTTAAAATATGTACTGAAGAATATGCCAGTGATATTTTATAACAAAATTTAATCTAGTGGTATCTATCATGTTGGACAGAATTATTTTTACGGTATCTATAGGGGCCTATACGTTTACAGTTTGTACTTTAAATTCTGAATTTAAAAAGACACAAATTTCAGGTTTGAAGTTTGATTTATTTGGTATTTAGTTGTGAATAAGAAAAGAAAAAAAAACTAAAATAACACAACAACAAAAAACAAATTAGAAATCAGAAAACTTTTGTGGCACCTCTTTTGACACACTCATTAAGACGACGTAAATATAATATAATTTATGAACAAAATAAACAACAACAACAGCAAACAAACAAACAAACAAACCGATGTAGAATAATTAACTAAATCAATTAGACAGAAATGGTAAAAAAAAACAAGAAGTTTTAATCTGTAACTAATTAGACAAAACAAAACATTCTGTTCTATTTCTAGGTACAGTGGGAATTGAAAATAACTCCATCTTGCTATTTAGTCTTACAAAACAAGTATCAATTATAAAGCAAAACATATACAAAGTATTTCCTCAATGAGGTCTTATGCTTTATATAATGACATAAAAATTAACATTTTCCTAAAAATTTGTAAAGCTATGGCAAATTTTGATTGTTTGTGTAATTCGTGATTAGATTAATTTTTTTTTAAATTTTAGGCCCATACGTTTTTTAAAGGAATATCATCAAAGTTATAAAGAATGCTATTTATAATTTAATAAAAAGTATGGGCCTCGTGAGGCGACACCGTCTACTTATGTATCACCCATATCGTGAGGCGACACCGTCTACTTGTGTATCACCATATCGTGAGGCGACACCGTCTACTTGTGTATCACCCATATTGTGAGGCGACACCGTCTACTTGTGTATCACCATATCGTGAGGCGACACCGTCTACTTGTGTATCACCATATCGTGAGGCGACACCGTCTACTTGTGTATCACCATATCGTGAGGCGACACCGTCTACTTGTGTATCAGCCATATCGTGAGGCGACTGACTTGTGTATACTCAACACCCACTAAGTTAACTAAATGTAAGAAACAGATGTTGAAATAATATTTGCTTAGAAAGGCGGGGCTGTCTCCAGCCGTCGGGGAGGGATGTATATAGGGGCCCAAGCTAATAGATCATTTATGTTACATTCCCTTGAATTGTTTTCAAATGGACGATACATGTTTGCCCGGGGAGGGGGGCCTATTTAGCTCTTGACAATGACCCTGATCACGTGGTCTGTGTATCTCTGATAACTGCAAGGCAGTAGATATCAAATGAGCTTCATAGATCAAATCCTATCTTTTCAGGTCCAGACTTTGGCAAATAATTCACTGCAGCCTCTGTGAATAAATAATAAAATAAAAAGAAATTCTGTTGAGGCGATTTCTTCGATAGCTTGACTCCTGGTCGTCGATTATTCCAGGCTGTTGATGAATCCAGACTGTTGATTATTCCAGGCTGTTGATGAATGCAGGCTGTTGATTAATCCAGGCTGTTGATGAATCCAGACTGTTGATTATTCCAGGCTGTTGATTATTCCAGGATGTTGATTATTCCAGGCTGTTGATAAATCCAGGCTGTTGATGAATGCAGACTGTTGATAAATCCAGGCTGTTGATGAATCCAGTCTGTTGATTATTCCAGGCTGTTGATTATTCCAGGATGTTGATTATTCCAGGCTGTTGATGAATCCAGGCGGTTGATGAATCCAGATTGTTGATTATTCTAGGTTGTTGATGAATGCAGACTGTTGATGAATGTAGGTTCCACTGCGAGGAGTTGAGAGTGGTCTTGTAAATTTTCCTGTCATTAATATTGTCCCTATACTTATACCAAGAGTTAAAAAAAGTAAACTATGTATTACTTTATTAAAATATTTCACTCAGCTATAAGTCTATTCTTCATATAGAATATATTTCATTTTTCAAAAAAGTTTTGGACAAACTTTACTAGATAAAACATTATCAAACCAGGTCTCACTTGGTCTTCTTGGGCTTAAGTTGAGATGAGAAGAAAGTCAATTTGCCTAGTCCAGGCGATCATTTACCTTTTTTTTTATCATTGCCATCTTCCACCCGCGGGCTTTTGGAGAATGTATCCACTGTGTTGTCCTTAAATTGTTTCCGCAAGTGTTTCCTCAGACTCGCATGTTTGACCATCGCTATCCGTAAAACTTGAACACAAATCTATGCCACCTTCTTTAATTGTGAAAAGCCTTTGACAATGTTTGTACAGGGAGTTACCCTATTTGTGATTGACCGATTCTGTCGTTAATTAATTATATAAACGGTATTGTGTCATGCATGTTTCATAAAATGACCAACAATCTATCTATTTAATAATGTACCGAGTCAAAACTATTCACACAGCCCCAATCACACAATAACCAACAATGATTGGTTTATTTTTTTATGAACTCGGGCAAAAACGATTCAGTCAATTAATTCACTCACTAACTATGTCATCAGCAATGCTCATTGGATTATACAATTATTCGGCACAACAGATGTGTACCCAACATATGCTGAACCCCCCCTCCCCCATCGTATTTGTTGTGTAAAGCCTGCAACCAATAACTACCAAATGTTCCTTGTTGACATTAGAATCGCAGTGACAGGCCGATGATTTAAGGACGAGTACGCCATTGTTGGGGCCTCTGTCAAAGAGAACGGAGATGACAAATGCCCCACTCTGCCTTCCCCCTGCAGCTTGTCATGTCCACGGTGTTCATACAGCTCTATTTGTCGTTCAGTCAAGCGTCATTTGCCCAAGTTTTTTTTTAAATAGTAAGTCTCAGGTTGCATTGAATTTGACTAACCTACATAACATAACTGGCGCAAAGATGTGTGCAAGGTGGCCAGGTTTTTTTTAAGTTTAAAAATCTTATGGATATTTTAAGAAATGATGATTTAAAAAAAAAAAAACAAAAAAAAAAAAAAACAACAAACAAACAAAGTGCTTATGAATGGAATCATTTAATTTTTTTTCGTAAAAAATATTTTTTTCTTCATTAATTAACTGTCTGCAAACCTTTCTTAAACGCTTGTACTTTATGGGTTTACCATTAAAGAGCTACAAAAAAAATCTATTGATGCTTTCAGCAAATATATTCATAGCGCGAATGAAAATAAGTTTAGGCTGTTTATCAAACAGAGAAATTCTTATGGATAGTTTAAGCTGTCGATCAACTAGAGTCCACACTGCCAAACTTTTTTTTTTTTTATAAAATCTGATTACTCGAACGCCAACATCTACCTCCAAACGTCTCTAACTAAGCCCCTCCCCTACCCCTCCCCCTCCCACTCAAGCCTAGGAACGACTCAAATAATATTATATCACAATGATATCACAATACAAAATAATATTCATTTTGATGAATTGTTTAATACCATAAAAACATGTTTAGTTGTACTTGTGAATAGGTTATCCTAATTGAACAATATATTTGTAATGTGCTATTTTTTTTACATCGGAAATATTGTTGAAATATTTTTATTTAAAAAAAAGGTATATTATCAATGTTTTAAAACATTTTCCATTTACTCAATAAAATGATATAGATTTTGAATTATAGTATTTTTTTTTAATATTGATTCATCTCATTCAATTCAACCAGTATAGACAAAATAAAACGTATCAATAAATATCTTTGATTTTAACTTCAAAGAGTACTGTTTAGAAATGTATTCAGAATATTGCTTACATTTTGTCATCACTCAATGGGAGTTACAGTTGCCGTTTCACCTCTTTGTTATTTCACCTCTTTGTCAGTTCACCTCTTTGTCAGTTCACCTCTTTGTCAGTTCACCTCTTTGTTATTTCACCTCTTTGTCAGTTCACCTCTTTGTTATTTCACCTCTTTGTCAGTTCATCTCTGTCAGTTCACCTCTTTGTTATTTCACCTCTTAGCTCTTTCACCTCTTTGCTCTTTCACCTCTTTGTCAGTACACCTCTTTGTCAGTACACCTCTTTTTTATTTCACCTCTTTGTTATTTCACCTCTTAGCCCTTTCACCTCTTTGCTCTTTCACCTCTTTGCTCTTTCACCTCTTTGTCAGTTCACCTCTTTGTCATTTCACCTCTTTGTCATTTCACCTCTTTGCTCTTTCACCTCTTAGCTCTTTCACCTCTTTGCTCTTTCACCTCTTTGTCAGTTCACCTCTTTGTCATTTCACATCTTTGCTCTTTCAACTCTTTGGTCTTTTACCTCTTAGCACTTTTACCTCTTTGCCCTTTCACCTCTTTACATTAAATTTACATAAAAACATTATCAAGTATTTTTTAAATACGCAGTATGACTCTCTTACACAAGAACATATGCAGCCATATACAAGAACATATGAAGCCATACACAAGAACATATGCAGCCATACACAAGAACATATGCAGCCATACACAAGAACATATGCAGCCATACACAAGAACATATGCAGTCATACACAATAACATATGCAGTCATACACAAGAACATATGCAGTCATACACAAGAACATATGCAGCCATACACAAGAACATAGACACTCATAATGAGATCTTTATGCTGGCATTGGTTGGGACAGTTGGAGAAATAACTTGACTATGTAGATTGAGTCACATCGAGACAGGAAATTTTTGCAAAGAATAAATAAATAATAATAATTGGAAAAACTAAAACCGATAAGAAAAGACAGACGAGAAAATACAGACGAGAAAATACAGAAAGAGGCCGACACAAAAACACAAGTGTGCACATACAAACACACAAAATCATAAAAATAGACATACACATATAGTATTATAGAGAAACTCTCACAGCCACATTTCAACAAACACACACATACTTTTCTCTCTCTCTCTCTCTCTCTCTCTCTCACACACACACACATACTCACACACACAGTGATTCTTGCCGTGTATTACACACCACTCTCCACTGAGTTTTATTGCATTCCAAACATTTGGTCCTTTTAGTGAAGAAATGAATGGCTCCGTCTACCCCCCCCCCCCCAGTGTTTACTGGACCCTGGCTACTGGCCATATAATAGCCTCCACCAGCTCAGAAACGCGTAAATCCCAATCATCATCTTATAAGCCCGTGGGCCGATCCCAGATAGAAGAATAAATGAAAAGTCAATAGACGTTTGTGTAAGTCCCTGGGCACACCGAAAAGAAAAGGCGTTTTATGGAATGTTTTATAGTTGGCATGATGTGTTGTAGAACGTCCTAAGCTGTGATTGGTGCATTCTTTAGGCTGTGACACATGTCATTGCGATGACAGATGATAATGTCATCTTTGTTCGTCACGATAAATTGATGGAATACATGCAAATCAATATCAATAAAGTGTGGCTCAAATTCTCTCTAATGATTTGACTTTGACAAAAGTGTCAGTTTTTAAAACTCCATAAAAGCGTATGTCAAGCCCTAATTTCTCCTTATTTCTCCATTATAATATACAAGTAAATATATTCGGTGTCGCGCTATACTATGGCACGGGGGGGGGGGTGGTGATGTTCATAACACCTGGGGGGCGCAGCCTCTGTGGGGCGGTAAAATCCTCCCTTCAAACCAGATTTTAAATAATAAAAAAAAGAATAAATTCTAAGTAATCAACTCTAAGTTATCATGTAATTCAGAAATCCTTTTATTTTTTTTTACATTTTTTTATCACGTTAAATTTTCATAAATTAAGTTGTTCATTAATAGAAAGCTAAGTCATAGTTTTTAAATAGAGAATGAACAGTTGTTAGAAAAAAAATATTGAAAACACGGCGAATAAATTTACAAAATTTAATTGAGAACTGAAGTTTTCCAATTCGTCTTTTAACATTTAAATTAGGTCAACCTCATCCACTCTGTGAGTCGTGTACCACACGTAGGGGGCAACATTTGTTTTTGAATAATACTGATGGAAACAACGGTTGTAAAGCTTTGACAGTCTGACCATAATCCATATGCATGAAGACTGTATAAAAATGCCGCAAATAAACACACACACACACACACACACATATACACACACACACACACACATATATATTCCGCTTAATCGGGACACATCGGGACCGAGGCTTTTTGTCCCAATTAAGCGGCTGTCCCAAGTAAAGATACAAATTTACTATTGGCTTCTTGGCTTGGTTTCTTTGAGATTTGTCCCAAATAAGCGGCTGTCCCAATTAACCGGTGTCCCAATTACGCGGAATCCACTGTATAAGTATGCACATATAGTTCACTAATGCGCAATCATTGGTGAATTAATAGACTCATAATTGTACATAAATTGGGGAATCTTTTTGCCTTGGAAAGGGGGATGGGCAGGGTCTTAGGAGGGATGTGTGCTTACTGGGGGGGAGAACTTCTTCGCCCGTGTGTGGGGGGGGGGAGTGTATTGGGGGAGGGGTCCTAGGCGGTCGTCTATGAAGGGTGTGCGTTAGTTCGGTGTGTAAGGATAGTCTTGACCACGGCTTTGCAAATACAAACTCAAGAAATAATTCTTCTATAATTTAAAAAAAAAATAAATAAATCCAGTTTGCAGCCTAAGGTCAACTTCTCTACGTGACGTCCACCTGCCAGATGTGTGACAGTCCAGATATTCGTCTCCCAATCAGCTGACCATAAGTAGTTCAATTTAAAAACATCTGCTACTTTATATCTAGCCACTTCACAGTATGCTGACCCATAAAACGTTTCCTATCTACTAAAAGACAAGTGGGATGGAAAAGAGGTGAGAGGTGGGGGGGGGGGGGGAAACGGTGTTGTCGAGTTGAAGATTCCGATGTCTGGTTCACACGGGGTGAAAATCAGATGCCACACATGTCTGATCAGAAGCAGTCGATACCAATACCTCTCCTCCCTCCCTCCCCTCCCCACCTCCGCATTCCCCACTATCTCTCTCCCCCCCCCTCATCTTTTAGGACAACGTTATTACTAGTATCGATCCAACCCAAGTGTCAACTGTATTACCGATTACGTTGATAAAATAGCTGTATTCTCCACATCGCTCCACCCCCCATGCCCACCTTCCCCCCACCCCACCATCTCCACATTTCAATGTGTTTTCTCGAGCTCATAGACAAATAGATTTCAAAAGAGCCCGTCTTTTGTTTTTTTTTTCAGGGGCAGCACACCTTATAAAACAAGACATTCATTTCTCTAGTGAAACATAAAATCAATAAAAATTATGGTGTATCAATTAAGAAGTATTAGCTATTGTGATAGACATATCACATCATTTGGAACCGATCAAAACAAAGTAGATTTACATCGACAGAAACGCCAATAAATTGAAAGCTAAATGCACCCGGTGCTCTATACAAGCTGTGCGCATGTGCGGTCGCACCTAACTCGCCCCAGCAAGCGCATATACATTACAATACAATAACAGCGCGCGCGCACACACACATTAGAATTGAGCGCACACATGTTCTTTATACCCTACCAATTTAGCTTGATGTTGTGCACACAGATTAACATTTCTTTCCAACTTTGCTCGCAGACAATATTCTCGTCTTGAAAAAATGCGAGGATAGTTGTATACACTGGATAAATAGATGGCACGTCTAGTTGAAATGGATACACCTTTATACATTAAACAAACTCCTTTGTATCAGTTTAGGTCACCACCAGCGGCACGCCCACTCACAATGATACGCGTACAACATTTATATTACAGTTTTAGCAGTTTAAAAATATTTGGAGAATGAGCAGAAAAAAATGGCTGACATTATATGTAGATGAAGTATGAAAGTACCGTTATCTAATTTAAAAAAAATCTTATTAGATCTTTTTTTTTTATTCATTTAGAACAATTATCAATATCATCATCATCATCATCATCATACCCTTAAAGGGTGTGGTTGTTGGGGGAACGCATGGACAGTTCAGCAGACATATTTCTTCATAGTTGCGGCTATCTTTAGTTCATTCACTGGTTTCCCCGTCCATTCTATATTATAGATTATATTGATCTAAATAATTGATGGCGTCTAAAATAAAATAATAAATTTAACAGCCTCCAAACTATTTAATATCTGATCTTGTATTCATTAATCAGAGTTCGATTTAAAAAAAAAAGAATTCATTAAAGATTACGCAGTGGCTTCGAATACGACCGGGTGTGTTTCGTATTTTTTTTTTCTGAGACACGACCAGCAAAACTTTGATGACGCAGTAAACAGATAGAACTCTTATGATTTAAAGTTATTTTCTTTTCGCGGGAACGAGTAATTTTGTCTACTTATACATTAAAATTGCAATTGCTTGTGTGTCTTCCTGGCACAGTGGTGAAACCGTTTGGTCTGTGACTCATTTTTATGCTGACTATATCCAGGTTCGATTCCTACCTGAAACATCTTTTTTTTATTGTGTTTTTTTTTTCAGAATGTATCCTTTTAGTTGTTTTAATGAAAATTAGCTAACTAGATATCTTTGACATTTTTTAAAAATTGAAATAATTTATATTTTAGGATGTTGTAAAAAAAGAAACAACAACTAATTAGGTTTTTTTAACTAACTTAAAAAAAAAATATTTTGAAAATATGTATCAAAGCTGAACACAGAGGCGTAACAATTTTAAGGGATGGGGGGGTCCAAAATCGAAAGTCCCGCCGGGCTCCAGCTTGAGGGAGACCCCAAAATTATTTTTAACATTAAATATTAAGAACATAATCTCATGTCATGGTATCGAATGTCAAAATGCAAGGCCCCCAAATCCTAGGTTCGGCAATGGCTTTACAATAGTTTATCTTCCTGCAAAGGCTTTGCAGGGTATAGCTAGTCCTAAGGCTAAATATTACATAACTTTTCCTTACCATCATTTTTGCGTCACACTTTAAAAAATTCAGAGAAGCCTACATATTTCAAATTTACTAAATAATAATAAGATTAAGAAACGAAAATAGAGGGGATGGGGAAGCATTTATATCCAAGAATCGAACCAAATACTGACGGAGACGAATTAACGAGTGTTAGCTTTCTGGGGGGGGGGGGTACGATAGATACTAATTTAGCGCATAATTTTTTGTTTTATTCGTCCGACATTATTAGGCTAGGGCAGACCCGAAAAAAATTAAAGCCAAATTTAAAAATATCTCCGATTATTAACAGCAAATGACGTCATCAAAGTCTGTAGTAAATAAGAGTTCTCATTTATTCTGTTTACTGGCGTCATCAAAGTTTGCTGGTTGTGTCTCGGAAAAAAAATACGAAACACACCCGGTCGTATTCGAAGCCACTGCCTAAAGATTATGTGAAGGTCATACCCAAGGTCATAGTGGCGAATAAAATTCGCATTTTTTTTTTCAAAGTTGTTTAAACAACAAAACCAATGTTTAAGCTGGGTGGAAGCAAGGGACACAATACATACCTTCAATTTGACTTAGGGGGCATAACCTTCCTGTCGCCATACGGAGCTGCCAACACAATATCTTCAACTCATGATAATATACACCAAATTAGGGGGGGGCGTGACTTCGGATCATACACACCCAACAATTGTTAAGTCATCTTTTTTTTAGAGGGTCGCTGTACTCGGCTGAGCCCCGTCCGGGTAGGGGCTTGTTGTGCTTGTTGTGCATCCCATTGTGTTACCCATGCACCAGAAAGATACTTAAAGTAAATTCATCCATATAAAGTCTACACAGACCATCGGGTCAAGATGAATTTAGAGTTCATTTTGTTTCTGTAGCCACGGCTATTGTATGGGATTGTGTGGCTAGTTGTATGGGATTGTGTGGCTAGTTGTATGGGATTATGTGGCTAGTTGTATGGGTTTGTGTGGCTAGTTGTATGGGATTGTGTGGCTAGTTGTATGGGATTGTGTGGCTAGTTGTATGGGATTGTGTGGCTAGTTGTATGGGATTGTGTGGCTAGTTGTATGGGATTGTGTGGCTAGTTGTATGGGATTGTGTGGCTAGTTGTATGGGATTGTGTGGCTAGTACAATGGCCAACAAAATGTCGGGTGCCCATTAGTAAAATGGATGGATTTAGGGACATTGATTGAACCCGAGAATAGTCCAGGCACTCAACAGGGCTTGAATTGGAGACCTTTCGGTTAGCAGTCGAGCGCTCTGCCACACTACCACCCACTGCGTTTTACAAAGGAGGTAAACTGTCGATATCGATTTTTTTTCTGATACTGTAAATAAATAAAAAAAAATATTTTTATTTCCATTGTAAACAAGAAATCGTTAGCTTGACGGATGAAATCTAGAGCAAGCTGACTAAATTGTCAACCTAGAAACATTTTTATCGACCTGTCACTGAGTGAATGTATGTCCTGTTGTTAGCGTGTATGTTCTGTTGTTAGCGTGTATGTCCTGTTGTTATCGTGTATGTCCTGTTGTTAGCGTGTATGTCCTGTTGTAAGCGTGTATGTTCTGTTGTTAGCGTGTATGTTCTGTTGTTAGCGTGTATGTTCTGTTGTTAGCGTGTATGTTCTGTTGTTAGCGTGTATGTCCTGTTGTTAGCGTGTATGTCCTTAGCGTGTATGTTCTGTTGTTAGCGTGTATGTTCTGTTGTTAGCGTGTATGTCCTGTTGTTAGCGTGTATGTTAGCGTGTATGTCCTGATGTTAGCATGTATGTTCTGTTGTTAGCGTGTATGTTCTGTTGTTAGCGTGTATGTTCTGTTGTTAGCGTGTATGTCCTGTTGTTAGCGTGTATGTTAGCGTGTATGTCCTGATGTTAGCGTGTATGTTCTGTTGTTAGCGTGTATGTTCTATTGTTAGCGTGTATGTTCTGTTGTTAGTGTGTATGTTCTGTTGTTGGCGTGTATGTCCTTTTGTTAGCGTATATGTCCTTTTGTTAGCGTGTATGTTCTGTTGTTAGCGTGTATGTCCTGATGTTATCCTGTATGTTCTGTTGTTAGCGTGTATGTTCTGTTGTTAGCGTGGGATACAATCCATGAGAAAAAATATTTGTACAATTTTTATTGAATGGTTTATCGTTAAAATGTACAAAGAGAATTCATTTTGAAGTTTGTAAATTGATGTTTCGATTTTTTCATTGTTTACCTTTGAGTTTCTTCTTCTAAGAATTATTAAAGGTTAAATATTTGCAGTCTTGTGATTGAAATCAATAAGAATAAAGATGGTTGTTGTTAGTCTACATCGGGTAAGACACGTAAGGAGGGGCGGGTTGTGGGGGGTGGGGTGGGGTGTGAGATACTTTGGGCATCACGATAAATTGATGAAATAAATGTTAATATTTATCAATATAGTGAGTCTAGAACTAGTCAGTGATGTTTTATACACAAGTCACGTGTTATACACAAGTCACGTGTTTATAAATCTTATGACAAAAGACAAAAAATAAATAAAAGCAATTCGCTTCAGACTCTACAATCTTTTAATTAATTAATTATGGTGCTAGGGGGTGCTAAGCCCCCCCCCCCCTGGGCGGAGGTCTCTGATGTGTGGCAAAAGCTTGCATAGGAGACATAATTTTGAATATAAAGAAATGTATGGACATATGTATCAATTTTTAAATTGACTTTTTGTTGTGTTATGTGACACTGATTGAAATCAAATGTATACCTAGATGTGTTATCCATGAATTCCTTTAAGTAGAGAGTGCAAATTCACAACATATTCATGTTATGTGTTTCTGGTATGCTAAGCGCGGTCATGTTAGCACTAGAAGTCCTTTAGAAAATGCAAAAATGAAAAGACACAAACTATAGCAACATATTTATAGTTGGTTACACACTCCCATGAGCTCATTACAATTGACAAGTATTACAAAAGGGTACTAACTTATCAGTTAAACAAACACACTCCTATCAATTCATTACAATTGACAAGTATTACAAAAGGGTACTAAACTTATCAGTTAAATTTCTAAGAACAACAGAGAAAGAGATTGACAAAATTAGTTTGAAATGTGTTTGTTATCTTTGATGCAATAATAAAAACATTGCGAATGCTAGTTGACTGTATTAATATGATTTTCCATATTTATCGCAGATTGAATTTTATAAAATCATGTCTCTTTAGGATTTTTTTTTTTTTTTTTTGCAAAAAATATAAACAGACGTCATTTATCAAAATTAAAATTCACCTTAACCCCACCCCACCCCCAAATTCCTTTCCCATTGATATAAATCTAGTGCAGTAGTTCTCAAAGAGGGGAATCCCTGGCTGATTCGAAATTGATCGACAAAAAATATTTAATTGCTTATTTAAACCGAGAATGTGCAAAGATTAATAAAAAATTTACTTTATTAAATCCTTTTTTTATTTCTTTCCAAGTGTGGCGAAAAAAAATGGGTTAAATTTGTAAGTGTGTGGCGAGAAGCAAAAGTATGAGAGCCCTTGTTTTAGTATGACGAAATCTGAGTCTGCTCTATCACAGCAATTTCTACATTTCTTTCTATCTGTCCATCTTGTAACGCAAACGTCCACGTCCTTTAGAAAAGGTGTTTCTGTTGATACATTCCATCGTGACCGTGGATGTGGGTGGTATTCGGATATTTTTAATTTAATCCAATTCACGGTCATTCGGTACATACTTTTAAAAAAAAAATTAATTCACCCTGAAAATGTCATTCATATTTTCTAGAAGAGTTTTTTTTCTTTCTTTATTCAACCATATCGTTGATATTTATTGAATTGTTACAAACTTTTTGAAAACATTAAATTAAGCGAAGTAAATGTATTAAACATAGAACATGCACTTAACTCAATAGTTAAAACATCATCTTATTTATGAATATAATTTTTACTCTATCGAAAATAAAATGCGTGGCGGTGACGTCATTTTAATATGTCGTCACTCATAGACTATCCAAGATCAATGTGGCAGCAGTCCATGAGGAAGCTTCATCATTAAGACCATGTCTCGGGGTTAAAATGTTTAAGGAGATCTAATAAATTCAAACAAGAAACGGAGAGCACAGTTCAGATATCTCATAATTTTGTCAAGGGGAAGTAACACTTGCTCGTGTATTCATGCGCACATAATCATTGAGAAAATCTGCATGCGAGACTTTAATATTTGCCTGAACTGAAGATAGTGTGTCTGGCATGCGAGACTTTAATATTTGCCTGAACTGAAGATAATGTGTCTGGCATGCGAGACTTTAATATTTGCCTGAACTGAAGATAGTGTGTCTGGCATGCGAGACTTTAATATTTGCCTGAACTGAAGATTGTGTGTCTGGAGTAGATGATGGAAGATACACGACCAATGGAGACGTGTGTATGCAGTGGCGTAGTGAGGGGTGGGCAAGGGGGGCATCATGCCCCGGGCGCTACTCACAAAGGGGCGCCAAATTGTATATTTTGCATATAATATTATATGGTTTTCGAATGGGAGGGGGCGCTAAAAAAGGTATTGTGCTACGACACTGTGTGTTTGTGTGTTTGTGTGTGTTTGTGTTTGTGTGTGTGTTTGTGTGTGTGTTTGTGTGTGTTTGTGTTTGTGTGTGTGTGTTTGTTTGTGTGTATGTGTGTGTGTTTGTGTGTGTGTTGGAGTGTGTTTGTGTTTGTGTGTGTGTGTTTGTTTGTGTGTATGTGTGTGTGTTTTTTTTTTTAAGCATTTAGCAGAGGCTCATCTGTTTCGATGTCTAGTGAAAATATTTCTTTGTCAAGTTATATGTTACTCAACTTTATGCTACAGATGAGTGCGTCCATCTTAAAAAAAAACAAAACAATGTAAACAATAACATCCACGTGAATGTATCAATTACTCACACATGTAGAGAATGTCCTAGTGGGAGTAGACGCATTAATTGCTTTATGGTTTCAGAAGTGGCGTGCACAAAGGTGGGGGTCAGCTCCCTAAGTGTCGTCTACGGACATAGGCGGACTTAGTTCGTATAATGCACAGTGAGCAGAAAAAAATAAACGTGTTTAAAGTTAGACTCAAATTTCAGGCCCCCCCCCTATCTGCTCACACCCAGTACGCCCACCGTTTTGATCCGCCTCTGTCTAAGGGGAAAAAAATGGGTGAGGGTGATTTGATTTCAGAACTGTCGCGTGCAAGGGGGGGGGGGATCATGTCAAAAGGGCCGTCTACAAAAAAGGGGGTGTGTGTGGGGGGGGGGGAGAGATTGCAAAACTGTCATCTACAACATGTTAAGTAAATCTAGAGCATGACTTCCGTTCTGTGTTTGACATGTGACATGTGACATGTGACATGCAATCAACATCAAATTGTTTGTTGTTTAATACACACATTTCTTTACGCAATTGTGAAGAAATTTATATTATGATAAAACAAATAAAAAAAAATCTTTTTAAAATAAAAAAAAATGCTTTTGTCAATACTTACTAAAAAGTAAAACACTAAATTCATTAGGCTTAAATCATACTAATATTTACAGAAATTATATTGACTAAGAAAAAATGCCTTAGCTCCAATATTGATTTTTTTTATATCATTTAATTGTCTTGCAGTTTGTTCAATGATTGTTATATAATGACGGATTTCTTCCAGGTATACACTGTTTAATTTAGCAATGTTTGTGAAGACATACACAGTACACAGTCTATGTGATTTCATTGTTACAACACAGTACACAGTCTATGTTATTTCATTGTTACAACTCTCCAACTTTTATTTAGTCAATATATAATTTCTATAAATATTTGTATGACCTAAGCCAAAGGAAATTTTTTTTTTACTTTTTAGTATATACTAATAAAATTATTACAAAAATATTTTTTTATATTTTATTTATTTTATACTTTTTTGGCAAAAGTATTTCCCCCTTTTTTTTTTAGTTTGAACAGTTACAATGTAAAGTTACTATAGACTAATTAAATGTATTGATGTACCTAGTAGGAAAACGTAAGACTAAATAATCTGTTGTTTTATACTTTCTTATACATTTTATTATTAATTGAGCGCTTTCATGAACCTCTGCTTTACTTACGAGGCCATAACCCATTTTTGTAATCTCCTTTTTTTTCATAAACATTATCAAAACGTAATTAGCTTTGGAGTTCATAAGAATTTAATTAATTGACTTGAACATTTTAAAAGAGCTTATCGTCACATGCTAAAAATTTCAAATTGATTGGGCTTCATGAAATTTAGGATAAATGATTTGAAATTTCCAAAAAAAAAACTTAAGATTTTTATACAAGCATCATCAGGACGTCCAGGCACAGCAAGTTAAAATAAATATTAAAAACAACATCATCAAAATACAATGCCTATTTTGATTCACATGATATATTTGTAACAAATTAAAGAAAATATTTGGTATACAATATTTTATAAAAAAAATAATCTTTATTCATATTTTGCAAGCACAATTTTATAAATAATTGTTTCTATTCATTTAGCTGAAACAATATTTTTTTCACAATATCTTATGATAAAGAAGATTTTTCAACAATTATCAAATATTGCAAATTTCTCTACCGCTACACTGAATGTTCTCTTCATAGTATGAAGTTCATACATGATAATTCTGATTAATAGGAAGTATAAAGTGATTAGTGACAATATATTTAAACATTTCTTTTAATACGGTTGTTTAATTTCTCACAATTCTTTTTAGTCGTTTTACGAAGCGAAGTCCGTCACTAAACACAAGAGGAAACATTTAAGAAAAATAAATACATGTAGAATTCATCTTTTGTTGGAATTGAATCTTGTCATCAGCGAGGTCACACTCAATATAGATTGTAGGATATAGGTTTGTTTGATCATCATTTGAAAGGGGGAGACACGAATACAACAGAAAATATGTTATATTTGAAATGGAAGACTGCCATTTGTCATTTGCAGGGAGACATTTAGAAATCAAAATAGAACGTATTATTATCAGAAATTCTGGTATCATAAATAAAATTTTATCATGATTTCTTTATTTATAAAAAAAAAAAACTAAAAACTTCCAGTATATTATATTTTAATGTATAAAATAAAAAACACCGTGACATTTGTTAAATCAAGTTTTAATCTTATCTGCACGATGTCACGCAAATAAAAATATGGCCGAATGATATTTAAATTTTTTTGAAAATTTTCTTTCTTTTTTTTTTTCATTTTCATATTGCATGCATGTATATATTTATATTTCTGCTGGAAGTAAGAGATCACATGACATGATTTTGACATTTTATTTTTCATAAAAAAAAAACGTCAACAACTGCTTGCTTGTCAGAATTTTATGAATTACAAAACACATAAATAGCATTTTAGAGTAAAAAAAAATATTCATAATTACATATTCATAAGGAGAATGAAATATTTTTTTTAACATATATCAACGCATTACACTAATTAAAGAACATTATATACCTTTTATGTCTTGTATTGAACTCTTTTTAGACATGTCGGTATGACGTCATCTTTTATTTAAATCATTCCGTCTGGCAGCACTGTGTCTAAACAAGCCAGAAATTGGAAAATTTGAAATCAATTTTCACTAACTTCTTGAAGAACAATCTATGAGAAATTTTTAACATTTTCCTGATATCATTAACAGTATTTGAAACATCTGTATATTCTTGATATCAATAACACTATTTGAAACATCTGTATATTCTTGATATCAGTAACACTATTTGAAACATCTGTATATTCTTGATATCAATAACACTATTTGAAACCTCTGTATATTTTTAATAACAATAACACTGTTTGAAACATCTGTATATTCTTGATATCAATAACACTATTTGAAACATCTGCATATTCTTGATATCAATAACACTATTTGAAACATCTGTATATTCTTGATATCAATAACACTATTTGAAACATCTGTATATTCTTGATATCAATAACACTATTTGAAACATCTGTATATTCTTGATAACAATAACACTATTTGAAACATCTGTATATTCTTGATATCAATAACACTATTTGAAACATCTGTATATTCTTGATATCAATAACACTATTTGAAACATCTGTATACTCTTGATATCAATAACACTATTTGAAACATCTGTATACTCTTGATATCAATAACACTATTTGAAACATCTGTATACTCTTGATATCAATAACACTATTTGAAACATCTGTATATTTTTAATAACAATAACACTGTTTGAAACATCTGTATATTCTTGATATCAATAACACTATTTGAAACATCTGCATATTCTTGATATCAATAACACTATTTGAAACATCTGTATATTCTTGATATCAATAACACTGTTTGAAACATCTGTATATTCTTGATATCAATAACACTGTTTGAAACATCTGTATATTCCTGATATCAATAACACTATTTGAAACATCTGTATATTCCTGATATCAATAACACTATTTGAAACATCTGTATATTCCTGATATCAATAACACTATTTGAAACATCTGTATATTCTTGATATCAATAACACTGTTTGAAACATCTGTATATTCTTGATATCAATAACACTATTTGAAACATCTGTATATTCTTGATATCAATAACACTATTTGAAACATCTGTATATTCTTGATATCAATAACACTATTTGAAACATCTGTATATTCTTGATATCAATAACACTGTTTGAAACATCTGTATATTCTTGATATCAATAGCACTAATTGAAAACTCTTATGGAGTCAGGAAAAAAATGACAAAGTTTAAATAAAGAGGGAGAGAGCGGAAAGAGATTATGGTGTCTCAAGTTTAGCAAGTGGAGAATTCTGAAAATCGTTTTTACTAGTCTGGCGTGTTATTTTTAATATTACAGACACATGCTACCAACTGAACAATATTTAAAAAAAAAGTATAAAAAAATCTGTAAAAGTCTCTGCCTAGGGCCCTCAAATATCTGTAAAAGTCTCTGCCTAGGGCCCCCAAAAATCTGTAAAAGTCTCTGCCTAAGGCCCTCAAATATATGTAAAAGTATCTGCCTAGGGCCCCCAAATATCTGTAAAAGTCTCTGCCTAGGGCCCCAAATATCTGTAAAAGTCTTTGCCTAGGGCCCTCAACTATCTGTAAAAGTATCTGCCTAGAGCCCTAAATATCTGTAAAACTATCTGCCTAGAGCCCCAAATATCTGTAAAAGTCTCTGCCTAGGGCCCCCAAAAAATCAAGCAACGGTTCTGTTTAGTATAACTTTATTTATATCTTTAAGACTTCACATTCGTATCTTCAAAGTGGCAAGACATATGTTGGACATCCGTTACATTATTTACCAACAACAACATCAGCACACATATGTACAGACATCATGTGCCATTACAATGCAATATATGAATAACATAACTGGCCTATTGTTACTATGCATCATCTATTATGAATGCGTTATCTCATCTAGAGACATGGGTGATCACTCTGTATATCGCATATAACATGAACGGGTAGTTTCTCCCCTTTTATAACTCCGCCTGCCGAGAGGGGACTTTGCCAGGGAATAGCGCAAAAACGTCCTGTTGTTTGTTATTCATGCATATTGCCAGAAGGGATTATGCTTTTTTTTTCCTTCTTGTTTCTTATTTTATCGCAGTCATATGCGATGTGACATTTGACAGAGGGCACTGTGCCCAACATCAAATTAAATGTCGGAAATATTATTATGGAAAAATACCACGCGATGTAGGCCGTCGTGTCAACAACGTGTTTGCCAACTCGTAACTATTTCTTTCAGTAGTTTGTTAGAAAATGGCTAGGTTGACAACTTCTCAGATATGTGCGATTTCCCCGCGGTATGCGAAGCTACGGTTTTCAGTCAATAAAGCTGTTCACATTGGCAACTGTTTGATTACCAATATCGAATAAATACGTTTTTTTTTTTACTATAGCCCAGTAATTATTTGTAAGTAAACTGGTGACAATAATTAAGTAACAAATAACGAATCTAAATGAACATTGGGTATTGTCCAACTATTTCAGCTACAGTTATGATAACAATCAAGACCTCAATAAAGGATGGAGTGGAAGTGTGACATAGCTCTCTCTAGTTCCACTCATTTTTAAATGGGTACATGGAATGCATTGGTAATTGAAACTGACGACCTTCTACATTTGACTCCAATGTTCTGAAGTTACAGAGGCGTACCTAGGGTGGGAGGAGGGGGGGTCCAGATTCGAAAGTCTCCCCGGGCTCCAGCTTGAGGGGGGGGCCCCAAAAGTTTATTTTACATTAAATATTAAGTACATAATTTCATGTCATGGTGTCGAATGTCACAATGCAGGGCCCCCAAAGAGGCCAAGCCCCCCCGGGGCCCCAAAATCCCTAGGTTCGGCACTGTGAGGTTACTTTTAAAATGGAATCTCTTCACCTCAGTCAAAACGTCCTGTAAAACACTTATTTAGACAAATTACACTTTTAAATTGATGATCATTAGGCAAAAATCTTTTACTAACAAAATGAATAAGTGGTTCTCGAAAATTCTATGTAGTCCTCTTACACACTTTAATTTGTCTACTTATCGTCTGTATACCTCACCACTCTCAGCTACTTTTTTAGATTTGTTCAGACTCTATGCGGACACACAATACAGCTACACAAACAGTTTTTTTTATTTCACAATGTGATGAATGAACCCAAGGGTCGTTGAATAGAAGTGATTCTGGTGTTGGAGATACCTGCAGCGCTAAGTGACTGTCAGTGTACTCGACCCATCAGCCCCCATCGCGGATACAGGGGCGTGTCGGTGTGTGTGTATGGGGGGTTATTGTAGGTGGTCACATCGAGCAGGGTAAAAAAAAACTGTGTCGAAAGGGGGGAGGGTGCTTTGTGAGAAAGGAAACTTTTCTGGACCACTGGATAGTCGACGACGGCCCCGCAAGTGGGGATTCAGACGTGGCATCAACACACAAGTGACACAACTATTACTAATGTATTAGCAATATAAACTCAATTTAAGTTTCATGATATTGGCTTGTAGTTTACTCTATGAAATTGGCTTGTAGTTTACTCCATGAAATTGACTTGTAGTTTACTCCATGAAATTGGCTTCTAGTTTACTCCATGAAATTGGCTTGTAGTTTACTTCATGAAATTGGCTTGTAGTTTACTCCATGAAATTGGCTTGTAGTTTACTCCGTGATATTGGCTTGTAGTTTACTTCATGAAATTGGCTTGTAGTTTACTCCATGAAATTGGCTTGTAGTTTACTCCATGATATTGTCTTGCACGGTTTTGAGTTATCAATTCTAAAAAAATTATTATTTTATGTAATAAACAAAAAGAGAGTGAAGTTTCCCTTATAGATCTAGACCTATATGGACCATCTGGGTCAAACAAAGTAGAGTTCATATGTTTCTCTATCCACGGCTAAATAAATTAGAGTTCATATGTTTCTGTATCCACGGCTAAACAAAGTAGAGTTCATAGGTTTCTGTATCCACGGCTAAACAAAGTAGAGTTAATATGTTTCTGTATCCACGGCTAAACAAAGTAGAGTTTATAGGTTTCGTATCCACGGCTGTTCTATGGGATTGTTTTGGCTAGAAAAATGATCATCCGCCTTGATTTTACCCCAACAAATGTCAGGGACCCGTTTTTAAGCTGCCTGGACCAAAGGACATCGATTGGAACCGAGAAAAGTTTCATCACTCGCTGGGGCTTGAACTTGGGGCCTACTGGTTGAACACCCCCGGCCCCCCCCCCAATTGACTTTCCGTCCCATGTATCACAACAAAAATTACTAAATTTTACCCCATTCCCCCCCCCTTCCCATGACGAGACCATTCATTTACAATTAATGTTTTTTTTTTATTACAATGCTAAAGTCCATTATACTGTTATTATTTTGGGTCAACGCCTGACATGCCGGACCCCCCCCCCCCAATCACACTCCTGACGATCAAGGCTAATTTACACCAGATGGTGAGAGTCAATGGGGGCCACAGTGTACCGGGGGGGGGGTCTCTGACAAGTGTACAGGATGCTCCCCCACTTCCCTTGCAATGCCTTTTTTTTATCAGTGATTCCCAGACTTTCGACATCTGTCATTTATTTTTGAAGTCACGTGTAACTCTAGTAAAAAAAAGCAACAACAAATCAAAACAAACTTGAATATATTGATTTCACGGTCATTGTTTCACCCATCATTTCAATGTTTTTGCTTTAACCGCGCATGTTCTCAGTCCGGTGCAGCGCCTGCACCATCCGCAAAACTCGTCGAGTACCCCCGGGGGGTACACATACCACACGTTGGGAAACACTGGTATACGCAAACAAACCCAATGATATCGTATCATTTCATCAAATGAATGTTAAATAAACAACAGAGTGCGTCTTCATATCATCATCCCACCATTCACAAACTAGATACAGGCAGCAAGTCATATGCTGAATATCAAATGAATAAATTATAAATAATAAAAAAACAACTTAGAAACACCTGTCGTTATTCGAAGAGGAAAAAAAACACACCAAGTTCACAGGTAGAAGAATTTATATATATATATATATATTTAAAGTAGTTCTGTTTTCGAGTTACTCTGGGTCTCACGTGAAATGAAACCTCTTTGAAATAAAACAGAGCGCAGTTAAACAAAAAAAAAGGTTTGGCGTGACAGATGAGCAATAGACTGACAGAGTACATAACGTCGTGTCGTACTGTGAATACCGATGTGACCTGCTGAATGAAAGCCTCATTTCAAGGTGTGATATGATTCATTGAACATCAATAGAATGGCAGGGATAGTTTTCTTCAACCCCTCCCCTTCCCCCCACACACACACTTTTTGAAAGTGAATGACATAGTGCACAGAGATATAAAAAAAAGAGAGAGGTAGAGGGAGAAAGAGAGAGAGAGAGAGAGAGAAAGGGAGAGAGGTGGCGAAAGAAAAAGAGCTAGTGAGAACGAAAGAGAGAGAGAGAGAGAGAGAGAGTACGGGGCTAACGAGAAGGAGGGGTTGCCGCAGGTACATCGCTAAGGCCAAATAGTCCATTGTTTGTTGTATAAATTATGTTCCAATTACAGTTAGCTACATAGCTAAATTTATCGCCATGGCTGGGAATGTCTTTTTTTTCCACCGGACCAGCCCCTCCCTCCCCCTCCTCAGAATGTAACTCTGTTTAGGTCCCCCAAATTTATCTCTGTTTAGGTCCCACACAAACCCAATCAAGACTTCGGTTTCCGCCACAGTATAATGTTTTATATACTGTAAGCTATAGTAGTCCACATTCAATACACCTTTACATACCAAGTGACTACTGACTACTAAAACTAAAATGTCCCATTAAAAAAAAATAACAGCGAAGAAATATTCGATGAGCGCTGTTTATTTTGTATCTGTTTCTTTTCAGTTTGTCAGTAGAACAGCCCACCCACACATACACACACCCACACCCACACATACAGCCACCCACACATACACACCCACACATACACCCACCCACACATACACACCCACCCACACATATACACACACACACACACCCACACAAACAAACCCACACATACACCCACCCACACATACACCCACCCACACATACACACACCCACACATACACCCAACCACACAAACGCCCACCCACACATACACACACACACACATACACCTAACCACACATACACCCACCCACACATTCACACACCCACACATACACCCAACCACACAAACGCCCACCCACACATACACACACACATACACACACCCACACATACACACCCACACACCCACACACACACCCACACACACATACACACCCACCCAACCCCCTCAGACACAAACTTTATGTAGTTCCTTCCACCCCCCCCCCCCTTTTTTATTTATTTTTTTTTTACCCCCATAAAATCTGACTAGTTAGAAATTCATCAAGTTCCTGGTGTCAGCTGACGCTACTATACCGCTATCACGGCGTCACTTCTATTGACGGGGGGGGGGGGGGGGCTGGTGACGTCACTGGTCCACACTGACTGGGTGTACCGCAGGTTTGAAAACTTTCAACCCGGGGCCTGAATTGTTCATTCATGTTATTGTACAGGCTAGTGACATTGGAAATATGGACGTTGTGTTTGTTGGATTATTGAATGGATTATCCAGCTATGACGTGATTCTCTGAGTATTTATGTGTGCAAGCTGTTTAATTCTATTGGATTATCCAGTGGCATAGTTCTTACCTGTTATTGACAGCTGATTCTGTGAAATGAAGGTGAGGAAGTAAGAGTATTTAGAACACCACTAGCGACACGTATGACATGATATGTTTGAAACACACGATTTTGACATTTTGTACACTGCATGGTATTTTGTAAATTCACCGTTTCGACATGACATGACATTCACATGACATATGTAGATCAACGCTTTTGAAATCCAGTTTTTATGAAATAGTTTTGTGCATCAATAAGGTTTTGGTGATCATAACATTTCATAAATAAACAGTTACATTTTTAGGTAAACATATTTATACATGTATTGATTGCCTCAACATATTTCTAAAGTATATACCCTAATATAAGACTATATGATTACAGAATATACACTAATATAAGACTATATGATTAAAGAATATACACTAATATAAGACTATATGATTAAAGAATATACACTAATATAAGACTATATGATTAAAGTATATACACTAATATAAGACTATATGATTACAGAATATACACTAATATAAGACTATATGATTAAAGTATATACATTAATATAAGACTATATGATTAAAGAATATACACTAATATAAGACTATATGATTAAAGTATATACACTAATATAAGACTATATGATTAAAGAATATACACTATTATAAGACTATATAACTAAAGAATATACATTATTATAAGCTTATTTATATCAAATCTCAGTACAAATCTTTTAAAATTGTTTTATGTTTCATTGGGGTTATATCTTCTAGTATAGTATAACTAGAACGTGATGAATGAATCTTTTAGACCAAATTCTATTACATGTACTTACTTTGTATTGTTCACATAATAACTCAATAACTAACTGTAAGATGCCAGCTGAAGTGAAAGTAGAACATTACATTACCTAACAGGTTGTTATTGTAAACAAAATATGATGTTATAAATGAATCCCCCCCCTCTCTCTCTCTCTCTTTTTCATTCTCTATTAGAATGGAACTGGGGGTGGTCATACATTCTGAATCGTGGGTCACAATGGGTTCCTAAATTTGACAGAAGGGGCGGACCAGGAGCAGATGTTTGGCGTGTTTATAGGTGTATTATAGGTGTTTTATAGGTGTAATATAGGTGTATTATATGTGTTTTATAGGTGAATTATAGGTGTATTATAGGTGTATTATAGGTGTAATATAGGTGTATTATTGGTGTATTATAGGTGTTTTATGTATTATAGGTGTATTATGTATTATAGGTGTATTATAGATGTATTATAGGTGTATTATATGTGTTTTATAGGTGTATTATAGGTGTATAATAGGTGTGTTATAGGTGTATTATAGGTGTATTATAGGTGTATTATTGGTGTTTTATAGGTGTATTATGTATTATAGGTGTATTATAGGTGCATTATAGGTGTATTATGTATTAAACGTGAACGTCATGATGTGAACAGTTTTGAATCAAACAGCCGTACTGGGCATAGAACATTAGTCAACTCCATGTAGCATGTCTATCTGGTTCGAATCTGTAGAGTGGGAATATTTTATAGTGGCCTGTGTTATTCTAAACATGACACATCCTGTGTAACATATGATGACACATTCTTTGTAACATATGATGACACATTCTGTGTAACATATGATGACACATCCTGTGTAACATATGATGACACATCCTGTGTAACATATGATGACACATCCTGTGTAACATATGATGACACATCCTGTGTAACATATGATGACACATCCTGTGTAACATATGATGACACATTCAAATGAAACTTATCCATATGTAAATGTGCTTGTGGTCTGCATGCATATGATGAGGGAACATATCCACATATAACTGTACTTGTTGTCTGCATGTGTATGATGAGGGAACATATCCACATATAACTGTACTTGTTGTCTGCATGTATATGATGAGGGAACATATCCACATATAACTGTACTTGTCTGCATGTATGTGATGGGGGTAGCAATGTTGACACAATTATAAGTTTTGATCATTTGAAAGATGATTTACAAAAAAAAAAACAGCATCAAGAGGTGGCCTCTAACCGTGACATATATGAGGACACCTTTGTGGATATTCATCAATTGCATTGTTTCTGTGACGACACGCAACAGGCAGACACTGATCGCCGTTGGCTATTGTGGGACATTTCATTGAATCCATCAACCAGAATAAAATTATTTAAAGATAAAAGAAATGGAAGAAGGGGGGAGGGGGGTGGGTAACCCCGTCAGCATCCAACAACAAAAGTTCATGTTTATACATTAAGAAAAAATAATTTTTTGTATCATGTATTTATGTTTGACGTCTTTTTAAATAAAATTGTTTGAACGTGACAGAAGATGCATAATAATTTCATTATCGATGATTTTCAAGCTGTAGGATAAAAGGTGAGACAAAACAAAAAAAAAACATATGAAACACAATCTCAAACCATCAAGTTTAGCCTTATACCATCAAATTTTGTCCAAAAAACCTGATGTAATCCAAGATTTCAAAAATACCTCAAACCAATAGACATTACAGACACCATCAAACCGAACTAGCCTATAACACCTGAAACGTAACATAAACCATCAGACATAGCCTATAACACATGAACACGGTAACATACACCATCAGACATAGCCTATAACACCTGAAACGTAACATAAACCATCAGACATAGCCTATAACACCTGAAACGTAACATAAACCATCAGACATAGCCTATAACACATAAACACGGTAACATAAACCATCAGACATAGCCTATAACACATGAAACACAACATAAACCATCAGACATAGCCTATAACACATGAAACACAACATAAACCATCGGACATAGCCTATAACACATGAGACACAACATAAACCATCAGACATAGTCTATAACACCCGAAACATAACATAAACCATCAGACATAGCCTATAACACATGAAACACTACATAAACCATCAGACATAGCCTATAACACCTGAAACTTAACATAAACCATCAGACATAGCCTATAACACATGAAACATAACATAAACCATCAGACATAGTCTATAACACATGAAACACAACATAAACCATCAGACATAGCCTATAACACATGAAACACTACATAAACCATCAGACATAGCCTATAACACCCGAAGCATAACATAAACCATCAGACATAGCCTATAACACATGAAACACTACATAAACCATCAGACATAGCCTATAACACATGAAACACTACATAAACCATCAGACATAGCCTATAACACATGAAACATAACATAAACCATCAGACATAGCCTATAACACATGAAACATAACATAAACCATCAGACATAGCCTATAACACATGAAACATAACATAAACCATCAGACATAGCCTATAACGCATGAAACACTACATAAACCATCAGACATAGCCTATAACACATGAAACATAACATAAACCATCAGACATAGCCTATAACACACCTGAAACATAACATAAACCATCAGACATAGCCTATAACACATGAAACATAACATAAACCATCAGACATAGCCTATAACACACCTGAAACATAACATAAACCATCAGACATAGCCTATAACACATGAAACATAACATAAACCATCAGACATAGCCTATAACACATGAAACATAACATAAACCATCAGACATAGTCTAAAACACATGAAACACTACATAAACCATCAGACATAGCCTATAACACATGAAACATAACATAAACCATCAGACATAGCCTATAACACACCTGAAACATAACATAAACCATCAGACATAGCCTATAACACATGAAACATAACATAAACCATCAGACATAGCCTATAACACATGAAACATAACATAAACCATCAGACATAGTCTATAACACATGAAACACTACATAAACCATCAGATATAGCCTATAACACATGAAACTTAACATAAACCATCAGACATAGCCTATAACACATGAAACACTACATAAACCATCAGACATAGCCTATAACACATGAAACATAACATAAACCATCAGACATAGCCTATAACACATGAAACCTAACATAAACCATCAGACATAGCCTATAACACATGAAACACTACATAAACCATCAGACATAGCCTATAACACCTGAAACGTAACATAAACCATCAGACATAGCCTATAACACATAAACACGGTAACATAAACCATCAGACATGGTCTATAACACATGAAACACAACATAAACCATCAGACATAGCCTATAACACATGAAACACAACATAAACCATCAGACATAGTCTATAACACATGAAACACAACATAAACCATCAGACATAGCCTATAACACATGAAACACTACATAAACCATCAGACATAGCCTATAACACCCGAAGCATAACATAAACCATCAGACATAGCCTATAACACATGAAACACTACATAAACCATCAGACATAGCCTATAACACATGAAACTTAACATAAACCATCAGACATAGCCTATAACACATGAAACTTAACATAAACCATCAGACATAGCCTATAACACCTGAAACATAACATAACCTTCAGACATAGTCTATAACACCTGAAACATAACATAAACCATCAGACATAGCCTATAACACATAAACACGGTAACATAAACCATCAGACATAGCCTATAACACATGAAACACAACATAAACCATCAGACATAGCCTATAACACCTGAAACTTAACATAAACCATCAGACATAGCCTATAACACATGAAACATAACATAAACCATCAGACATAGTCTATAACACATGAAACACAACATAAACCATCAGACATAGCCTATAACACATGAAACACTACATAAACCATCAGACATAGCCTATAACACCCGAAGCATAACATAAACCATCAGACATAGCCTATAACACATGAAACTTAACATAAACCATCAGACATAGCCTATAACACATGAAACTTAACATAAACCATCAGACATAGCCTATAACACCTGAAACATAACATAACCTTCAGACATAGCCTATAACACATGAAACATAACATAAACCATCAGACATACCCTATAACACATGAAACACTACATAAACCATCAGACATAGCCTATAACACATGAAACATACTCAAATTTTCTCAAGCCAACAAACATAAAACGAACTTTGATAAAAAAAATTCCCTCCAATAATCGATTAGAAGTCCAACTACGACAATAGAATCAAAGAAAATAAGAAACTATTTATATTGTTGTATTTTTTCCTCGTAAGATGTTAAAAATAATAATAATAATAAAAATAAAACGAACAAAACAATGAAAGCCCAGTGTGTAAACGCTCCTCATATTTTATTAACTCGACAGAGCTTGGAGCTCACACGGCAATCTTTCGGGAACTCTCAAATGTCTATTTTTAGAACTGTTTAAAAAAAAAAAAAGTAAACCCTGTTGTTGAGATTAACTCGCCTTTTAAGACATTGTCTGCCTCCGGACTTGTTTGTCTGCCTGTGGACTTGTTTGTCATTTGCAAAGTTCTGTTGTCTGTCTGGTTTGAACGAGCTTAGCCTCCACCAATGTGTTGTAGTTTGTTGCAGTCTTGTACACAGACGATGTGATAAGTCTGTTGTGATCAGTCTATCGTGATCAGTCTGTTGTGATCAGAACTTAGGAAATAACAATTTCTCTTGACTGATTGAACCGAGTTTGGATGAGCAAAAGCTAAAGAAAGTTATTGGATGCAAAAAAAATGATTATTTTTTTGACATTTCAATTTTGATTTGTTTTTAAAGTTTGAAACGCCACGACAGTGAGTAACCGTTACCAGACATGACAGTGAGTAACCATTACTAGACATGACAGTGAGTAACAATTACCAGACCTGACAGTGAGTAACCATTACTAGACATGACAGTGAGTAACCATTACTAGGCATGACGGTGAGTAACCATTACTAGACATGACAGTGAGTAACCATTACCAGACATGACAGTGAGTAACCATTACCAGACCTGACAGTGAGTAACCATTACTAGACATGACAGTGAGTAACCATTACTAGACATGACAGTGAGTAACCATTACCAGACATGACAGTGAGTAACCATTACCAGACCTGACAGTGAGTAACAATTACCAGACCTGACAGTGAGTAACCATTACCAGACATGACAGTGAGTAACCATTACTAGACCTGACAGTGAGTAACCATTACTAGACATGACAGTGAGTAACCATTACCAGACATGACAGTGAGTAACCATTACCAGACCTGACAGTGAGTAACAATTACCAGACCTGACAGTGAGTAACCATTACCAGACATGACAGTGAGTAACCATTACTAGACATGACAGTGAGTAACCATTACCAGACATGACAGTGAGTAACCATTACCAGACCTGACAGTGAGTAACAATTACCAGACCTGACAGTGAGTAACCATTACCAGACATGACAGTGAGTAACAATTACCAGACCTGACAGTGAGTAACCATTACCAGACCTGACAGTGAGTAACCATTACCAGACATGATAGTGAGTAACCATTACCAGACATGACAGTGAGTAACCATTACCAGACATGACAGTGAGTAACCATTACCAGACATGACAGTGAGTAACCATTACCAGACATGACAGTGAGTAACCATTACCAAACATGGCAGTGAGTAACCATTACCAGACATAACAGTGAGTAACCATTACCAGACATGACAGTGAGTAACCATTACTAGACATGACAGTGAGTAACCGTTACCAGATGTAATTGACACTTAATAGACGAAATCTTGTGACATTTTAGTGAAAAATTTGAGTGAATTTTGGGAAACCAAAAGTTTCTTGTTCAATTTCTTTTGTACCAGTGTGGAGAATATTTTTAGGAAACTTACCGCTGACCTTTTGTTTCATTTTCTGAATTCATTTCACACCAAGAGGCGTCTGTTATAGTTGTCGCGCACAAGGTCTTGTGAGGCTTTTCTTAGTTCCCCGAAAGTCTCGTTGAATTTTTTTTTTTATTTCTTATTCGCCAGACCTGTGTGGTCAACCTTTTACTGACCGTGGGGGGGGGTTCTTCTGCAGGGTCATTCTTGAACTATCTTCCAGTGGTTTCCTATTTGAATGACCATTCCATCTTCATTGATATTTGAATAAATTATTGATTTCTGGCAAATATTTACTCCATAGTTATGTATGTTGCAGGGCTCGTTGGATGATATTTTTTGTTTACATATTACTTAATATTAGCTGATACCACGTCTTATATATCTATGGCTGATACCATGTCTTATATATCTATGGCTGATACCATGTCTTATATATCTATGGCTGATACCATGTCTTATATATCTATAGCTGATACCATGTCTTATATATCTATAGCTGATACCATGTCTTATATATCTATAGCTGATACCATGTCTTATATATCTATATCTGATACCATGTCTTATATATCTATAGCTGATACAATGTCTTATATATCTATGGCTATTACTAAAAGTATTACAATATTTTATATATCTATTGCTGATACCATGTCTTATATATCTATAGCTGATAACATGTCTTATATATCTATTGCTGATACCATGTCTTATATATCTATGGCTATTACTAAAAGTATTACGATATTTTATATATCTATAGCTGATACCATGTCCTATATTTACGGTTTATACAGTATGAATTGGTCTTTAAAGTGTGTGAATGTTTGAGTTAAATAATCTCTCCTTGCTTTAATGCCTGGACCTGATCATGAAAGTAGATTATATGCCAGAGGCGGCCCGCAGGAGGTCGATGGTAGCCGGGTTCCGGTTTCACACATTGTGAACCCCACCAAGTCAATTCACCAAGATTGAGTCAACTGAAGTAACTAAATAGCAGAAATAAAAACTGTCCCACTGGGAGCCGCCAGGGCCGCCGAGAGGAGGGGCAGGGGGGTCATTGCCAGGGGGCCCGCATCTGTAAGGGGGCATAAAGGGGGCCCGGCAGCCCCGACCATGTCAATTTTTTACGACTCATTGTTTATTAAGGGGCCCGCAATGATGTCCTGCCCTGGGGCCCGCGTTGGCTCTCGGTGCCACTGGGAGCCGCACCCCGTCAGACCTAACCGGGAAGAGCGGCATGCGGCAACAGTATACGAATTAGGTCACCATTGGTATGAATAACCACAGTCAGTACCTATGATAGCCGTATAGATAAACAATTTCGTGAAATCATGAATGTGTTGGACTAAAAACACGAAATTTTAAAAGATGAGCTGAGATAATACACATACACTTCAGTACGAACGACGTCACGATATATATATATATATATATATATATATATATATATATATATATATAATTTATGTTAAATGCTCTCACAGTTCAATCACCAAACACACGGGCGTAGGTTCAATAAAGAACATTTAATAATTATATAACAATCAACAATTACAATGGCCACTGTTCTTGTCGCCGGCTTCATCCACTTTCTTTCTGCTGCTGTTACGTCAAACCGTCACCGCTTTCAATTACATATTATACGGTGGGCTGGTATAGGGAATTCCCTATTCACAACGCACCGCCAAGTGCGGGAGTTATATCAATACACACACACACACACACACACACACACACACACAAACATAACGTCATGCCGTTTCACTTACGGAAGAAGTCTTTTATTATAAGTCACTGAAAGGATGACATGTTATTTAAACCCCCATCTTAGCCGATAGTGCAATGGTCATGGAGGCACCATGAAAGACGTATTTATGTACCAAAGCGCCAAACATGGGATAAGGCAGTTTTTTGTACTCTTTCGTAAATTGAATCTACACATTTCTATAAGTTAAGATAAGCTTTAGATAACTTTATATATATCATAATTTTGTTACAAGTATTCTTCTAGCCGCAAAACAAACATAGACTGCTAGTCATGTTTCAAACTCCATTCAAAAGTCAATTTTTATCAGAGCGTGTCTTTAAATACATCAACAAAACTAGGACTGAGTTACCGTGTCCTAAACAGCACATGACATTAGATATACGTGCCTAATTGGCTGATTGTCAGTCAGTAGCACCCTGGGCTGGAGGTGGCGTGGTCAGACGAGCCAAACAGACAAACATTCTTTTGTCACTTCAGTGAGAGGAGGGGGAGGGGTAACGGCTGCAAAAAAAATGAAGAAATATATTTAATTTGTTGCATGCATACATGTACCCTGTTATCGATAATGTCAACATAATATACGGGTCATATCTACGAATAGATTCAAAGCCACTCAGATCAACTTGAGTAAACTCCCGGAGTTTATCTATGACAATCTGTGAAACTGTTTACAATAATTATATAGATACCACTGGTAGAGGCGAGGCATGAGTGTTGCCGGTCGTAACTGTTAGAGAAAAATGTATTGATGTTTTCTGTGCTTTTTACATAGGTACAAACAAACATAAATGTATTGATGTTTTCTGTGCTTTTTACATAGGTACAAACAAACATAAATGTATTGATGTTTTCTGTGCTTTTTACATAGGTACAAACAAACATAAATGTATTGATGTTTTCTGTGCTTTTTACATAGGTACAAACAAACATAAATGTATTGATGTTTTCTGTGCTTTTTACATAGGTACAAACAAACATAAATGTATTGATGTTTTCTGTGCTTTTTACATAGGTACAAACAAACATAAATTTATATATTTGTATAAATAATAAGGCTAACAACATATAAGATATATATATATATATATATATATATATATATATATATATATATATATAATATACAGCAGTACCTCAATATACGAGTGCCCTAACATACGAGATTTTGAGACACGAGCAGTCGAGTGAGCAAAGTTTTGCTTTGAAATACGAGAAACATTTGAGATACGAGCGGTCTTCTGGCTTCACAAGACCCAGTTTACAATGCCTCGTGTGTCTCGCAATTTCCAGATCCTCAGTCAGCGTACTTGTTTGTCTCGCTGCAGAAGTATTTGGGTCCAATGAAATTGAGTGGAAAGGTCAGAGCTTAAAAGATGACGCCTATTGAATTAAAACATGAGTTCACAGAAAAAAACCAACGTGAGCACAGTGTGCCAGTGACTGACTTGGCGTGGCAGTACTTGCGTAGTACTTCAACAATTTGTACTGTGATTTAATAGAACAAGTCGATAAAGGTTCATGACACCTGCTAAGGGTGTTACAATAATTTCAAATCTCATCCGATTATCTTCGCCACCTTACACCTTACACCTTACACCTACACCAACACCAACACCAAGATCCAATCTGCTAATTTCTAATGAAATACATTTTTATAAAACCAGTTTATTACTTTACATTCTCTTTTGTTATGTTTTTTTTATACAATATTTGTCATATATTAATACATTTCTATTATTCCAAAATACGTACCGTAAACACCTGGCATTTCGGGGGGGGGGGCTGAAACGGATTAATGCAATTTCCCTTAATTTCAATGAGGGAAAATTGTTTTGAGATACGAGCAAATTGACATACGAGCAAACGTTACGGAACTAACTAAATTCGTATTTCGATGTACCACTGTATATATATATATATATATATATATATATATATATATATATATATATATATATATATTCATTTATATAAAAATTGTAGTAATTTTATTAGGATTGATAATGCTTAATTATCAATTATTAATGCTTAATGCTATATTCAACAGACACAGTATTGTAAAATAGTAGGCCTATTGTCTATAAATATGACCATGACTGGCAACACTTACGACTCGTCCGTGAATATTTGTTCGTTTCAAATTGTTTTTTCCGTCTGTGATGAAATTCAGTTTCTGTAAGTATAAGTCTTACGACTTCGTAGCTTTGAGATTGTATGACCAGATCAATATTGGTTCAAGTCTACTAGTCGTTTATCAGTCTGCCCATCTACCAACCCGTCTGCCGTACTTGTCTTTCTTCTGTCCATCTACCTACCCGTCTGCCGTACTTGTCTTTCTTCTGTCCATCTACCTACCCGTCTGCCGTACTTGTCTTTCTTCTGTCCATCTACCTACCCGTCTGCCGTACTTGTCTTTCTTCTGTCCATCTACCTACCCGTCTGCCGTACTTGTCTTTCTTCTGTCCATCTGCCCGCCCGTCTGTTTATCCAACTGTCTATACACATGTCTGTAATCTATCTCTCTATCTCTGTCTTATCACTCTATCCACCTTTTTTCTCTTTCACTTCTGCACACTAACGTATACACAGTTGTACAATAATACGTTCTGTAGTACTTGTACTTGCTGACTTCTACAATATCACCAGCCTTATTACTGTTGTACAATAACACGTTGTGTAGTACTTGTACTTGCTGACTTCTACAATACCACCAGCCTCATTACTGTTGTACAATAACACGTTCTGTAGTACTTGTACTTGCTGACTTCTACAATACCACCAGCCTCATTACTGTTGTACAATAATACGTTCTGTAGTACGTGTACTTGCTGACTTCTAAAATATCACCAGCCTCATTACTGTTGTACAATAATACGTTCTGTAGTACGTGTACTTGCTGACTTCTACAATACCACCAGCCTCATTACTGTTGTACAATAATACGTTCTGTAGTACGTGTACTTGCTGACTTCTACAATACCAACAGCCTCATTTTGTGTTCTACATCAAATTATTTTGGTCAATGACCACGGTATGAAATCTTCACCGGACCGTGTCGGTGATGCTAATGAGCCAGCATATCGTTTGATGCACTTTAAAACCAAATGAATCGTTGAGGATTATTATAAAGATATGTTGTTATCAGCGAGTAAAATTCAATATGGTTTCCCTTTGTTCATCATGCAAATGAAGACTGATGATTGCACGTGCTTTCGCTGGAATTGTATAATTGAAATGTCCCATACCAGTGCTGTGATATGAAGTTTCTGTAGATGAATTGTAGATACATGGTTTGGGCTTAACGCTTCATGTTGAACTATTGAAAACACCAAGTAATGTTGTTGCTTTTAAATTGCTAGTATCATGGAGCATTAAACCATTTTAAATTTTGTATAATAACAATCTTAAGTACACAATCAATAGTATATTTTCGAATGACATCGGCGTCATCCATACACGATTGTGTGTCAAGGGGTCACCCTTGTGATGTCATTTGTTTTGTTTTGAGGTAAAGGACCCCGGGGGAGGGGGAAGGCTGGAAGAGGTACAGCTCGGAGAGTACCACCTATCATTCGGGTTTTTGACGCATTTGCTCTCACTAATTAGTAAATATGTTCCAAACTTTTTAAAAAAAAATTACTTATTTGAGTTTCAATATTCTAAAGAAACTCTCACTGTTTTTCTCTGTTTTAATGATTGTGTAATAAAATGTAAACTATTATTTATGATGAGCTAAAGCGACTTATATTTATCTACTTGGAGATATCTTCCATCCCCTGTCACACACTCACTTCCATTCCCTGTCACACTATCACTTCCATCCCCTGTCACACTTTCACTTCCATCCCTTGACACACTTTCACTTTCATCCCCTGACACACTTTCACTTCCATCCCCTGTCACACTTTCACTTCCATCCCCTGTCACACTTTCACTTCCATCCCCTGTCACACTATCACTTCCATCCCCTGTCACACTATCACTTCCATCCCCTGTCACACAGCTACTTCCATCCCCTGTCACACTTTCACTTCCTCCCCTGTAACACAACTACTTCCATTCACTGACACACTTTCACTTCCATCCCCTGACACACTTTCACTTCCATCCCCTGTCACACTTTCACTTCCATCCCCTGACACACTTTCACTTCCATCCCCTGTCACACTTTCACTTCCATCCCTGTCACACTTTCACTTCCATCCCCTGTCACACTTTCACTTCCATCCCCTGACACACTTTCACTTCCATCCCCTGTCACACTTTCACTTCCTCCCCTGTAACACAGCTACTTCCGTCATCAATCACACAGCTACTTCCATCCCCTGTCACACAGCTACTTCCGTCATCTGTCACACAGCTACTTCCATCATCTGTCACACAGCTACTTCCATCCCCTGGCACACTTTCACTTCCATCCCCTGTCACACTTTCACTTCCATCCCCTGTCACACTTTCACTTCCATCCCCTGTCACACAGCTACTTCCGTCATCTGTCACACAGCTACTTCCATCCCTGTCACACTTTCACTTCCATCCCCTGACACACTTTCACTACCATCCCCTGTCACACAGCTACTTCCATCCCCTGTCATACTTTCACTTCTATCCCCTGTCACACAGCTACTTCCATCCCCTGTCACACTTTCACTTCCATCCCCTGTCACACAGCTACTTCCATCCCCTGTCACACTTTCACCCCCTGTAACACTTTCACTTCCATCCCCTGTCACACAGCTACTTCCGTCATCTGTCACACAGCTACTTCCATCCCCTGTAACACTTTCACTTCCATCCCCTGTCACACAGCTACTTCCGTCATCTGTCACACAGCTACTTCCATCCCCTGTCACACTTTCACTTCCATCCCCTGACACACTTTCACTTCCATCCCCTGTCACACAGCTACTTCCGTCATCTGTCACACAGCTACTTCCATCCCCTGTCACACTTTCACTTCCATCCCCTGTCACACAGCTACTTCCGTCATCTGTCACACAGGTACTTCCATCCCCTGTCACACTTTCACTTCCATCCCCTGTCACACTTTCACTTCCATCCCTGTCACACTTTCACTTCCATCCCCTGTCACACAGCTACTTCCATTCCCTGTCACACTTTCACTTCCATCCGCTGTCACACTTTCACTTCCATCCCCCTGACACACTTTCACTTCCATCCCCTGTCACACAGCTACTTCCATCCCCTGTCTCACAGCTACTTCCATCCCCTGTCACACTTTCACCCCCTGTAACACTGTCACCCCCTGTCACACTTTCACTTCCATCCCCTGTCACACAGCTACTTCCATCCCCTGTCACACACTCATTTCTATCCGCTGTCACACACTGACATCATTACGTATTTATTTTATATCAAATAAAAATCAATCAACTTATAAAACAACCCACTATAAATGAAATGAAACAGATTTAAAAAAAATAACAGCAGTCTTGTAATTCAACACCGACAATGAGATAAAACAACATGTCATATTTGAATGAGATCATAATAACCAATCTATCTATCTATCTATCTATCTATCTATCTATCTATCTATCTATCTATCTATCTATCTATCTATCTATCTATCTATCTATCTATCTATCTATCTATCTATCTATCTATCTATCTATCTATCTATCTATCTATCTATCTATCTATCTATCTATCTAATCTATCTATCTATCTATCTATCTATCTATCTATCTATCTATCTATCTATCTATCTATCTATCTATCTATCTATCTATCTATCTATCTATCTATCTATCTACCTATCTATCTATCTATCTATCTAGGCAACATGGATTGATCCAATGTTTGTGTCTGGTTTTATTTTAATTTCTTTGTTTAACGATGCGCCATATTAAAGAAATAATACAATGTTGACCACAAATTTAAACAATTTTAATTTCCATCTGTGTCTGAATATATGAACATACCACCCAGGTTTCATTTTGACGCGATTTATTATGCACTATGTCACACGGGCAAGTTTAATTGAATAGATGGCGTCTCTACGCCCTTACACACTTGGGGGCTTCAGACAATAATGTTTGACGGGGACCCCCCTCCTAAGACAATAAATTCCGCCCGAGATCCTAAATCTAAATTCACAGGGGCTCTTCCGCTCCACTAGCTACCCCCCCCCCTAACCTATGACAACTCAAATGATTCAAACCTATGTACATAACTGTAGCAGCACTACTTAAACGGAAGTGTTTAGGAAGGGAGGAATAAGATAAAGGTGAGGAGAGGGGGGTGGAGGGGGGGTAGGCCCGTGTGAGACCGTTACGTTTTTTTTTCTGTAAAAAAAAGTTTCGTTCTTTAATTCCAGATATTTTTATTAAACTCTAAAAATCAGTGGTCCCCAACCTTTTTCTCGCTGTGCATCGCTGTTATAGTTGACCATGAATTGTGGCGTGAGGGACGAATGTCAAATGTCTAGCACACAAATAACAGACCGAACAATTTCTTGATAACCGTTCGCAATCGCAACAAATCTAATGGAAGATTTTTAGTCATGAGGCCGATAACATAGTGGATTTAAATCAATTAGCGCAGTGGTTCCCAAACTTTTTTGACCCATGGACCCCTTTTTATAATCAAAACTTGCCCACGGACCCCCAAGTGAAAACGCTACAAAAATGCACAGGATATTTTTTTTTCTTTAATTAATTGAATTGTGTCGCAAATCATTGTCTTTGCTTTCCAGAAATATCAACACTGAATCAAAGAGCGCATAAAATTTGACTTAAACATACACCATTAGATAACTAACGTACGTCTGTGTGATATAGTAATTGGTTATCGGCTTCGTCATTACGGTCATTTTTCAAACAAAGCTGAGAAAATGATATCTCATTGAAGGCATTCCTTCTGATTTTATTAACGGCTTGAATGACTTAATCTAGTGATCCATGCAAACGTTCACTAAGATATTTTGCGACCAAATGATGTCGATAAATGACACAATGCACTGAAAATACGATTGGTACAGATTGTTGTAATATGTCAGAAAGTCTCGGTATCTTCCTAACATTGCCGGCGCACCATCAGAAACAACAGAAATTATATCAGTCAAGGGTAAAGCTTTTACATTGAAAAATCTTTTTAATTCAGTAAATAACGTTTCACCTTTTGTACCGAACATTTAGCAAATATTTTCTTCTTTACAAATCTTACATAAGTTAAAAAGTAAAGCTTCGGTTCCAGGTAAAGTGAACCAGTGCCGTAGCAAGCTTAATTCACGCCCGGGGCATAATACCTTTTAATACCTTTGTAGTGCCCCCCTATTCGAAAACAATATAATATATGTAAACTATACCATTTAGCTCCCCTTTGGGAGTAGCGCCCGGGGCATAATGCCCCCCCCCCTTGCTTGAACTCGTCAAGCTGTATAGAAAATTCAGATGTTTTTAAGTAATCACAAAGAATTTTCAACGGACTGTGAGCCATATAGTATTACTCAACGTAATTCTTTTTACAATGTCAATTCTTTTTATAATGTCGAAATGTGGTTTGTGCTAAACAGTGTGTATTACCTCACTTACAACTGGTAAAATAAGTCCTTCATCAATAATATACATTTTTCTGGACTTTGCAATCAATAAGAAGCATGCAGTCATCATCTTGCTTAGATGTTGTCCCAATGAATTGTTGCAGAGACGCTTCTCGGCCTTTTGGCTAATATTAAAGTGTGGTATCTGCACTATAATAGATCTTATCCATTTGGCTAACCTGGTCTAGAAGGCATATCATGGTCTGTCGGTAAAAGATCATTGGGTTCTCCTTTCTCCTGGCCAGGAAAAAAAAAACTTTTTAGCGACAGTGGTGGTACTGTGGTCAATGAGGACAATCCGAGACAATGGTATTCACACCCTTCCGATCAGTCACACTCAAGCACACCGTCGCAGCCTGCCATTTCTGGCAGGTAGTCAGGCACATAACACCCTCCCCTCTGTCCGAGTGGCAGGAAAAAAACCCTTGCATTGCCATTCTGGCCGATCAGCAGTACACACACCGTGCTGATCTGGTCAGTCTAGTCATGTCTTAATAACCTTTTTCTATGCCGTGCCGACAGATTGTGGGTAAACAATATAGTCAGAGTTTGATGACGCAATTTCCGCATACTACGATGCCCAAAACTAGACCATAGTAATTGTACTCCTCCTGAGTCAATTCATGTTCATACAGTTATACTAAAGAATTAAATATTACTATTGTTACTTTCAACCGGCGTCAACTTAGTATATTTAAGTGTTGTTCACTGTTGTTGGAACAACTAATACAAGTTTATAAAAGAGCCTCGCAACATAAATGTATCATAATTTGACTATTTTACATTAAACCTTTCACGGACCTCCTGGAGTTGTTCAGGGACCCCCAAATGAATTTTAATTTTCCGCGGACCCCCTGAATGATACCGCGGACCCCTGGGGGTCCGTAGGGACCACTTTGGGAACCACTGAATTAGCGCGAAAATCTTGACTCCGGAAACGGAAAAAAATAATAAAGTCGCGCATGCGCACACATATGGACGGTACCTGGACAAAAATAATGCGGGTTCTGAACAGACAGAACCGTAGCCACTGCGTTGTGCGAAACTGTTTGGACGATTTCAGCTGTCACAGCCAGACTCTGTATGTCATGAACACATTCTAAATTCTTGAACTACAGGATGAACGTCTATAGCCTAAAGTGTTTCACTGCAACATTCTAATACAACAACTGAATATGTTGTGCAGTGGCGTAGCGAGCTTAACTCGCACCCGGGGCATAATACCTTTTTAGCGCCCCCCTTCGAAAACCATATTATATTATATGCAAAATATACCATTTGGCGCCCCTTTGTGAGTAGCACCCTGAGCATGATGACCCCCCCTTCACCCTCACTACGCCACTGATGTTGTGTAGTACTTGGACATTCTATTGTACTTATAAACAGATTGGGTATGGGGGGGGGGAGGGAGAAGGAAATAGGTGCTGATATCATATATAGCTTTTATGAAAATATATTCCAAACATTGATTTTAAATGTAACTATTAACTTTATTAAGAATGTTACAAGATTGGTCGAACTGTGGGATAAAATAATCAAGCCATTTGTTTTATCGAAGGCTTACAGATGTTGGTTACAGACTTACAGAGTGTCAGTAAATAATCTTTGTGCTGCCAAATGTCAAGACTAATCAAACAACATATACACAAAGTGCATATTTCCAACTTCCTATGTTGCTGCGTGTCCGTAGATTCAAGGCATCAAATAGTTCGGGTACTACATAACAAAACCCTTCATCAAAAATATCATTTGATTTTTCACGATAAATAACAACACTTAATACGCAATTTCTAGACCGAAACTCTCCTGAACTAAAAAAAATGTTGGCGTTCTAAAGAACGAATCGAAAGCTGTTCAAAGCCGCCATGTTTTTCAATACGCGTTTTATGTATGGGTCATGATGGGGCCTGTAAGAAATTGATACAACGGTAAGTTTCAATGACGCAATACTTTTGAATTGTCTGAGAGAAGAAATCTAAATTTGCACACGTCTTTACTCGTTGGCTGTTTTTATAAGACGGGGAATTAAAACAACAACACGATGTTATCAGGGAGTGGAGACCTAAAGTTAGTAGAACATCAATTAATATGTAATGAATTATTAGTGAATTCATTAGTTATATGTGAATATTTATTAAAAAAGATAGAAATGTAATAAATAAAAAATGTAAATGTTCGTTTCTTTCTAATCTTCAATCTCTGTAAGTTCTTCACCGATTGCTTTGAAGATTTGACTAACGTTGCACGATAGTAGTAGTAAGTAGTAGTAAGGTTTAGTCATAACATATATACAAACAACACACAGCTCCTTCCATCATTTTATTTTTACACACCTCTTTCGGGAATGAAATGTAGGCTTTTGTAGGCTGTGTGTCGTAATGTATATATTATGATTATACTGTGGAAACCACAAGGTATATAAATAATTCAACAAATCTGGGTATAAACTTTATTGATAGACTACAAGATAAAATATCATTAGACTTTTAACTTAGAAGTCTGTACTACCGTTCAGAATACATCACAAATAATATCATTGTTGAACGATGTTTGATTTCTTTCTTTTTTTTTTTGTTAAATTTTCGACAGTGTCCGCTAAGTTCAACTTTCTTATATGTGGCTCCATTCTGACAAAATTTAGAAGGCGGTATTCATGCGCTAACAGAAACCAAAGTACGTATTATATTTATTTTGGTGTTATGAATACACCGTCAGCAGTCATATTAACAATTTGAGTTCTCATTTACCATCCGATCTTCAGGAAATGTGTATTGGCAAAGTTAGGTTCCAGAAGGGTGAATTTGGGGAAGGATAGGGTCGTTAGACGAAGTGGTGAGTACTGTTATTGGGACTCCGAAGTGGTGAGTACTGTTATTGGGGCTCCGAAGGGGTGAGTACTGTTATTGGGGCTCCGAAGGGGTGAGTACTGTTATTGGGGCTCCGAAGGGGTGAGTACTGTTATTGGGGCTCCGAAGGGGTGAGTACTGTTATTGGGGCTCCGAAGGGGTGAGTACTGTTATTGGGGCTCCGGGGTAAAAAGGAGGGATTAGACTAAGGGTTGGATTCCACGAGGGAGTGAGTGGTAAGATGAAGAAAGGTGGTCTATCTATCTATCTATCTATCTATCTATCTATCTATCTATCTATCTATCTATCTATCTATCTATCTATCTATCTATCTATCTATCTATCTATCTATCTATCTATCTGTCTGTCTGTCTGTCTGTCTGTCTGTCTGTCTGTCTGTCTGTCTGTCTATCTGTATGTCTATCTATCTGCCTGTCTGTCTGTCTGTCGGTCTGTTTGTATATCTGCTATTTTAGGCTAGCAGAGATAAAACTAAAGCACATGCCCCCCCCCAACCTGACTATCTGAGTACCGTTAGGATCACTACCCGATCAGCTGATAGTTTTAGTAGTCCGTGTCACAATGATGGTACGTGATGCTTACCAAATGTTGTCTGAAATCTGGAGTTGGAATACATACTAAATTGGTATGTATACATATTTGTATTTAATATCATATAAAAATAGCAAGAAGAGAATTATGACTATTTTTTTACGATCATATAATTTCTTTCCATCTACTAATTAATGTCTTAGTTTCATTTAAGCGGATTAATTCGAAACTATACGGAAATGATTTAAATGATAACATTAACCAATCAACATAGAGTACAGGAACAACACAAGAACCATAACAACCCGTAATGTATGAAAGGTAAAGTAAAAAAACTAAAAGTACTGAGGGGGTTATCTCCTCATGAGTAAAAAAAAATTCTTCAGTTACATAGCAACTGGTGGTCTCCATTGATTTACGATGAACCATTACTGTAACATTTGTTGTTACTCACTAAACTATCGCGTCATTGACTCTCTCCCCTCCCACCCCGACACCACACCCACGGTACCCACCACAGACACACGTCATGAGAACTTTATTGATACGAATGAAATGGACATATTTTATTCTTTGTCTGTATGTGTGTGTGTGTGTGTGTGTTTGCACTAGGGCTTTCTTGGGATATGCTAGCTTTTCCCACAACCCATTTTTATAGACTAGTTTCAGCTATGTACAGGTTCTGTTGACCAGCTAGTCTTGTTTCAGCTCAGTACAGGTTCTGTTGACCAGCGTGTCTTGTTTCAGCTATGTACAGGTTCTGTTGACCAGCATGTCTTGTTTCAGCTCAGTACAAGTTCTGTTGACCAGCATGTCTTGTTTCAGCTATGTACAGGTTCTGTTGACCAGCATGTCTTGTTTCAGCTATGTACAGGTTCTGTTGACCAGCATGTCTAGTTTCAGCTCAGTACAAGTTCTGTTGACCAGCATGTCTTGTTTCAGCTCAGTAAAAGTTCTGTTGACCAGCATGTCTTGTTTCAGCTCAGTACAAGTTCTGTTGACCAGCATGACTTGTTTCAGCTATGTACAAGTTCTGTTGACCAGCATGTCTTGTTTCAGCTATGTACAAGTTCTGTTGACCAGCATGTCTTGTTTCAGCTCAGTAAAAGTTCTGTTGACCATCATGTCTTGTTTCAGCTATGTACAGGTTCTGTTGACCAGCATGTCTTGTTTCAGCTCAGTACAAGTTCTGTTGACCAGCATGTCTTGTTTCAGCTATGTACAGGTTCTGTTGACCAGCATGTCTTGTTTCAGCTATGTACAGGTTCTGTTGACCAGCATGTCTAGTTTCAGCTCAGTACAAGTTCTGTTGACCAGCATGTCTTGTTTCAGCTCAGTAAAAGTTCTGTTGACCAGCATGTCTTGCTTCAGCTCAGTACAAGTTCTGTTCACCAGCAAGCCTTGTTTCTTCTACCTATTTATAAAAACGTAAAAAAATGGATTGCTTTCTTTCTATTTCGAAAAGGAAGAACATTTTATCCATTATTAAGTTTTTAATGTGTGATTATTTTAAGTTTGATAGAATACGTGGATACACACATGGATAGCACACATGGATAACACACGTGGATACACACATGGATAGCACACGTGGATAACATACATGGAAAAACACAGCTTAAACATACATGATAAGATCAGATTCAAAATTTGTAAAAGAAAATCAACTGTATCTGCCTAGAATTTCTGTAACACTTGACACAGATCTCACATAAGTATTTTAGGTCTCACATAAGTATTTCAGGTCTCACATAAGTATTTCAGGTCTCACATAAGTATTTCAATCATAAAAATATAATTCGTATAGTTTGTTCAAACAAAATAATTATCGGCCTTTCTGAAATAAACAAATATTTTCTTTTGATAATAAACAACAACAATAAAACAATACAAAAAAAATCCTTTACCAAAACATCGACACCATAACAAAATGAAGACACTTTGTATACCAGTCCTGACGTCATCAGGTCATATGACATTTCTCATTGGCTATCAACGTTAGCGTTTCCAGGGAACTCACGCGAGATTTGTGAAGCACGCGGTGTAACGCGAGACTTGTGAAGCACGCGGTGTAACGGACATTAGTCATAAAATCAACTCAGGTAACATCCAATATTGACTGTCTTTATTTCCCAGGATGCTAAGAGACTCACCAACTTTTTTTGTATAATATTTTTTTCTATCACAGCCAAAAAATGTTTTCATTTAAAGGAATCACCAGATACATGGTTTGTATAGCCTGGGACAGAGGAAAGGATCAGCTCCCTTTAACAATAATCTCATATAATGACTTACGGCAGGTAAATAATACGTATGGAACAAATATGGAACAAACATGGAACAAACATGTAACAAACATGGAACAAACATGGAACAAACATGGGAAAACAATAGCCCGCGGGAAAAGTGCGGCACGTCAGAGTATTCAATTGTCCGGCACTGCTCTTCGCCGCGTATTCGCATCAATGGCGTTCTGATTAGTTTATATTAGTTTATATTAGTTTAAATAAAC
>JAGDYQ010000044.1:1838882-1988882 GCA_021962125.1 Bulinus truncatus | reverse complement strand
AGTTTGAAGGAAACAGAAGTCATTTCACACCTAGCCCATGTCATCCTAACAGTTTCAAGGAAACAGAAGTCATTTCAACCTAGTCCATGTCATTACTACATTAAGTCAACTTTTTTCAAATCGCGACTTCATTAAAAATCTGGCCTTATAAGAAATTTCAACCAATTCATTGATTCGTTAATTTTCATTTCATTTGTTTTCCTTTGAGAAATTCAAATAAACATTTCTATGTTTTAATGAAGTAAAGTCATAAATTTAAATCCTCTAAAACTGATGTCAATAAATAGGTGGCCCTGTATGTGTAAGTAAAACTAAATTTCTCTTTTTGGAAAACCATTTGTTTAGTTATATCTTTGTCTGTCAATCCTAGGGCTGTACCGGAATCCGATTCCTGCAGGATCTAACAATTAAAATCCGGTACAGCCCTAGTCTATTCATTTGTCTATCTGTGGTTAAGATGTTTTTTTTCTATGATATGATTTAAATAATTTTCAGTATAAATTCTTTGTTGTAAATGTTCGTATTTTTTTTCTTAAAAAAGCAAATTGTGTAAATCACCTGTATTGTTCTAGTAATTATCTTCTTTATCCAATTCTTTTCATCAGTAGAACTAAGATGAGATAATCTCCGAACCCTGTTGAACCTGGCATGTGTCACTGACGTAAGGTTAAGTCCTTTTTTTTTTTAATAAGACATGAGCAGTGAACTCATTGGACAAACTCAAAAAGTCAATTGGTGTGAATGTTTGAAGGTGATACTTCTGACAGCGAAACAACTGTGTCACTTTGGTGTGAATGTTTGAAAGTGATACTTCTTACAGCGAAACAACTGTGTCACTTTGGTGTGAATGTTTGAAAGTGATACTTCAACAGTGTCATTTTTTATGCGATTAAATTAATGAACTCAAAAAAAAAAATTATGATGTATCAATGACTGGAATATTAACAGTTGTTCAAAAACCCAAATATTTTTTTACATTTCCAAAAAAGTGCCTTTTCTTGGCGATCATAATTAATGTTTAACTTACAGTAAATATACACTCGCCATCTAAGCTTGGCCATACGTCGTTGAGTACCCGACTTTTTCCAACCATTGTAAAACCTCTTTCTTATTTGGTGCGGGGCTATTGTAGCAACAATGGTTGGCACTCGAGAACAGGAGACATCACTAGAGATCGTCACGCTGACATGCATCGCTTTGTGACAATGACACTGTCCATTAACATTGACAAGTTCCACTGAGAGGGTTCACGACTGTCAACAAAGAGGATGCTGGTCTACTAATTCCCCATGCTTTACTCCCGATAGAATAGGTATAGATTTATTGACTTCTCTTTATTTTTTTTTTATTTTCTATATATCGTAATTATATTGACTGTACGCGCGGGGGTGTGTCGATTGTCAGTGGGTAAAGAAAAAAGAATATATTTCTCACGAACGCTTGAGCTATTTCAAGCAGCAACTTTTGTTTTTCGTGCTTTTTAGTTGATTCCAAGCAGATTAAATTGTCACAAGTCGCAGTGATAGGCAATAATCCATTTGATGTGCAGAGTCTTAGCTTTATTGTGTGATGGGATGGGACATAAAGGAAAATTCCTAAAATAAATAAAAAAAACAACAACTGAGAAATTCAAATAGCTAGTAAAGAGCATAGGTCATTGCCAATGAGGAAAAAACTCAACTTGACCTTGACCTATAGAGTTACCATCTCTGGATGGCCGCATAAAAACATGCCCAGCCAATAGTGTCCCACGTGCAGCATGTAGGTTACCCTTGTCTTAGCTATTTTAATAAAGCCTAAAAATTTCCCACTCAAATACTTTAAAACAGTATAGTAGGAAATATAATAGGAAGTGTTGTAGGCAGTATAGTAGGCAGTATAGTAGGCAGTATAGTAGGCAGCATAGTAGGCAGTTTATAGGAAATATTATAGGGAGTATTAATGGCAATGTAGTAGGCAGTATAGTAGGAAATATAATAGGAAGTGTTGTAGGCAGTATAGTAGGCAGTATAGTAGGAAGTATAGTAGGCAGCATAGTAGGCAGTTTATAGGAAATATTATAGGGAGTATTAATGGCAATGTAGTAGGCAGTATAGTAGGAAATATAATAGGAAGTGTTGTAGGCAGTATAGTAGGCAGTATAGTAGGCAGTATAGTAGGCAGTAAAGTAGGCAGTATAGTAGGCAGTATAATAGGAAATATAATATGGAGTATAATATGGAGTGTAACAGACAGTATAATAGGAAGAACAATTGGCATCATAATAGGCGGTATAGTTTACACTAAACAGACATGTCTGATTCTAGTCCACCCTTAAAAAAATACAAAAAATTTCATTTCATTTTAAAAGTATCAGACATTGTATATTGATAAATACACTACATGAGAATGTACCAAATATGATGTAACGTTTAATGTACACTTCGAAATATAGTCATATAACGTTTAGATAAGAAGCAAGATATAAAAACTCTAACCGTAACTCAATTAACATTTCTGTTACCGGTTGAGCTATGTTTCTGACGTGGCCTGAGATATTGATACAGTCATTTGGAATCAGGCTCTCAATCATTGCTGTAAAGGATGGGGGTGGGGGGAGTGGGGGGGGGAGATAAAAAAAGGGGCGGGTATAAAAATCAATTTTTTTGTACTGTACGTTGAGACACGCCCAGATTGTCCGTTGTACACAACACAACACAACACAACTGTCTCCATGTCACTCGATGTGGGAGAATACAAAATAATATAAATAAAAGCGATTTGGGGTCTGCGTTAAATCGAAAGTAAAGAATTAATACAACAGTATTCCAGTTTAAAATACAAATCATGAAAAAAATCGGATCTGCCCGAAACCAAAAATAATCTAGTCTACCGATCAAGCCTAAGGGGATATAACTCTATGCAAAGGTTTTGCAGGGTACAGCTAGTACTAAATATTGTACACTTTATTGTAGAACAATCTGTTGACAACTTTATAATGATGACCTATGAACTATAGCAGTTGGCGTTACAAATTAGTGGTTCATTTCTAGGATCTTTTTTTTTAATCCCCTGAACCGTTTTGGTCGTATGGGGAACGAATGGACGCATCGATAGATGAGCTTTCAAACGCCCTTCCTTATAGACTTGGTGTCGCCCATCTCTTCTCGACGTCAGCGGCGAATATTTTTGGCTGTACCAGGATACTATGACTTAATAGCGGTGGGTACAGTTTAGTAATGATTGTTCATTGCTGTATCAGTGAATACAATTTTATCACAATAAATTGATCTAGTGTCAGAGAAACTTACCTTGGCCGGAGAACCCCCCCCTCCCCCAACCTATCTATCTATCTATCTATCTATCTATCTATCTATCTATCTATCTATCTATCTATCTATCTATCTATCTATCTATCTATCTATCTATCTATCTATCTATCTATCTATCTATCTATCTATCTATCTATCTATCTATCTATCTATCTATCTATCTATCTATCTATCTATTTACTATCTATCTATCTATCTATCTATCTATCTATCTATCTATCTATCTATCTATCTATCTATCTATCTATCTATCTATCTATCTATCTATCTATCTATCTATTTACTATCTATCTATCTATCTATCTATCTATCTATCTATCTATCTATCTATCTATCTATCTATCTATCTATCTATCTATCTATCTATCTATCTATCTATCTATCTATCTGTCTATCTATCTATCTATCTATCTATCTATCTATCTATCTATCTATCTATATATCTATCTATCTATCTATCTATCTATCTATCTATCTATCTATCTATCTATCTATCTATCTATCTATCTATCTATCTATCTATCTATCTATCTATCTATCTATCTATCTATCTATCTATCTATCTATCTATCTATCTATCTATCTATCTATCTATCTATCCATCCATCCATCCATCCATCCATCCATCCATCCATCCATCCATCTATCTATCTATCTATCTATCTATCTATCTATCTATCTATCTATCTATCTATCTATCTATCTATCTATCTATCTATCTATCTATCTATCTATCTATCTATCTATCTATCTATCTATCTATCTATCTATCTATCTATCTATCTATCTATCTATCTATCTATCTATTTACTATCTATCTATCTATCTATCTATCTATCTATCTATCTATCTATCTATCTATCTATCTATCTATCTATCTATCTATCTATCTATCTATCTATTTACTATCTATCTATCTATCTATCTATCTATCTATCTATCTATCTATCTATCTATCTATCTATCTATCTATCTATCTATCTATCTATCTATCTATCTATCTATCTATCTATCTATCTATCTATCTATCTATCTATCTATCTATCTATCTATCTATCCATCCATCCATCCATCCATCCATCCATCCATCCATCCATCCATCTATCTATCTATCTATCTATCTATCTATCTATCTATCTATCTATCTATCTATCTATCTATCTATCTATCTATCTATCTATCTATCTATCTATCTATCTATCTATCTATCTATCTATCTATCTATCTATCTATCTATCTATCTATCTATCTATCTATCTATCTATCCATCCATCCATCTATCTATATATATATATATATATATATATATATATATATATATATAGTAAAAAAAACTGGTGATGTCGGAATAAAAATCATAAAGATCAAATGTTTTTAACAATGAAAATGACACACCATTTGTATGGAACACTGACAATGTTTATAATTACAGCTGAATGTTTGTTTTAAAACGTGGTGTGTATTTATATAGATACATCCCTCGCTAATCTATTAAGCACCCATACTTTGTATTAATGTATTTTGTTGGAATTGTTTATTGCTATGACACATTGATTTAGTGGCTACCTATGATTGTCTATGATGTTAATCTATGGGTTTCTTTGCCCCCACATACCCAGGAAAGGCTCAGTGTTTAAAATGATGGATTATCAGTGACCATTGTCAAATACGTATTCGTGCAAATCAAACTGTAAGAATATATACAGATACAATTTTGATTATGTTTTATAAGAAGATAATTAAGAATCTAACATTATCTCCCCTACAATAAAATATATCAAGTATTGATCTGTTAGCAATATTTTACTGTATTAGATTTTAAAAATCTGATTGCTCAAAGTCACATAACCAGACATGGACACTTTAACCAGATATGGACATTTATAACCAGATATGGACATTTATAACCAGATATGGACATTTATAACCAGATATGGACATTTATAACCAGATATGGACACTTATCACCAGATATGGACATTTATAACCAGATATGGACATTTATAACCAGATATGGACATTTATAACCAGATATGGACACTTATCACCAGATATGGGCATTTATAACCAGATATGGACATTTATAACCAGATATGGACATTTATAACCAGATATGGACATTTATAACCAGATATGGACACTTATCACCAGACATGGACACTAAGACACCTCAGGTGTATTTGGAGAAACCACAACGATGATAGCATGGATCAGACACACACACACACACACACGCACAGACAAAGAGACAAAACAGACAGACGTTATCTAATAATGACATTTCTGAGTCTGACAGGAAACTCTCCCTGCTCCTCACGTGATCTGATTCTGTAAGGCGGTCACGTGACACACGATCATTGCCAGATTTGTGTAAGTGTGTACGTAATTTTTTAAAATTTCTCTGCTTGTTTTTTTCTTTGGATATAGTGTTAAAAAACTTGTTTCTATTGTGTTTGCAGGAGGTGTTTGCATGTATGCATGTGGTTTAGATATAAACCTATTTTATTTATTTTAAGCTATAGAAAAAAAAAATCATTTTTAGAAACTAGTCAACGGCAATGAACTTTTATGTACAATATCTGAAGTTTTATTTTGTCTCTCATTTAATTCCTCATTTAATTCCTCCATTGATGTCGTGTACACTTGAAATACCCTTCTTTTGATCCTGTGCGGTGATACGATACGTATGAGTGTCTTTAGGAACCAATACAATAAGGTTGATTTGAACAGCTGTGTTGAGACACAGACTGGACTCTATGATGGCTTATATAGAGTGGACTTGAACATTTTATTGTCACAACAGACAGTGAGCACTTCTTATGGATGGGCGAACTGGTCGGCTGCTCTGGCCCCCCCAAATCAAAGAGGGTCATTGTCGATGTTTTTTGTTTTCCCCGCCGATACTTGAAAAGGCAATCTGAGCACTTGTCAGGAACCCCAATTTAAACTACTGAACTGTGGAGGGGGTTAGGGCTTAGAGGGATACCCCAGTTTTCAAATATAGAGTACCTTTGCCTAAAAAAATGGTTGACATATCCCGAAGTCATTATATGTGTTACATTATTACAATACACAATGTATGTACATTTATATGTGTTACATTATTACAATACACAATGTATGTACATTTATATGTGTTACATTATTACAATACACAATGTATGTACATTTATATGTGTTACATTATTACAATACACAATGTATGTACATTTATATGTGTTACATTATTACAATACACAATGTATGTACATTTATATGTGTTACATTATTACAATACACAATGTATGTACATTTATATGTGTTACATTATTACAATACACAATGTATGTACATTTATAGATCAGAGGGGGAGTGTGTGTCAAACGCAATTCTTATAGCCACATGTGGCTTAATGACGAATTTTGTGCGGTTCCCAAAGAGCAATTTCTGATATATTATTGAACTACATTTGTTGACTAAAATTTGGATACATTGAGTACGGTGCGGGTCTACCAACTATTTGTTTACTTCATAAAGCCTGGAGTGCGGCCCTCTTTTACCTCATTTGGGCCACCCCCGGGTCCAGCCAAATCGTATTTGGCCTAGATTATTTCACCCCACAATTCATTCAAATCTTTTTTTCCCTTCATTGATATATTATATTGCTCACTGACACGGGTAATTAAACAGATGTAGGCCTACACGATTTGGGAATCATTGAATAGTGCTTTGTCTTTCCTCCATGATCTCTTGAAAGCCTTTTGATGTGAACACACACACCGACAACAAACACATCGGGCTAATGTATTACACTTTTTGACAAATGAGCGAATTTCTCGCAAAGGTTAATTCGGCAAAGTCGAATGGCCATCAAGGAAGGAAGAGAGTTAAACCCCTTGTACCGCCAGGCAAGTTCAATTACCCCACACTACTTCAGGACGTATTACTTTCTAGCTCTCTGGCATCATCAATTTTGGCAAACAGCGGCAAGCTGAATCTGAGGCAATAGATGTAAGGGGGGACAATCTGAAGTAAACAAGGGCGGATAATCGCTGGCAAGAACAATTGGGCTAAGGGCCAAAGTGAATGTTACCAAATAGGCCTGTAGTGACTTTGAACTAAATCATTATTCAAGGAGATCCAAGCTAACAGTCTGAGAAGTACAGCGATTAAGAGATATATTTTTGAGAATACTTTTTTGGCATCAAATTTATTGATTTTTTTTTGATGCGTAATAAATGACAGAGTTGGCGTATTTTTACTTCTGAAATATTAACCACAACATTAAATATGGATACATCAAACAATGAGGTTATTTCCTAAACATATGTATGCATCTATCTCTCTATGTACCTATCTGTCTATGTATCTGTGTATGTATGTATGTATGTATGTATGTATGTATGTATGTATGTATGTATGTATGTATGTATGTATGTATCTGTCTGTCTGTCTGTCTGTCTGTCTATCTATCTATATCTATCTATATCTATCTATCTATCTATCTATCTATCTATCTATCTATCTATCTATCTATCTATCTATCTATCTATCTATCTATCTATCTATCTATCTATCTATCTATCTATCTATCTATCTATCTATCTATCTATCTATCTATCCATCCATCCATCCATCCATCCATCCATCCATCCATCCATCCATCCATCCATCCATCCATCCATCTATCTATCTATCTATCTATCTATCTATCTATCTATCTATCTATCTATCTATCTATCTATCTATCTATCTCTTTCTTTCATTCTATCAATATTTCCATCCCTCCACCATCCATCCATTCATCCATCCACCCACCTTGCCAGCCTTGATATCCAAATCATGTTAACATTACTTCCTACAAGAACCTGTACACATGTCAACACTCCTCCAGTTGTGACAATAAAATTCAGTCATCTATACATTTGTTGACGCCCAGCGCTAGTCAAATTATTCCCCCAACCCCCACCCCCCTCAAGAAAATAATAGCATGACATTGTGCTCCATACAGGGGAGATAAGTGGCCAAAAAAAATGGATGAGTTATCTCGCGTTGCTTCAAGCGGCTATCTTTTACTTTTTGCTCTTTTAAGTTTATTTTTATTATTACCCCAAAGCTCTCAGATAATTGAAAAAGTTTTTAATCCAAGGCGTTCATCGATACTCTTTTGTTTTGTTTTTGTTTGTTTTAAACAGATCTCGGGAATCAGAAGACATCACCGAGTTTACGTTCTATAAATATTATTAGAGGGTTTGTGCTGATTTTATCATCCATGCTCAACCAAAGTTACTGTCAAACCTCAGTCAAAACCAAACACTACATAATCATCTGACCGGGTTAGTCTTCTCTGTCATTTTTACTCATGCGCCATTTCAAAATGTCAGCTGACCTTTGATCAATAATAACACTGTCACAGGCGAAAAAAAATCACTAACATAATGTGTGTGTATGTGTGTGTATGTGAGTGTGTTACAATCATTGTTTGATTATGAAATGTTCAATGATACACAGACATAATGTGCGTGTGTGCTGTGTGTGGTGTGTGTGTGGTGTGTGTGTGTGTGTGTGTTACAACCATTGTTTGATTATGAAATGTTCAATGATACACAGACATAATGTGCGTGTGTGGTGTGTGTGGTGTGTGTGTGGTGTGTGTGTGTGGTGTGTGTGTGTGTGGTGTGTGTGTGTGTGGTGTGTGTGTGTGGTGTGTGTATGTGAGTGTGTTACAATCATTGTTTGATTATGAAATGTTCAATGATACACAGACATAATGTGCGTGTATGGTGTGTGTGGTGTGTGTGTGGTGTGTGTGTGTGTGTGTTACAACCATTGTTTGATTATGAAATGTTCAATGATACACAGACATAATGTGCGTGTGTGGTGTGTGTGGTGTGTGTGTGGTGTGTGTGTGGTGTGTGTGGTGTGTGTGTGGTGTGTGTGGTGTGTGTGTGGTGTGTGTGGTGTGTGTGTGGTGTGTGTGTTACAACCATTGTTTGATTATGAAATGTTCAATGATACACAGAAATAATGTGTGTGTATGTGTGTGTGTGGTGTGTGTGTGGTGTGTGTGTTACAACCATTGTTTGATTATGAAATGTTCAATGATATACAAACATAATGTGTGTGTGTGTGCTGTGTGTGTGGCGTGTGTGTGGTGTGTGTTACAATCATTGTTTATGATAAACAATGCCATATATCTATCTATCTATCTATCTATCTATCTATCTATCTATCTATCTATCTATCTATCTATCTATCTATCTATCTATCTATCTATCTATCTATCTATCTATCTATCTATCTATCTATCTATCTATCTATCTATCTATCTATCTATCTATCTGTCTGTCTGTCTGTCTGTCTGTCTGTCTGTCTGTCTGTCTATCTATCTATCTATCTATCTATCTATCTATCTATCTATCTATCTATCTATCTATCTATCTATCTATCTATCTATCTATCTATCTATCTATCTATCTATCTATCTATCTATCTATCTATCTATCTATCTATCTATCTATCTATCTATCTATCTATCTATCTGTCTCTATATCTATGTCTGTCTGTCAATCTGTCTCTCTGTCTCTCTATCTATGTCTGTCTGTCTGTCTCTATATAAAGAATTCAAGATACTTCAGCTCTCTGAAACTTCATTTTATCATTTAATAGATGAATTCCCATAATTGAAATCCCATTTTTCTTAACTCAAGAAATGTCGTATTATTCAAAACATAAGAAATCGATAACTTGACCCATTTGTTCAGCTTTCTTTCTATTGGCTGTTTCCTTCATTTCAGAAATTAAAATCAAAATGGAAAAGAAAATGGCTAGGAGGGTTAAAAAGAGAGAGAGAGAGAATGTTCACATAAGGCGAGACCTGCATACTAATTTCAGAAAAATGAGCCATAACTCAAGTGCCTCGAACTAGATCGGGAGACCGGAAATGAGAAAATGTAACGGTTTAGACAAGTAAATAGGAAAGTTCACATTAACGAAGTTTTCTTTCTTTTTTTGTATCCAGTCCATCTTTAAGACCAGGCCATCATTCATTCATTCAGTCTTTTTAAAAAAAAAAATCATGTATGTACTCTGAAATATAAGACGAAGTAAGGGTTATGGTTTTCATAAGGATGTTTGGGGGTGGGGGTTGAAGGATGTAGACACTGACATGCTGAGGCTATAAAATTTCTATCACTGGAAAATTAAGGAAAGTGTGCACAGCTCAGTTAGGTGTAGCTGTAGGAAAGATGGTGATCAAGTCATGTTTATGCTCAGTGTTTTGACTGGGTCATCATACTTCAAAGTTGTGTTCATCATACATCACAGTTGTGTCCATCATACAGCACAGTTGTGTCCATCATACATCACATTTGTGTCCGGTGTACATCACAGTTGTGTCCGGTGTACATCACAGTTGTGTCCGGTGTACATCACAGTTAGGATATAGAAATGACCACTGATGTATACACTGCCCTATAAGTAGCCCTAGACCACCTCCATCAATAGGAGCTCCTCTGATCAAACTCTCCCACCAATATGAACGCCTCTGATCAAACTCTCCCATCAATATGAACGCCTCTGACCACACTCTCCCACCAATATGAACGCCTCTGACCACACTCTCCGACCAATATGACGCCTCTGATCAAACTCTCCCACCAATATGAACGCCTCTGACCACACTCTCCCACCAATATGAACGCCTCTGATCAAACTCTCCCACCAATATGAACGCCTCTGACCACACTCTCCCACCAATATGTACGCCTCTGACCACACTCTCCGACCAATATGAACGCCTCTGACCACACTCTCCGACCAATATGACGCCTCTGACCACACTCTCCCACCAATATGACGCCTCTGACCACACTCTCCCACCAATATGACGCCTCTGACCACACTCTCCCACCAATATGACGCCTCTGACCACACTCTCCCACCAATATGACGCTCTCCTGACCACACTCTCCCACCAATATGAACGCCCTCTGACCACACTCTCCGACCAATATGACGCCTCTGACCACACTCTCCCACCAATATGACGCCCTCTGACCACACTCTCCCACCAATATGATCCGCCTCTGACCACACTCTCCCACCAATATGACGCCTCTGACCACACTCTCCCACCAATATGACGCCTCTGACCACACTCTCCGACCAATATGACGCCTCTGACCACACTCTCCCACCAATATGACGCCTCTGACCACACTCTCCCACCAATATGACGCCTCTGACCACACTCTCCCACCAATATGACGCCTCTGACCACACTCTCCCACCAATATGACGCCTCTGACCACACTCTCCCACCAATATGACGCCTCTGACCACACTCTCCCACCAATATGACGCCTCTGACCACACTCTCCCACCAATATGAACGCCTCTGACCACACTCTCCCACCAATCGCCAATTAGCTGACGGAGCCCCTAAGTATCGGGGCCCTTGAAGTACCACACTACCCAGTCTCACCATATTACTTAAGTAATACGGCCGTTACAGTAAGACTCAAATTACTTGAGTATTATGTCTTTTACAATAAGACTCAAATACGTGAGTATAATCTGTTACAGTAAGACACGAATTCCAGGAATAATATGGCTGTTACAGTAAGACTCAAATGCGTGAGTATAATCTGTTACAGTAAGACACGAATTTCGTGAGTAAATGGCTGTTACAGTAAGACTCAAATTACTTGAGAGTAATATTATTTAAGTAATATGGCTGTTACATCAAGACTGAAACCAGTTAAGTAGTATGGCTCTTACAACATGCCCCAAAATCACTCAAGTAATATGGGTGTCCCAGAAAGACTCAACTTCACTACAAGTGACCTGCTGGTCAAAGAAAAGTCACCCTCCCTTACCTCATATGTGGCGACTCCGCTGATTATTAAACTCTCAACCCATTAACCATGACCTTCGATTGAACACTCATAGATCAAAGTGAGGCTAATCGAAACTTGGAATGAAAATATTCCAGCCCCCCCCCACCCCACCCCAACCCCCGCCCCAACTCTTTCTCCATTTTAGGCTCCCTGTGAATCATTTCCTCGGTGTTTGTCCCGTGTATTAAAAAAATGTCAAAAGCCGGAAATTGCTGGGAAATTCATTCCTTTATTTGGAGTCGGCGCAAGTTAGATATTTTTTTTCTTACTTTTTTTATTTTCATTTCATTAAACGCAATTAATTTATTTTTAGATTATTTCCCGTAATTTATGAGTCTTTCTGTGCTTAGATTTGGATGACTTTCCTTCACCAATGTGGAATATTTCTATTAGGCCTACGATTGTAACAATAATTTGCGATATTAATTGTGTGGGTGATAAAATACCAAAGGAAAAATTATATCTTTATTTTTTTATTGTTAATTTCTTTTTTTTTTTTTTTATTATTTAAACGAGCTTTTCAAATTGCCAGCAGACGAAGAAATCTGTCGTGGTTCCCACCAGCCTCATTGGTCAGTTTTATTGTTACTTCCGGGATACCAATAAGGCAACGTCATCACTGCATCACTGGCAGTTGAAAAAAAATAACAACAGATTAACGATAGAGAATTTCTTTCACCAACCTTTATATGCAAACAGAGATGTACCACACGAGTGTATTATTTGTAACTTTCTAGTTTATGAAATCATAGTAGTATACATAGATGGTAGACGTGTACAGGGGCGCCGAGAGCCAACAAGGGCCCCCAGGGCAGGACATCATTGCGGGACCCTTAATAGACAATAAGTCGTGAAAAAATTGACATGGTCGGGGCGGCCGGGTCACCTTACAGATGCGGGCCCCCTGCCAATGACCCCCCTAACCCCCCCTCGGCGTGCCTGGCAGTGTAATAGATGGTAGTAGTGTACATAGATGGTAGTAGTGTACATAGATGGTAGTAGTGTACATAGATGGTAGCAGTGTACATAGATGGTAGCAGTGTACATAGATGGTAGTAGTGTACATAGATGGTAGTAGTGTACATAGATGGTAGCAGTGTACATAGATGGTAGTAGTGTACATAGATGGTAGTAGTGTACATAGATGGTAGCAGTATACATAGATGGTAGCAGTGTACATAGATGGTAGCAGTGTACATAGATGGTAGCAGTGTACATAGATGGTAGTACTGTACATAGATGGTAGTACTGTACCTAGATGGTAGCAGTGTATATAGATGGTATCAGTGTACATAGATGGTAGTAGTGTACATAGATGGTAGTAGTGTACATAGATGGTAGCAGTGTACATAGATGGTAGTAGTGTACATAGATGGTAGTAGTGTACATAGATGGTAGCATTGTACCTAGATGGTAGCAGTGTACATAGATGGTAGTAGTGTACATAGATGGTAGTAGTGTACATAGATGGTAGCAGTGTACATAGATGGTAGTAGTGTACTTATATGGTAGTAGTGTACATAGATGGTAGTAGTGTACATAGATGGTAGCAGTGTACATAGATGGTAGTAGTGTACATAGATGGTAGGAGTGAAAATAGATGGTAGTAGTGAAAATAGATGGTAGTAGTGTATATAGATGGTAGCAGTGTACATAGATGGTAGTAGTGTACATAGATGGTAGCAGTGTACATAGATGGTAGTAGTGTACATAGATGGTAGTAGTGAACATAGATGGTAGTAGTGTACACAGATGGTTGTATATCGCAAATAACGAAACTGTCTTCTGTTCTAATAAATGGTAGTAGTGTACATAGATGGTAGTAGTGTACATAGATGGTATCATTGTACCTAGATGGTAGCAGTGTACATAGATGGTAGTAGTGTACATAGATGGTAGTAGTGAACATAGATGGTAGTAGTGTACACAGATGGTTGTATATCGCAAATAACGAAACTGTCTTCTGTTCTAATAAATGGTAGTAGTGTACATAGATGGTAGCAGTGTACATAGATGGTAGCAGTGTGCATAGATGGTAGCAGTGTACATAGATGGTAGTAGTGTACATAGATGGTAGTAGTGTACATAGATGGTAGCAGTGTACATAGATGGTAGTAGTGTACATAGATGGTAGTAGTGTACATAGATGGTAGCATTGTACCTAGATGGTAGCAGTGTACATAGATGGTAGTAGTGTACATAGATGGTAGTAGTGTACATAGATGGTAGTAGTGTACATAGATGGTAGCAGTGTACATAGATGGTAGTAGTGTACATAGATGGTAGCAGTGTACATAGATGGTAGCAGTGTACATAGATGGTAGCAGTGTACATAGATGGTAGTAGTGTACATAGATGGTAGCAGTGTACATAGATGGTAGTAGTGTACATAGATGGTAGCAGTGTACATAGATGGTAGTAGTGTACACAGATGGTTCTATATCGCAAATAACGAAACTGTCTTCTGTTCCAATAAATTAAAGAAAGAAGAGATCAATTATTAGTGATTAAATTTAGATTGCCAGAATTTAAATAAAATATTTCCATTTAGTACACACACGCACACACACACGCACGCACGCACGCACACACACACACACACAATATAAATGTCTAGGTTTATGTCTTAGTCATCTCCCATTGGCATGGCAACATTTATTACTTACAGGTTTCTGTATTGCCAGTTTCCACTCACAAATACCATCCGCCGCTGCCGTTTCTGGACACATTGATAATGTTGCAGATGATTTAGCCCAAAAAACGTGCCATAAGCTACTGCAAGCATTTCTCTCTCTTTCTCTCTTAGATGCCAAAACTATTAATAGTTTCACATTTCAGTTCCGTGACAGTGAAAACAAAAAACAAAAATCTGGCAGAGAGCTCTCCACTGCAATTAGATCACGCTGCGGGAAAATAGCCGGAAAGTAAACAACCACTAAATGGGAATTAATTTTCCGTAATCACCGCTGTAGAGGAAACATCACCACTGCAAGAAATAAAAAAAAATAAATTGATGAAAAGCAGATCACGTGGTTAGGGTATTAGTAATTTGATTGGGTTACATCAGAAGTATATATGAAAAAAATATGACACCCCCCTCCCCTCCCACCCAATTACATGTGAGTTGACAAAAATTTTTGGTTTATTTCTACGTATGCACTTTCGTTGTTGAGATGAATTTTCACCATATCTCCCCGGAACATATTAGTGTGTTTTTTTTTACACCTTTTACCTGTGCAAAGGGTAAAGGAAATGGGGCTTTGGCTGTATGGATGTGATTATGGGGGACAGGAAGGAGAGGGATAGAGAGAGCGGTGGACGAGAAAGAGGGGGAGGTATTCAGAGAGCGAGCAGAAGCTGAGAGAGAGAGAGAGAGAGAGAGAGAGAGAGAGAATGCTAGCAGGGTTGGGGGGGGGGAGGTAGTGAGAGAGCGAGCGGAGCTTGAGAGATGAAAACATCAGATTATCACACGAGATATCACATATACATCCATCACAAACGGTGAAATTTGACAACCCGGCGGGGGGGGGGGATGGGGGGGGTCGGCCACCCAGACACGCCCATGAAACTGTTTTATTTATTTCAACACGGCGATTGCTCACAGGGCCGCTGATAGACACCCGGGGCTTTTGTGCAACCAAGGGCCCCATATAGTAAAAATACATAAATAAGAAAGGGTGGGTCCCCGTTGAGCTTCCTGGGTGCCGGGAAAATGTAGCAGCTGCACCCCCTTCTACCCTTCAGGTTGTGTCGCTATAAACAAATTGAACCCGTAGTAAATAAAACAAGCCATGTATAGTCAGAAAATGTATAGTCAGAAAATGTATAGTCAGACCATGTATAGTCAGACCATGTATAGTCAGACCATGTATAGTCAGAAAATGTATAGTCAGAAAATGTATAGTCAGACCATGTATAGTCAGAAAATGTATAGTCAGAAAATGTATAGTCAGACCATGTATAGTCAGACCATGTATAGTCAGACCATGTATAGTCAGAAAATGTATAGTCAGAAAATGTATAGTCAGAAAATGTATAGTCAGACCATGTATAGTCAGAAAATGTATAGTCAGAAAATGTATAGTCAGACCATGTATAGTCAGAAAATGTATAGTCAGAAAATGTATAGTCAGACCATGTATAGTCAGACCATGTATAGTCAGACAATGTATAGTCAGAAAATGTATAGTCAGACCATGTATAGTCAGACCATGTATAGTCAGACCACGTATAGTCAGAAAATGTATAGTCAGACCATGTATAGTCAGACCATGTATAGTCAGACCACGTATAGTCAGAAAATGTATAGTCAGACCATGTATAGTCAGACAATGTGTAGTCAGACCATGTATAGTCAGACAATGTATAGTCAGACAATGTATAGTCAGACCATTTATAGTCAGACAATGTGTAGTCAGACCATGTATAGTCAGACCATGTATAGTCAGAAAATGTATAGTCAGACCATGTATAGTCAGACCATGTATAGTCAGACCACTTATAGTCAGAAAATGTATAGTCAGACCATGTATAGTCAGACAATGTGTAGTCAGACCATGTATAGTCAGACCATGTATAGTCAGAAAATGTATAGTCAGACCATGTATAGTCAGACAATGTATAGTCAGACAATGTATAGTCAGAAAATGTATAGTCAGACCATGTATAGTCAGACAATGTGTAGTCAGACCATGTATAGTCAGACCATGTATAGTCAGACAATGTATAGTCAGACCATTTATAGTCAGACAATGTATAGTGACTATATATTGTGTAATTCATATTACACTGAACATGTATTTAGATTATTTAAAAAAAAAATGATTACATGAGACAATGTAATCAACTGACTTACTTTCAATGAATTACAACTAAGACCTTGTCGACATTTTTTTTTATTTACTTAAGTCAGAAAGTTTCAACAGCAGGTCTAATTGTGATATGGAATTTGACCCTTATAAGTCTGGTATGTTAAGCCTAGTTATTCCAAGCAATTTTTTTTTGCACTGTTTATATTGTTGTCCATAAAACTAAGTTAACTTTGACTTTGACTTTCATTCAAAAATAAATATACAAAATAATGAATCCTCATTTAAATAAGTATATCGCTAAATTAATTGATAATAAAGTCTTCTTTCATTTCTTGTAATGAAACTGTATCACCCACTGAAGTTTTTTATATTCTTACCTGGGGAAACACCTTGTAGCTTTATCAGCAAGTTGAAAATATCAATTTATCTTTCTTGAATTTTAAAAATAATATTTTTTATTTATTACACGTGGAGCGTGGTTTTAAGTGGTGTTAATTGAATTTATGTTTATATTCTGTAGTGCTAATCACGTTTTACATATATTCTGTAGTGTACAGCTTATAGCAAATCTTACTGAAATAGTGCATTAGAAATTCTGATTGAATAACAAGAACAGAATACTTTCATATCTCTTTAGGTTTTATTTGCCACTTTTATACTTTGCATGGCATTCTTGTGCTTCAGCCTTTCAGGTACAAAGGACATTGAATTTATAACTGAAGCTCTAAACCTTCTATGTTTGTTTCATGTCTATATTGTTAATATAAGACACAACAGTAAAACTCTGAACAATGTTACCAGGTAATTTCATATTCTTGCTGCACTGGATTAATTCATATTGCGTCACTGATATTTGACCTTTGGGTTACCTGGCCAGTTAGTCTGTAAGGTCGCATAACTTTACAGATATGAATTCCATCATTCCTTTTATACCTTCGTTCATTCCCCACTTTGTATATACACTGTCGTCTTTGTAATGTAAGGCAACACCACCAGTCTACAGAAATACGATAGAATATACAAACATGTATTATATACATGTATAATTTTACACACACACACACACATAAATATATATATATATATATATATATATATATATATATATATATATATATATATATATATATATATATAGTGGATTCCGCTTAATTTGGGACACCGCTTAGTTGGGACAGCCGCTTATTTGGGACAAATCTCAAAGAAATCAAACCAAGAAGCCAATAGTACCTTCGTATGTTTAATTGGGACAGCCGCTGTCCCAATTAAACATACAAATTTACTACAGTCGATTCCGCTTAATTGGGACACATCGGGACCGAGGCTTTTTGTCTAATTAAGCGGCTGTCCCAATTAAACATACAAATTTACTATTGGCTTCTTGGTTTAGTTTCTTTGAGATTTGTCCCAAATAAGCAGCTGTCCCAATTAAGTGGTGTCCCAATTAAGCGGAATCCACTGTATTTGCTTCTAGGTTTGGTTTCTATGAGATTTGTCCCAAATAAGCGGCTGTCCCAATTAAGCGGCGTCCCAATTAAGCGGAATCCACTGTATATATATATATATATATACATACTGTAGCGTTTAGAATTTACCCCCACCTTCACCGCCCTCCTCTATACACCGGCAGGTGAAACTTTCCCCTCCCAAACGAGTGACCCATCTTAGCTGACCATGTTACGTAACCCAAGGTCATGGTCAAGCCAAGCTCCCAACTTGGATTTGATGCCTGCTAATGACACATGCATAGCAAGCGTGATCACCCCCTTACCCCCGACCTTTATTAGTGTTAAATTAGAAATAAGTTAGAAGATAAGTAGAGAAAGATGCAGTAGAGTATAGTGCTGACAGGCTCAGTAGTTAGAGGTAGTTAGTTCGGTGTCGACAGTCCTAATAGTAGTATATTTTAGTAGTAGCAGTAGTAGTAGTTAGAAGAAGAGAAGTAAAGTTCTATTAAAGTTCTACTAAAGTATGTTGTATATAGTGTACTGCACTGAGTTCTGTTCTTATATATTAGTCTTGTAACAAATGACGTAACATATTAGACGAGTCTCAAAACGAATATTACACTCAACATACCAATGGACATGTGTGTATGTCTGTACCAATGAACATGTGTGTATGTCTGTACCAATGAACATGTGTGTATGTCTGTACCAATGAACATGTGTGTATGTCTGTACCAATGAACATGTGTGTATGTCTGTACCAATGAACATGTGTGTATGTCTGTTTTTGTATATATTGTTTACTGAGGGAGAGAGAGAGAGCCATGCACGACTAGAGAAATACAAAGCAACATCCTAACCCTAGCTGGGTGTACAGCCGTTCTTTTGGATTTGGAAAACCAGCCGGCTAACTAGGGGGACCTAAATTACACGGCTTCTTGTTGGGACTTTAATTTGCCATTACTCCAACGTTCAAGGGTCATTGGAACCCATTTTCGTCAAAGATTATTTGGGGGCCCTAAGATTGGCCCTAAGAGGTAGCCGAGGCATTTTAGTGTAAGCTTACCTTTGGGCCCCCAAATGTACCTCTGCCTGGGGCACTCCTAAACTAAGAACGGCTCTTTATACATGCAGGTAAAGTTTAATGGTGACATAGACGCCAGATTAGACTTGTAAACAAAGCCAGTTAACTGTCAGCTTGTTTTCTGAGAAACGAACTCATTAAGATATGAGCCACATTCTGTAATGTTGATTGAGAACTAGACTTAGCACTGATAATAAATCAGCTGATAGTAATATCTCCATGTGAACTTGCACACATTGCTCACTTTGTTATTTCTGGACATGCTATTTTGGCTCAAAAAATCAAATGTGACATGTGAAATTATCTGATTATCATTTGAGGTGTTTATGTGAGTCGATTTCTGGTGGTTCTAAAATTGTTGCATCGGACTGATTACAAAAATGCTTCATGTTGATAATTGCTCCACACCTGTCCAATAATTAGCAATAGAATACATTTTCTGAGATATTTGGGGGTCCCAGGCACATATTTCAGAGATATTTAGCCCCCTAGGCAGAGACTTTCGGAGATATTTGGGGGCCCTAGGGACATATTTCACAGATATTTGGGGGCCCTAGGTACATATTTCACAGATATTTGGGGGCCCTAGGTACATATTTCACAGATATTTGGGGCCCTAGGTACATATTTCACAGATATTTGGGGGCCCTAGGTACATATTTCACAGATATTTGGGGGCCCTAGTTACATATTTCACAGATATTTTGGGCCCTATGGAGATACTTTCATACATGTCTGGGTCTCTTAGTATCAAATTTATGAGGAGTCTATACTTCATATCGGGGACCAAGGCGGTCAGCTAGTTTGATTTCCCTAATGAATTTTTCTGACACGAATAAAAATCTTATGAAAAGTAAGATTTGAATATTGTAACAAAATAATTTTATCTGGAATGTCAACAAATCATTTATTTTCGTGAAATTTTTAAAGACCAAAATATTTCCCTTTGAAGATCAACAAGAAGAGGTGAAAAGAAAACAATTTTGAACATGAAAAAAATGTTTGCTCAACACACAACTGTCCTTATTTGACAACTTCTGATGACCTGGGACACTCACTGACTTGGGACACTCACTGACCTGGGACACTCACTGACCTGGGACACTCACTTTCAGCCGATGAAGCCAATTAGGTTGTCACTTTCAAGTTTTTAAGGCTATTTACTTTTTTTTTAATCACATTATCAACTTAAATTAGAACATGAACTTCTTGTAATCCACGAACAAGTCATAAGTTCACGAACTATTTTGGCTACAGCCCCAGTTACAGGAAAGAACAAAACATTTTCTTTTTAAAGCCAAAGGCGAATTTGTAGAAACAAAGAAAAACGTTTGTCTATATTTGTACTTCAATGTTATATTGAACCGTGTGTCTATATTTAAACTTCAGTGTTATATTGTAAACGTGTGTCTATATTTATACTTCAATGTTACATTGTAATTAGTGTAAATTTGCTATTCCAAGTCTGTTTAACAAAATCAAAACAACTTGATGCACAGTTTCACCAGTAGCCTATTTCTTCAAAGTGGGAATGTGGGAAATTTTTTTTTTACATTTTTACAGATCCAGCGTTATCTTTTAACAAACAGTTCGATTAAAAAAGTTAAATGAAAAGTACCACCATGTTCATTGATTATTGTTTAGTCAATATCAAAATGTTTCGTAAAAAAAGCTATACTTTTTTTTATATATAGACTGATTGTTAACGCACTCAAATATATATCACCATTTTAACTCCAACTGTGTGCCTACTAGCCGGTCCGGGTACCGGGCCTTTGTTTAATAGCAAGCATATAATGAGTTGTGAGTTTTCCTTTGCTATTCAACATCTGAGTTCTATAGAAGGTCAAGTGGCTAAATGTGAAAGTATGCAAATAAAAGAACACTTCAAATGACAATGTTTACATTTAATTACAAGATCAAACGTAGAGCTGAACATAAACAAAATATGAAAATACGAAACTAAAACTTTTCAAATTACCAAGTTTACTAGTAATTAAAAGTTCAGCGTTAAACTGAAACTAACAAAATTAGATTTATAGCTGCACAATGTTCTCCTTAAATATTAGATGCAATCTTTATTTAAAGTGCACATAGTTCATTTGGTTGAGGAGGGGGGGGGGGATTAATGTCTCCTCTTTAATATGCATGACGTCGTTATTTACCCTGGTATTTACGCCGGTATTTACCCCGGTATTTTCTGTAAGCAGTGTGAGCTTGCACTGTGCATGCCGCTGCATATAGCTCTTCAGGAGAACCATTTGTCCAGCAAAGTCCAGGTCCTTATGTTCGTTACTGTGTGTGTGTGTGTCCACTGATAGCCTCGTTCTGGTGTCCAATGTCGTTCATTGTTTGACCCAGTCTGTGTCAATTATGAATATAATTAGCTACATTACAGCGAGCAGCTTTTCTATTGGTTATGACGTCATCAAGATGCAGATGAAAAGACAATGACACAGTAAAACTCTAAAGGCAAAGTTAATACACCAACTTCTAAAACTGTTGTTGTTTTGTTTCAATGTTTTTTAACCACGTGAATAACAATATTTTCATATCAATAAGTTCAGTAATTTTATTTTCAAAAAATAGAATGTTTAAAAACTCCTTAACCCTAACCCTAATCCCACCCTAACCCTAACAACACCCTAAACCTAACCCTAACTCTAACACCACCCTAAACATAACCCTAACTCTAACAACACCCTAAACTTAACCCTAACCCCACCCTAACCCTAACATCACCCTAAACCTAACCCTAACCCTAACACCACCCTAACCCTAACAACACCCTAACCCTAACACCACCCAAACCCTAAACCTAAGCTTCGCCTTTGCTAAGATTAAAATTATGATTATAATCTTTGTAGTTTATTGTGTTCAATAATATTTGCTACTAAATATGAGGACCAGAGTTGCGCTAAAAGGGATGCGATGATTTCCTTTTGTTTACGTGTTATGTTCATTTAATCAAACACTCGTTGGAGGTTATAGAAGCTAAATGCAGTCAAAATGAGTTTTGCAAAGAAAAAAAAATGAATGGAAAAAAATTCAAATCTAAACAGCCCGATGTCCATCTTAGTAGTCGGTTTTGTTTGATCTGATCAACTAGGAATCTAAAAACTTGCGGCAATTTACGGTAGCCATTGAAAAAAAAAACCCAACAAAAAACAACAGATTTAAATTCACGTTTATTCAGCCTGACGCCCATCATAGAAGTCGATCTTGTTTGATCAACACTGGATTCTAAAAACTTGCGGCAATTTACGGTAGCTATTGAAAAAACACACACTATCTCTGCAAACTCGGTGGAACCGGAAGTTGTGGTCGTTAAGGCAAACAAACGGGATGACATGCCGAAGTTGCTGGAAAAAAAAGGTGGGGGGGGGCGTGTCAAGGTTTTGGGGGGAGGGGAGTATAGCCTGGAGGAGGGTGGAGTAAAAATGGGTGTGTTGTAATTAGTCATATTTATCTAGACATTTCGTACGGGCAGTCCAGGGTCACAAGGGTCGATGTTTGCACACGGCCCTAGTCTATGGGTCATTGTCTGAGGTCAACAACGTTCCATTTTTTTTTCGTACATGGGGCGTCTATGACGTCACACAGAACTATCCCTCCCCATGGGCTGACCAAAGTGAAAACTCAAATATCAATTTGCTAAGATGTCCAGTCAATGTTCAGTGTTGGTACCACTCCAGTGGTGTATTGACCGTGGGGGGTCCATCTACATTGTTGAAGCAGACCATGACGTAGATGATTGTCCAGCTTGTGTTTTCCGGACAAACCGTGGCCCACATAGCGTCTGACCAAATAGCGTCTGACTATAATATTTTGTAATGTCCAGTGGGCTTATTTTGTCGTTTCATCTCAACTCTGTACACATTATCACCATTCTACCATGACACTGTATAACTCTGTACACATTATCATCATTCTACCCTGACACTGTATAACTCTATACACATTATCATCATTCTACCCTGCCACTGTATAACTCTGTACGCATTATCATCATTCTACCCTGACACTGTATAACTCTATACACATTATCATCATTCTACCCTGCCACTGTATAACTCTGTACGCATTATCATCATTCTACCCTGACACTGTATAACTCTGTACACATTATCACCATTCTATCCTGACACTGTATAACTCTGTACGCATTATCACCATTCTACCCTGACACTGTATAACTCTGTACACATTATCACCATTCTACCATGACACTGTATAACTCTGTACACATTATCATCATTCTATCCTGACACTGTATAACTCTGTACACATTATCACCATTCTATCCTGACACTGTATAACTCTGTACACATTATCATCATTCTATCCTGACACTGTATAACTCTGTACACATTATCACCATTCTATCCTGACACCGTAGTCTAGTGTAATAACTCCCACTAATGGTGTGTAAAGTAAGTCATGTATGTGTGCACAAAGGACGTGATTCATTGGATGGCTTTAGTGATTGTGAACTACGAAGTGGTCATTATATATGGTAAAATTAAAGTTTCCCTGGGCGCTAGGCCACTGCAGCGTATAACGACATATTGTGTGTGTGTGTGTTTTGGGAGGGTGTTGTGTGGTTAGCATAACACCCAATAAAAGTAACCTATAAGGTTTAATCATTGGTTGCATAAATGTTTAACATTTTTCTAAACCAATCTTGTTTTTCAAGAAGTGTTTTTATAAATTCTACATGGAATGCAGTGGACAATCATTACCTACAGGTATGGTTACTTCGTTTACCTACAGGTATGGGTACATCGTTTACCTACAGGTATGGGTACATCGTTAACAGTTTGAGTCACAATAAGTAGGTCAATATGAGCACTATTCAGGCCATCCCGAACTCAAAGGAATAGACACAAATTGTGTTCAAAGGGACCGCAGATAATCAAGCGGTGGTATTGACAACCTTTTCTTTTATTCTTAGGCCAAAAAAAAAATTAATCTGCTTAGTGGCCCCAAAGTTACATTTTTGCCTAGGGTCCCCCCAAAAAACGTAAGAACGACCCTGCTTGCACCACCCACCCACCCAAACACCTTTTTTGCTTTCGTTTTTCAGTCGAATCAATTCACATGTTGTTAGTGGCATAATTTAGATTTATACAAAAAGGAAAAAAAAAATCTACCTAGAATGAGAAATAAAAAAACGTGGATCGCTACTGGTGTGATTTATAGAGTGAAAGAATTAGATTAGAGTCACTGACATGTGAAAATAATCGAAGCTTCACTCCTCTCTTACTTCATGGAGAATTAGTTTCGTTGAATCTTTCCTTTCTCTTCAGTCAGTCATTCAAAGAAAACCGTTTCATAATGTTTGAAAAAAAAATTAACATCAAACATACAAAAGCCAAATATAAAAAAAAAACAAAAACTTGAGTCTGAGGTTATTTTTTTTTTGGCCACTAATTATACAAACTGGCAATATGGGTAGCGAGATTATATCCTGCTATGATCCTGCTCATGGCCTGTTTAATTTTGTTTAAAAAAAAAATCTACTTCCTGTTAAAAAGATTTTAAACTTACATTGAAGTTTCCGTTTTTTTTTAGGACTGAACCGATTTACCCGTTTGTGAATTTATTTGTTTTTCCATGGCTGAGGTCACGATGCTCTTACACAATGTTGCGATGTCACAGGTGCTGAGCCGAGTAAACCCCCTCCACCCCCCCCCCCACCCGATGCCTCAGTTGATTGTGGGTTACACTTAATGATTTCTAGCAACTCACTCACTAATGGAGACGTGACCCACACATATCTCGTTTTCAGATGCAAGGCTTTCTTATCCGATGGGTGCAGTAGACACTACAAGGTACCTATTAAAGTCCTAAGATAAAAGACTGCAATATACCCTACTACACCAAGATTTTTAGCTCCACACGTCACCAGATTTAAATGTTAAAGTTTGGCCGATAGGACGGACTTGAAAAATCGCACAGTGTTATAGAGTTCGAATATTGATGATTCAAAAAAAAAGATAACTTTTACATTGTGTATCACTAATAGCCACCCCCCCACCCACAGTGCCGTCATATTATAAAAGCACCGTAGGAAATGAATATAGGGCCCTAGAATCTTTAGGGGACCCTCAAAGTAAAAAAAGGAAATTTCAAATACGTATATACCGAAATGACGTACTAGCGTGGGACACCTTAGCAGATGAAATGAAAAATTGCCAACTCCAATTATAAGACAGCCCTGTGAGCGCCCTAAATCGGACATGGGTGTGTGCCACCACAATTAACACTCCATTCCTGATCACAGCCCATATAGTCTAAACATATTGATAGAAACATTCATAACAGATGAAATAAATGTTATTAATAGAATATTGTCTACATACAAATATTTGTATTGCAGAATAAAATAAAAAAAAAGCTTTAAGAATCCAATATAAATATAACGGAAGAACATTTCTTGTTTAGAAGATAAACATTGTTTGGAAATACACAAATGAAATTGCGTCTGTTGCGAGAGTTTTTTCACCCAACAATTTTAATCTCAGCTTGGGTGTGAGAGGGTGAGTGGTTTAAAATCTATGAGACGAGATGCTTCAAGTGTATTGAGCAGATGGTGTCATACAGACATGCATTATTTCAGTTTAAACCAATTAAATGCACTGGATGTAAAAGTTCATTTCCGCCAATTTGATTTCACCAGAAACTTGTTTTGTTTACTGTAAAATAATGCAATGCCCATAAGTAAATAACTTTTTTTTTCTATTTTCGATGAAATCATCCGAAATGACCACTGCATGAAAAATGTGTGGCGATGGCTGGACTAACTTCCATCTAGAAATAATGTGTAATGACTGCTGGGATAACTTCCATCTAGTAACAATGTGTAATGACTGCTGGGATAACTTCCATCTAGAAATAATGTGTAATGACTGCTGGGATAACTTCCATCTAGAAATAATATGTAATGACTGCTGGGCTAACTTCCATCTTGAAATAATGTGTAATGACTGCTGGGATAACTTCCATCTTGAAATAATGTGTAATGACTGCTGGGATAACTTCCATCTTGAAATAATATGTAATGACTGCTGGGATAACTTCCATCTTGAAATAATGTGTAATGACTGCTGGGATAACTTCCATCTTGAAATAATATGTAATGACTGCTGGGCTAACTTCCATCTAGAAACAATGTGTAATGACTGCTGGACTAACTTACATCTTGAAATAACGTGTAATGACTGCTGGGATAACTTCCATCTAGAAGCAATGTGTAATGACTGCTGGGCTAACTTCCATCTAGAAGCAATGTGTAATGACTGCTGGGCTAACTTCCATCTAGAAACAATATGTAATGACTGCTGGGCTAACTTCCATCTTGAAATAATGTGTAATGACTGCTGGGATAACTTCCATCTTGAAATAATATGTAATGACTGCTGGGATAACTTCCATCTTGAAATAATATGTAATGACTGCTGGGATAACTTCCATCTAGAAATAATGTGTAATGACTGCTGGGATAACTTCCATCTAGAAATAATGTGTAATGACTGCTGGGCTAACTTCCATCTAGAAATAATGTGTAATGACTGCTGGGCTAACTTCCATCTAGAAATAACGTGTAATGACTGCTGGGCTAACTTCCATCTAGAAATAACGTGTAATGACTGCTGGGATAACTTCCATCTAGAAATAACGTGTAATGACTGCTGGGCTAACTTCCATCTAGAAATAACGTGTAATGACTGCTGGGATAACTTCCATCTAGAAACAACGTGTAATGACTGCTGGGATAACTTCCATCTAGAAATAATGTGTAATGACTGCTGGGATAACTTCCATCTAGAAATAATGTGAAACACTCGATAACTTCCATCTAGAATAGCTGTACTGACTGCTATTAATTTCATCTGGGAATAATGTGCATGATCATGACAACCTTCCTTCATTCTAGAAGCACTGTATTTTGACGCTTGGACAATTTCCATCTAGAAATAATGTAATGATCTGTTGGGCTAACTTCCATCTAGAAATAATGTAATGACTGTTGGATAAATTCTCCATCAAATAATGTAATGATCAAGGGATAACTTCCATCTAGAAACAATGTGTAATGACTGCTGGACTAACTTACATCTAGAAATAACGTGTAATGACTGCTGGGATAACTTCCATCTTGAGAGTGTCGTAAATATTTTGAAATTTAATCAAGACACTATTTTATTTTCTTTGAACCTGCCCTAGTGACCTCAATACACTTTTTGTGTTTTACCAATGCCAGGGGTACAAACTTGTTTTAAACAGGGTGTTTGTATGCGTGTGTGCGTGGGGGTGGGGGAGTTGTTTAGCAAAGGTTTAGCTCTATTGTTTATATTTAGCAAGAAGCAAATGTTTAGCTCAATAGTTTATGTTTAGTAGTGGCCTCTCTTTATGTCCTAAAGGTGAAGTCTGTGACGCCTGGAAGCCTAGAGGCTGGGGAAGGGTTCTGGAGAGACCTTCCCCATATTGACTTGATCAAAGCTAGACAGTTTGGATCTGTCTTCAAGACATCTGTCATTGTTGCTGGCTGGAGTTTAAAGGGAATGGGTGCACATGTAGTTGCCTTCGTTGCGCCTGAGACACTCCCATGTTATTGATCAGGACTAGAGTTAGAATAATGGAGTCACTACTGGGGTTACGTGGTCTATGTAATTTGATGTTCGGCATTAAACACTGAGGCATTGTGGTAACCTGGGGCGAGGCGTGAGTGTTGGTCTAACTCTTAGAGAAAAATTGATTGATGTTATTATAGCTATATACAAAGCACAAACGAACAAAGATCTATATATTTGTATAAAGTATTGGAGCAACAACATATACAATTTATATAAATACATTTTATATATATTTAAACTTGTAATAATTTTATTATGAATGAGTATGCTAACTGTATTCAATGCACACAGGACCATTATATAGATATAAAATGGTCTTGTGTGTATTGAATATAGTTAGCAGAATCATTCATAATAAAATTATTACAGGTTTAAATATATATAACATCAGTTATATATAAATCGTATATATCATTAGTCCAATACTTTATACAAATATATAGATCTTTGTTCGTTTGTGCTTTGTATATAGCTATAATAACCTCAATCAATTTTTCTCTAAGAGTTAGACCAACAATCACGTCTCGCCCCTGATGGTAACCTATCTACCTACCTATCTACCTACCTACTTAACTACCTACCTACCTGTCTGTCTATCATTTATATTAAAATAATTTCATTAATTCTAATTGGTAGAGTGGTAGAAAGGTAGAGCACTCGCTGGGCATGTGCAATGGTTTATTGCTCCAAATTGCTCATAAATAATAAATTCTATACCTGCTTTTTCTTTTACTTAAAAAAGAATTTCAAAATAATTTTTATCAACAAAAATATAAATTTCTTTTTTTTTGTCTTTTTAAAATTCAACACATCTGTCTGGGAAAAAAAGCTAAACATTAGACTGCACATAAGTAAAGAAAATATACTGTTAAACTTAAATCTAGGTAGATTAAAAACAATAACTGCTTTTAAAAATACTAGCACGAGTTGCCAGATATTATCATCAGTGAATGACTTATCTATCCATAATCTTATCAAGTCTGTGTGTATATTATAAATCACCTCGTTTATGTTATCTGTTATGTATTCTACCTGTAATTTATCAGTCCCTCAACGTGAGTTTACCGCGAGTTTTGTTTATATTAATGTGTCATTGATATAATGAACAATAAAAACAACAATGTTGTTAAATAGACACAACGAGCTACAACTGGAACAGATTCAAGTCAAATTGTTTCACGGGGCTTCCAGGTACACCGCTAGGGGAGAGGAAGGAAACATGAACACTTATCAAGGGCCCGAATCTTTGGGCCCCCTCTGGGAGCCTCACTCACATGGCAACAGCTTTTAGTTGACATGGACCATATTTTTTTTTGTTTATTGAAAAACAAAGAATGTTGAGGTCTATATTTTGTTTCAAAACCTTCAGGTTCATTACAACGGTTCATTACAACAGTTCATTACAACAGTTCATTACAACAGTTCATTACAACAGTTGTCAGCATGGACCCCCGAATTCGATCTCTCTCTATATCACCTAACATTCTCCTTTTTCGATGACTATTTTAGTGTATATTTTATAAAAGGGAAACTATTCACTTCTCTGTCGTAGCTAAGAGCACAAAATAATTACTAAGTGAAATGACGTATTATCTTAGCCTGTCAATCAGTTGTGTCCCTTGATTTTTGTTCAGGTATGCCGCCCTCCTCTCTCCCCCATCCTCCTTTCTAAGATAACTAACTTACTAAGTCAATCACTTAAATAGTGGATTAAAACTTTATGATAGACAGATAGTGATCAGCCCATAGCATGTCATGTTGTGTCATGTCATGTCATGTCATGTTGTGTCATGTCATATTATGTCATGTTGTGTCATGTTATATGTCATGCCGTGTTACGTTGTTTCATGGTATGCTATGTCTCATGTCACGTCTTATTTCATATCACATGTCATGTCTCATGTCATATCACATGTCATGTCTCGTGTCCTGTCTCATGTCATGTCTCGTGTCATGTCTCATGTCATGTCTCGTGTCATGTCTCATGTCATGCCTCGTGTCATGTCTCATGTCATGTCATGTTAAGACATGTCATGTTGTGTATCATTTGTCAGCAAAAGCAACAAGTTCCAAATCTTTTTTTTTTAAATGTCAGAACAGATTGATGACTCATGCATCATTACTTGGTTTCTATATGATTCCAAATGCGTTTGTATCTAAGATGGCGCTCGTGACATCATGTCTTACCTGGCATATCGGAATGATTCTGTATACCTCATATCACATTCTGTGTACCTCATATCACATTCTGTGTACCTCAATCACATTCTGTGTACCTCATATAACATTTTGTATCACCTCATATCACATTCTGTGTACCTCATATCACATTCTGTGTACCTCAATCACATTCTGTGTACCTCATATAACATTTTGTATCACCTAATATCACATTCTGTATACCTCATTTCACATTCTGTATACCTCATATCACATTATGTATACCTCATTTCACATTATGTATACCTCATATCACATTATGTATACCTCATATCACATTCTGTATTACTTCATATCACATTCTGTATACCTCATATCACATTCTGTATTACCTCATATCACATTCTGTATACCTCATATCACATTCAGTATTAGCTCATATCACATTCTGTATACCTCATACCACATTCTGTATACCTCATATCACATTCAGTATTACCTCATATCACATTCAGTATTACCTCATATCACATTCTTACCAAACCTCAAGCTCAAAAGGCCGTAAAAACATTTTCAAGATCCAAATATCTTAAATGTAATTTCAAGGTGAAGTTAATCAACATGCTGTGTTGTCATGCAGTTGATCGGCTGGGCGTTAAGCCCGAAGGCCAATGAAATCTACACCTGGCAATCATTTCGTAACTTGAGTTTTGATAATTAGCATTTATAGAAACCTAATTAATGTCAAAATTAATATTTGGATTAAAAAAAACAATAACGTATGTTTGGATTAAACTTCATTTCCATATATATATATACAACTTGTGTGTAGTGTGTAGACTGTTTGTTGTGTGTATGGCTGCTATTCGTTGTGTGTTGTGTGTGTGTGGCTGTTTGTTGTATGCGTATGGCTGTTTGTTGTGTGTGTATGGCTCATTGTTGTGTGTGTATGGCTGTTTGTTGTGTGTGTATGGCTCATTGTTGTGTGTGTATGGCTGTTTGTTGTGTGTGTATGACTCATTGTTGTGTGTGTATGGCTGTTTGTTGTGTGTATGGCTCATTGTTGTGTGTGTATGGCTGTTTGTTGTGTGTGTATGGCTCATTGTTGTGTGTGTATGGCTGTATGTTATGTGTGTATGGCTGTTTGTTGTGTGTGTATGGCTGTTTGTTGTGTGTGTATGGCTGTTTGTTATGTGTGTATGGCTGTTTGTTTATCCGTCTAACAAAGTTAATCAGTAGAAAAGATTTCAGCCGTTGACCTCAATTGGATGTTTACCACTCCGTTCGTTAAGCCCCTGTTGATGATGATGATGGTTATTAACTGGAATCTATCCCAGAATCCCCACAATCAGCCAATGAGAAATGTTGTTTAAGAACTAGGCCACGGTGCAGACAATTCACTTACAACATCGTTACGTATCCCTGACGATAGCCCCGTACCCGGGGGTGGGGCAAACGATCAGCTTTCATCACAGCCTCACTTGCCTCGGTCACAACATTTGCATAGTGGTCAATTAGGATGGACTCGGACATTTGAAGACGTCATAGAGTGGACAGACAATGAGATCGTTAGAGGGGGCTAGACATTTCAAACACGACAAACAAACATTTTATTGGCGGGAGGGTTCGTTTAAGATACATTTTCATCTTAGACTATGGACGTTTTTTAAAGAGATAGTTTCATCTTAGAATCTGGACGTTTTTTAAAGAGATAGTTTCATCTTAGACTATGGACGTTTTTTAAAGAGATAGTTTCATCTTAGACTATGGACGTTTTTTAAAGAGATAGTTTCATCTTAGACTATGGGCGTTTTTTAAAGAGATAGTTTCATCTTAGACTATGGACGTTTTTTAAAGAGATAGTTTCATCTTAGAATGTGGACATTTTTTAAAGAGATAGTTTCATCTTAGACTAAGGACATTGTTTAAAGAGATAGTTTCATCTTAGAATCTGGAAGGGTTTATTTTTGAAAGATTTATCATAGACCATGAAAGGTTACATTTTTTAAAATTTTGACGTATAATACATTATGATGAAAACTGATTTCATAAAAACCTAATAAAATTAAAATCTTCTTTAATAATTTGAGATTGGCGTTATATGTTTTCATAGGTTGAAAGATTTTCTACTGGAATGAAGTACATCTGTGAATATTATTGTCTTTAAAATGGTATCGTAAAGTCATTAACACAAAATATGTGTACTTAAGCTATTTATATTTAATACGTCACTACTGTCCTATAAAGTTACTAATAAGATAATAAACATTCGCCTGTGTTATACAAATTAATTTCTATAAAGCTGTCTACTAAAACAGGGGTGGGCAGCATCGTTGATGACTATGGTTAGTTGAGGGCCCCAACGTCCAAACAAACGTTTTGACCCAGTTTAGGCCCTAAATGGGCAGTAGAGGAAGAAGAAGAAGCTTTAAACCTAATTCAATACAATGTGTACATTACTTTATATTTAATAACAAAAAAAAAATAAAACAGAAGTAACGCAGAAATGTATTTATACATTGAACAAAATGTATGCGCCGATAACATATGGTTTAGTGTCATATTATGTGTTGGGGGTAAGCACAGTCATGTGGTTTAGTGTCATATTTTGTGTTGGGGGTAAGCACAGTCATATGGTTTAGTGTCATGTGTTGAGGGTAAGTACAGTCATATGGTTTAGTGTCATGTGTTGGGGGTAAGTACAGTCATATGGTTTAGTGTCATGTGTTGGGGGTAAGCACAGTCATATGGTTTAGTGTCATGTGTTGGGGGTAAGCACAGTGTCACAATCTCGCCTTTGGTGGGCAGCTGTGATGGTCGTTGTCTGTGGGAAGATGTCTTAATACAGTTTGTAACATTACGCCCCTCCTCCAAAAGACATTCTTCCTGTGTAGCACCCTTTGGGGAATTAAAACAGGGGGTGGGGTTAGCCACAGAGCAATTATCTAAATGATAACATTATAAATATGCGTGCCTCCCTTACAAAAATCCCATTGCATCTAATACACGTATGAATACTGGCGCCTCTCTTAGTGTACTAAGACGGCCCAAAAAAATCAAATTCCAAAAAGTAATATATATATATAAGAACATGAATCAAAATCATAAAATCTCATTAACATATGTTAATTACATAATTTCATTCAAATAGCATTCACTCACTCTTAGTTGGCCGAGTAAGCCTCCTCTTCTCTGACCTGTGAATGTGCCAAATGTAAATTAACTTGAACTCCTAATATCTGAATTCCTGAATATATCCGGCCTATCACACAGATACCCGGTTGACGTTTAATAGACAATATGTACTACAGCGTAATACTACCAATATCGACAATTCGCGACCTGTCAAAATAAGACAATCGTTGACACCTTAGGTTGGGACTTACACGGACACTCCTAGTTCAAACAAAAGCAATCACTCATCCGCTTAAGGGATGCGTCAAGATGACTACAAGCATCAAACCCGTCATCCACCTAATCGTACGACCCGAATGGCCTTAGCGAAACGAGCTTTTAACTTTGCCAAGGGATGAGGTAAGCACTCGGGTTTGTGAGAACAATAGGACCAGCAACTCATTACTTAAGGGATGCGTCAAGATGACTACAAGCATCAAACCCGTCATCCACCTAATCATACGATCCGAATGGCCTTAGCGAAACGATCTTTTAACTTCTCAAGTAATGATTGCGCCGCCTTTAGTGTACAACAAATTGCCTAATAAGACAGAACGAATGGCCACCACCGAATCGCCTCTAACAAACAATCTATCATATTGTCAAGGGCCCACCCGATCTACGAAAGGGTCTAATGTGTTGCCCTGACACAAATAAGGCGCCCGAAGTCCCGCCCTGCTAAAGTGCTATTTGGCGACAATGACTCGGCCCTCACAAAATAAAAAAAAATATGTATACAAAATAGAAAATACTGTACCCAAAATCAAAATGGCTACACAAGCAAAGTAAAAATAAAATGCATGAAAAGCATTAACATCCACTTAAAATATAAAATCTTCTACGTTCCACTGGTTCTCTTGAACCTAATATGGACAACAACTCGGCGCCCCAAGGGCCCATTCTCCTACTGCATATGCTTGGCAGCGAGATGCCCTGCGCCCCAAACTACTACTTGACCAGTATCTTACCGCATCACTTATATAATTTTAGATTGCCCTGGGCCCTCCCATTATCTATGAATGGTTCTAGCGTGGCCCACCGACAACAACTTAGGCCCTCGGCCCCTTCTATCCGTGAGCCCATATTCCGTACCTTTCCCTTTCATAAAATTATTTAATCCCTTTTAACACGTGCGAGAAAAATATTTTCCCTTGACAACCCTTAGATTGGTAATTTTTGAACAAGGAAATACGTTATTCAAAAAAAAAAAGACAATTCGGCAACTCACAAGGGTCAGTAAGAAAAGACTAAAAAAAATAATTGGCCTACCTGGACGCTTCCAGTCCTCCAGAAAACGAACACAACACACACACACAAGCATAAAGTCAAATATCGCAAAATTCTATTAAACAATATTGTTCTGATAAACTTGTGCTTGTTGACTTCAGTGTCGACCGGCTCCGTAGACACAGGTAAGCACGTTCTGGCTCCGTTAGGGTGAGCAAGGTCCGAACAATGAAGGTGATGTGAAGGTGACGTGTCTCAGGCAAGCATAGGCTGTCTTCTCGGCGAGCGAAGGCTGTCTTTTCAGACGAACAAGGATGACTTTCAACGAGCAAATGATAAGTTGTTCTTTTCGTACGTGGCTGGCTCTCGAGCCCCCAGACCTACGCTTCAGTCAGGCCTCGGTCCCGTCTGGTCAGTATTGTATAACTGGCAGATAAGGTTCAATTCCGACGACGTCCCCAATTGTCACAATCTCGCCTTTGTAGGGCAGCTGTGATGGTCGTTGTCTGTGGGTAATCTAGTTCTGAACTGAATATGTGAGGTCAATAATTTATATTTGCATACAGCCACATGACGAGTAAATACAGAACGATAAGTCGGGTGCGATTAACAACACTTAGACTTTATTCAAAGCAGGTACATATAAACATCTAGTTCTAAAAAGAACTCTTAGCCGGGCCGCTAAGTTACAATATGCACATCATAAGTATACAAATAGCTCTAAAGGAAGTTTAGAGTCGGGAGTCAAACAGACTCGTATGACGTGGGCCCCTCGGAGTGGGGAAATGCGCCCAGTCCTGTCCGTAGAGGGGATGGACTGCTCTCGTTCACTAAAACTCATCTCCTTTTATATCATTGGAACATACTCTGAAAACATACGTCAACGTCGTGCCATATGATAAGGCGCAACGTTCTGTTATCATTTAGCCTGGTCCGAGGAATTAATCTCATGAGGGGGGAGGGAAGATGGATGTGCGGCGGAGACGTGTCCACAGTCACGAGTCATTGGTGTCAGGTCCAGGTGTTCCGACCAACGGTGCCATATGATAAGGCACGGCCGCTCAGTTATCATCTAGCCTGGTCCGAAGAATTAATCTCATGGGAGGGGGAAGGTGAAAGATGGACGGCTCCGCCGAAGACGGGTCTTCACGAGCCATTGGGTTTGGTCAAAATACGGGCGCGCCATATCAGACCGGGGAAAGAGGGGGGGGGGGTTAATACAACGCGGGAAGAAAGGGGGTGGGTGTTGAACGCGGGAAGATGTCTTAATACAGTTTGTAACACACAGTCATATGGTTTAGTGTCGTGTGTTGGGGGTAAGCACAGTCATATGGTTTAGTGTCATGTGTTGGGGGTAAGCACAGTCATATGGTTTAGTGTCATGTGTTGGGGGTGTGCACAGTCATATGGTCTAGTGTCATGTGATGGGGGGTATGCAGAGTGTGTTGTAGTTATTAGTTGTGAACATCATATGTGTGTATAGTCAGGAAAGATGTGGTCAGCCAGCGCAGATGTGATAGGTAAACTAGGGAACTATCAAGGCCCCCCCAATGCCAAAGGGGCCCCTTCCAGTTCTATTCAATCTTGTGTTATATCTATGTCGAATAAATCTTAGCCATGGCTCCCCCCAGAGACCTAAGAACGGTGCTGTGGTCAGCCAACGCAGTGTGATTATTGTGAATGTGTATGATAGTGAATATTTCATGTGGCTGGAAGGTGAACAGAGGGACAGTTGTAAGTCGATATGTGGATAATTTTTTAGTTGGTAGATTGTTACAGATAGATTGGCTGTTAGTTTATTATGAGGAGCCAGTAAAGTCGTCGAGTGGTCAGTTTTGTAGTTAGTCCATGATAACCGTTGGAAGCTAAGTATACTAGTCATTGTATTGTTGTACCTGTCATTGTGTTGTTGTACCTGTCATTGTGCTGTTGTGCCTGTCGTTATGCTGTTGATCTATTAATATGTGCTGATTTAATAACATGGATTAAAGTTGAAAATGTTGAAGATAGAATTGTTCGCATATTATTTATTGGGAGGAAAGATGATTCTCCACAAATCTCCAAGTATTACATCAATATTAAACGTCACCATGGCAACAAATGCAACATTAGGACGCAGCGCTCACCATCAATAAAATAAATACACTTAGACATACATTATTTTATTAATGTGAAAAAATTGCTGTGCTAATTACAATTGAGCTATTAAATACAACATTAATTTGTACGCAATTCTTGAAATGCCTAAAACAATAATTGTAGCTCAGAAAAAATAACAAAATAATTGTGAATATACGAAATGTCTTGGACTTATCTTCACATTAACATTGGATGCATTGTTTCTATACTAGGAAAGTTCCACCACGATTACTGTGTTTATTAAATATACAGTAAACAGCTCTCTGTCCCCCGAGGGCCGCATGGGTCACATGAACCTGTGGCGAGGACCGCTTAAGACAAATGTTAGTAGTCATCAAATAAAAGGTATTGTGGGATATATAGCCTGATAACACACTCACACACACACACACACGCACACAAGCACGCACGCACGCACACACACACTCTGTCGGCTACCTACGGTCATGAATACTTCAGAACTAAAAAGTAATGAAACATGGACTAGTGTACATGAAATTGAGTCCAGTATAAGTCAAAATGATGATCAGTACACAATGGTTCTTCGTTCTTGTTGTATAAAGTAAAAAATGGGGGAAAGATGGCCGAGAGGCGTACAGCGTTCGACTTAAGATGTCTGGTTCAATCCTCGCATAGGACATATGACATAGGACATATGACATAGGACATATGACATAGGACATATGATGACATAGGACATATGACATAGGACATATGATGACATAGAACATATGACATAGGACATATGACATATGACGACATATGACATATGACATAGGGCATAGGACATATGACATAGGACATATGATGACATAGGACATATGACATAGGACATATGATGACATAGGACATAGGACATATGATGACATAGGACATAGGACATCTTCCTAGGTCCTAATGAAAGTCGGTTAAAAGTCTACCCCCCCCCCAAATCCATCCAGATTTAAATAGATAACTGTTGTATAAATAAAGATGGCTGTGAGTTGTTCTAGCCAGACAAACCTCCTTAGTATGCCGTGGATAAAGCAAAAGATATATTCTACACTGCTTCTACCCCCCCCCCCCCCATGGTCTTCAATCTCAATGTTGGTCAGCACGCAATGGTCACACTGACTAGTACAGATATACATGTTGGCCAGCACACAATAGTCAGACTGACTAGCAAATATCTCAAGTGATGGTCAGCACACATTGGACTAATAATCTAGTCAAAAGTAAAATATTCAGTGACACTACAAAGTCTGGTAGATAATAGAATTGTCAGTAACAATACTATAATGGCGAGTTTTGTTGTATAAGAAACTCCCCACCCACTGGTCAATCTACTTAGTCCAACACCCGCTACCGTTGCCATTTCTATTAACATTGTACATCATGCAGTAAAGATGACCCGTAGAGATGACCCATAGCACTAAGTGATCTGAAGGTCAAAATAAGAAATCCATTTGTGTCAGTGGTAAATATCCATTGGTCCATTCAACGGGGAACTTTTTGATCTTTTTACTCAAGAGTATCGCTCATCCACTGTCCACTTGATCATACTAATCAATATAAACACAGTATATTAAACAATCTGTACACATTGTATTAAATTAACAATCTGTACACAGTGTAATCAGCAATCTGTGTACACAGTGTATTAAATAAAGTTTAAAAAGTAGAGAACAAAATAAGTCGAAAAATGAAGAATAAAAGTTACGTCACAAGCGGTGATTATTTTGGGTTTCAGGGTTAATGTTATTAATGTTTTAAATAAAAAAAAATAACCAGCCTATAAACTGTATTTACAAAAAAAAAATAAAAACCGCAGTAACATCGTAACACTGGACATATTGGGAAGGTAGATAAATAAGTAAAACAGTATGTAAGAGAATACATTGTAGATTGCGCCAAATAAAATCAATAATTTAAATGTAAGGCTTTGTAATAAATCACGTTTTGATTGAGTAAAACGTTTACTCTTTTTTACCCTGTTTTACCTTTGTTGTGCCTCGTTGGTTAATAATAATGGTGAGGTGGATGTAGTTGTGAACTGTGCGTACTTGTAGTCTTTAAGTAGAGAAGACATTGGTAAACTACGTCCCTCGGAATTAGTACTGGCCCATTAGGCTGTTTAAACCGATCCGCGCTTTGCATTTTAGTTCGAATAAACTCTCCATCAATCCATCCATCCATCTTTCCACCCATCCATCCATCCATCCATCCATCCATCCATCCATTCTTCCATCCATCCATCAATCCATCCATCCATCATTCCATACATCCATCCACCAATCCATCCTTCCATCCATCCATCCATCCACCCATCTTTCTATCCATCCATTAATCCATCCATCTATTCATACATCAATCCATCCATCCATCCTTCCATCCATCTTTGTCTTGGCTTCTGGCTTTCGAACTTAATGTAGCCCCACAGTTCAAAATGTTGCCCCACCCATGTTTACAGTAAAGGACCCCCTCCCCTTTTTTTTTACATAGCACTTCGATATGTCTGCATCAAAATCTGGTGGTTTGTCTATTGAGTTTCTTTATATTTCTTAATCAATATTGGAAACTATTCAACTTTATCAGTGCGGACTTGTGCATCGTTGAAGGAAGACGAATTCATGTTTCACCCAGGCCTGTATCCCACGCGGAGCAGACGATAATAAAACTGACCGTGTAATATAATCAACGATTCGACTGGTCAGACGATATTGTAAGTAGATAAACGGTCAGTTGGGCAGTGGAGTGATCGTTTGGACTAAACACGTTAAAAAAGGAATATAAAAAAAAGGAAAAAAAAACATCACTGGAAAGGGGGAGAAAATGTAGATTGGATTTATGACTATAAATGTCAATCTGTGATAGAGTTGAACAAATATTGTCTGTTCTGGCCATAATATTGTCCGGACTGACCATAGCAGACTGTCCAGGAGACGAGAGAAGCCTAGTGGAGTTATCCTTCCTGAAGCATAAACATTATTGTGGGAGCTAGGAATGAGAGTAAATATTTTGGGTACTTGAGCCAGTGGAATAGTAAACTGTGCATGGGATGCTAAATATAGCTCTATGCTAGTCTGTTTTTTTTTTAGTCTTTATTAGTTGTATTTCTTATCTCTATTAGCTGAGCAAAACAAGACCAGAGTGAAATAGTTAATAAGCCACCATTAAGCCTAATTTGTCATAACGCTGATGATATTGCTGATGCATTTTTGATGAAAGATCATATTTTAGTGAAGCTAAATATAATAAACATGTGTCTTGCGTTGATATGTTAACATTGTTTGGACAATAATATATTCAACTATCACAACTTTGGACAATAATATAGTGAAATATTATAACTTTGGACAATAATATAGTCAAATATTACAAACTTGGACAATAATATAGTCAAATATTACAACTTTGGACCATCACGTAGTCAAATATCAAAACTTTGGACAATAATTTGGTCAAATATCACAACTTTGGACAATAATTTGGTCAAATATTACAACTTTGGACAATAATTTTCTGTGTCGTGTTGTCTCCACACACAGCTTTATGTATTTTGTTGTCATCAGTGTCATGAGAGATATAGGCATCCTTCTGTCATCTGTGCCACAGTTAGGACCATTACATCACCAGTAAATGACTTGATGACATGGAGAAATGGATTTGCAATCAGTGACCCCCTACTTACACTGGCCCAATGAGGCTTGTATTCTCCCAGCATTATTGACCATAAATTACCGAGGTCATCAAGGGAGCTAGTGGTCAGCGCTGGTCATTTCCGTTGCTTTAATTACGTGGAAGGTAGCGAAAACAGGACACAAAAGTAAAAAAAAAACAAAAAAAGGAAACTGGACATTTTAAATCTCGGTCAAGGCCAAGGTCATTTTAGAACTAAGGGTCAATAAAAAACATTGGACGTTCCACCTTAACTTAAAGTGACTTCCGCACTACAATTACTTCTGAAAAAAAAGAAAGTAAAATGTCAGTTTTTCTTTTATTTAGAGAAGAAATATCTCATTGTGTTTGTTGGTTTGTAGAAATATCTCATTGAGTTTGTTGGTTTGTAGGAATATCTCATAATGTTTGTTGGTTTGTAGAAATATCTCATTGTGTTTGTTGGTTTGTAGAAATATCTCATTGTGTTTGTTGGTTTGTAGAAATATCTCATTGAGTTTGTTGGTTTGTAAAAATATCTCATTGTGTTTGTTGGTTTGTAGAAATATCTCATTGAGTTTGTTGGTTTGTAGAAATATCTCATTGAGTTTGTTGGTTTGTAGAAATATCTCATTGAGTTTGTTGGTTTGTAGAAATATCTCATTGTGTTTGTTGGTTTGTAGAAATATCTCATTGTGTTTGTTGGTTTGTAGAAATATCTCATTGTGTTTGTTGGTTTGTAGATATATCTCATTGTGTTTGTTGGTTTGTAGAAACATCTCATTGAGTTTGTTGGTTTGTAGAAATATCTCATTGAGTCTGTTGGTTTGTAGAAATATCTCATTGTGTTTGTTGGTTTGTAGAAATATCTCATTGTGTTTGTTGGTTTGTAGAAATATCTCATTGAGTTTGTTGGTTTGTAGAAATATGTCATTGTGTTTGTTGGTTTGTAGAAATATCTCATTGTGTTTGTTGGTTTGTAGAAATATCTCATTGAGTTTGTTGGTTTGTAGAAATATCTCATTGTGTTTGTTGGTTTGTAGAAATATCTGATTGAGTTTGTTGGTTTGTAGAAATATCTCATTGTGTTTGTTGGTTTGTAGAAATATGTCATTGTGTTTGTTGGTTTGTTCCATTCTTTATATATGGAAAAAATAATTGAATAATTTGACATAAAATTAAAATTGGTGATGCCAAATTAATGAAACAAAATTGATGATAAAACTCACTTGATTTCTTGGAAGGGACCGGAATCAAAGACTACTTTGTCTAGACAGCTACAGTTCAATACAGATTTATATAATGAAATGTATGATACAGAACACTCTAGTAAAACTAAATCATGTAGACGTAGTTAAAGTCAACATTATGTACATTGACACAGTTAAAGTCAACATTATGTACATTGACACAGTTAAAGTCAACATTATGTACATTGACACAGTTAAAGTCAACATTATGTACACTGACACAGTTAAAGTCAACATTGTGTACATTGACACAGTTAAAGTCAACATTATGTACATTGACACAGTTAAAGTCAACATTATGTACATTGACACAGTTAAAGTCAACATTGTGTACATTGACACAGTTAAAGTCAACATTATGTACATTGACACAGTTAAAGTCAACATTATGTACATTGACACAGTTAAAGTCAACATTATGTACATTGACACAGTTAAAGTCAACATTATGTACATTGACACAGTTAAAGTCAACATTATGTACACTGACACAGTTAAAGTCAACATTATGTACATTGACACAGTTAAAGTCAACATTATGTACATTGACACAGTTAAAGTCAACATTATGTACATTGACACAGTTAAAGTCAACATTATATACATTGACACAGTTAAAAACAACAAAAGTAAAAATGCAACTTAAAATGACAAAATGCAATACAACCAATCTCTGTTAACGTAATAATATGAAAGATTGCTTTGATTGCATTAAAAATCATCCTGTAAACTTTACACATAGTTTGTTAAAACTTACCCTACATTTTATTTTAACATTATTGCAAATAATTAAAAAAATATTCCTAAGTCTGGGGAAAAGATATAAGACCAGCTGTTGAAATACCTACACGAAGTAACCAATCAATGACACTTGGCAGAGACCAGGACATTTTTAATGTAAACTTTTCTATTGGTCGTCCTCTCGGCTGATATTTTGGGCCCATTTATAAACTGGCACTTTATTTTTAACGTCTGATAGAGAATGTGGTAAAAAGTACGAGTAAAAAATAAAACAGCCAAGGGTTGGACAAAAATCAAAGGTTAGGGAGTCTATTGATCAGTTTTGCTTTCACTAATAGCGATGGAATAAAAAAAAACATTTAGTTATTTTGGTTTGATGAGCTGAATGTTTAGCTCCGGACATCTGCATACATTGAGTCGGACTGGATGTTGTGTGACGTTGTGTTTTATGCAGCTACAGCTTGATGAGAATCACAGAGATTCGGGGAAATATGACTTTTACATTTTACACTCATTAGTGACAGGAAGTAGGTGTGTGGTGTATCTATGTTATATAGCCACACAGCAGGGTGACAATACCTGAAGCAGACTGAGTGATGTACAGATGTGGTCATACTGGGTTCAGATGTAATAATACCGGGTGCAGTGGGTAGAGATAAAGTAATGGTGCGAACGGATGTAATAGTATAAGGTAGAGATGTTGTAATACAGGGTACAGATGTTGTGATACTGGGTACAGATGTTGTAATACTGGGTACTGCTGTTGTACTACTGGGTACAGATATTGTACTACTGGGTACAGATGCTGTGGTACTAGGTACACATGTTGTGATACTAGGTACACATGTTGTAATGATAGGTAAAGATGTTGTTATACTAGGTACAGATGTTGTTATACTAGGTACACATTTTGTTATACTAGGTACAGATGTTGTTATACTAGGTACACATTTTGTTATACTAGGTACATATGTTGTTATACTAGGTACAGATGTTGTTATACTAGGTACACATTTTGTTATACTAGGTACAGATGTTGTTATACTAGGTACAGATGTTGTTATACTAGGTACAGATGTTGTTATACTAGGTACAGATGTTGTGATTCTGGGTACTTATGAGTGAACCAATTCGTTGAGTTTTTTTCCCTATAAATTGCAAAACATTTAAATTCCACTAACTATAATTACTTATAGAACTTTTTATTAGTTTTTTTTTAAAAACAAAAATCTCTTTCTCTGACACATACCCACACACATAAATACACACTAATAAACACACATACACACCCAAAACCACATCCACACATCCACACATCCAAACACATCAACACATACATACACACTAATAAACACACATACACACCCAAAACCACATCCACACATCCACACATCCAAACACATCAACACATACATACACACACACACTTCCTCTTACACACATATAAACACTCACACACATACAAACACTTACACACATAAAACAAACACTTACACACATACAAACACTCACACACATAAAAACACTCAAACACATACAAACACTTACACACATACAAACACTCACACACATATAAACACTCAAACACATACAAACACTCACACACATACAAACACTCAAACACATACAAACACTCAAACACATATATTTTGTTCAAGGCTATCATTTACCTCTCCAACAGCCTCAGGTTGTGTACCCTTGCACCAGGTGGTATCAAAGTTGACCTATCTGTAACAGCGGTTCTCATACTTTTTATCGATTGTACCCCGAACGGTCTGAGAGTATGTCCGCTGATACGACTCACACTTAAATTTGAGAATAAATGCATTTATTTTTTTTATAGTGGAATATGTTTAATTTCTAATGTGAGACTTGGTCACTTGGTTTGGTGAACTTGCGACCTTCTTCTAAACTCGTTTTTTTGTTTTTTCTTATCGAAAATTATTTGTCGCTGGGTACCCGTGCATAACTTTTCCTTACCACCGGTTGAGAAATGCGGATCGATAAAAACATATATTTGAAAGTCTTTTTTCTACTTTCTCTAAATCTTAAAAAAAAATTTTAAGCAAGGAAATGATATGCTTAAATTTTCAGATTGTTTTACTTATGATTCGGAATGCTGCATTTACAATTCAGATTGCTATACTTACAATTCAGATTGTAATATTTACGATTCAGATTGTAATACTTACAATTCAGATTGTAATTTACCGAATTGATGGTAGAATTATTTAGCACAACCGTTTTCACAATAATATTAAAAACAATTATAATTGTAAATAAAAAAAATAAAAGAAATATGAAAACTATTAAGGGAGAATGTAGGACTACGTAAATCAATAATCATGCCAATGGATCAATAGTTTTTTAATAGCAAATATTTGACTGTCTTAGTATAGGACATAAAGTCAAATATTTTACTGTCTTAGTATAGGACATAAAGTCAAATATTTGACTGTCTTAGTATAGGACACAAAGTCAAATATTTGACTGTCTTAGTATACATAACGTCAACTATTACTACAACAAAAATATAAGTCAAGACAAACAAACAAACAAACAAACAGTTGAGATAAAATTTAGAAAAAGACAACAACAAGAAACGAAATCAAATGGAGGCGATTGATTTTGTTAAACCCCCAGAGATTGAACTGAGTCTATAAATAGAACAATTGGTGGCGAGGGAGGAATGCTGGGTGGGGGACGGGGGGAGTGGTCATTTATTTTAAAACAGACTTTGCATTATTTTCTTCAATGACTGGCTTATTTCCTAACACTTTATATTCTTGTTCTACTTCCTCAAACATGTACATTGTTTTATCATTTAATTCCCCCTCCCCCACCTTTTTTCCCTTTATCGCTCGTTCTCACTGTCTGTTTCAGTCTGTCTGTTTCAGTCTGTCTTTTTCAGTCTGTCTGTCTGTTTCTGTCTGTCTGTTTCAGTCTGTCTGTTTCAGTCTGTCTGTTTATGTCTGTCTGTTTCAGTCTGTCTGTTTATGTCTGTCTGTTTCAGTCTGTCTGTCTGTTTATCTCTGTCTGTTTCAGTCTGTCTGTTTCTGTCTGTCAGTTTCAGTCTGTCTGTCTGTTTATGTCTGTCTGTTTCAGTCTGTATGTTTCAGTCTGTCTGTCTGTTTCAGTCTGTCTGTTTCAGTCTGTTTGTTTATGTCTGTCTGTTTATGTCTGTCTGTTTATGTCTGTTTCAGTCAGTCTGTTTCATTCTGTCTGTTTCAGTCTGTCTGTTTCAGTCTGTCTGTTTATGTCTGTCTGTTTATGTCTGTCTATTTCAGTCTGTCTCTTTATGTCTGTCTGTTTATGTCTGTCTATTTCAGTATGTCTGTTTTTAGTCTGTCTGGTTATGTCTGTCTGTTTATGTCTGTCTGTTTCAGTCTGTCTGTTTCAGTCTGTCTGTTTATGTCTGTCTGTTTATGTCTGTCTGTTTATGTCTGTTTCAGTCAGTCTGTTTCATTCTGTCTGTTTATGTCTGTTTATGTCTGTCTGTTTCAGTCTGTCTGTTTCAGTCTGTCTGTTTATGTCTGTCTGTTTATGTCTGTCTATTTCAGTCTGTCTGTTTCAGTCTGTTTGTTTATGTCTGTCTGTTTCAGTCTGTCTGTTTCAGTCTTTCTGTTTCAGTCTGTCTGTGTCAGTCTGTCTGTTTCTGTCTTCTGTTTCAGTCTGTCTGTCTGTTTCAGTCTGTCTGTTTCAGTCTGTCTGTCTCTGTTTGTTCTCTTTGTTTCTTTCTGTTTGTCTTTCTCATTTAAAGAGTACATACATACTTCTGGTCAACGTTCTATAAAAATGTTAATTTCTCACCTGGATAGTTTTAATCTTCCGGAATAGTTCACTCCAATTCAGGCCAGTGTCTCTCATACCGGAAAGTTTGTTCATTGCTTGTAATGGTACAGAACATTCTGGCAATTATAATCTGTTTAATTTAACTTTTAAACTGTGAAAAATCGGAGTTAAAGAAGAAAGATAATATTTTTTTTGTAAAATTAAAAATAAAACGAATAAGAAAGACTTCTAGAATATAAGGGGTAGCTTACTGCGTCGCTTATAGTCGTATGTGTCTCTTTTGTGGCTCCCAAAGGAGCCAGTTACGCAGTTATTACATTTTGATTAATTGACTATGATGCGGCTCCTTAAATTACTTTAAATTGTAAAAAACCCGAAGTGCGGCCCTCATCGAAGTGCGGCCCTCATCGAAGTGCGGCCCTCATCGGTCTAATGTGTGGCTCTCATGGGCCTGATGTGCAGGCCTACTAAATTGAAAACTGTTTGTGAACGTGTCTGCAAACGTTTGTTTAAAACGGTTAGACATACTGCAATGAGAGAAATCAAAATTAGACATATTGCAATGAGAGAAATCAAAATTAGACATATTGCAATGAGGGAAATCAAAATTAGACATATTGCAATGAGGGAAATCAAAATTAGACATATTGCAATGAGGGAAATCAAAATTAGACATATTGCAATGAGAGAAATCAAAATTAGACATATTGCAATGAGAGAAATCAAAATTAGACATATTGCAATGAGAGAAATCAAAATTAGACATATTGCAATGAGAGAAATCAAAATTAGACATATTGCAATGAGAGAAATCAAAATTAGACATATTGCAATGAGGGAAATCAAAATTAGACATATTGCAATGAGGGAAATCAAAATTAGACATATTGCAATGAGAGAAATCAAAATTAGACATATTGCAATGAGAGAAATCAAAATTAGACATATTGCAATGAGAGAAATCAAAATTAGACATATTGCAATGAGAGAAATCAAAATTAGACATATTGCAATGAGAGAAATCAAAATTAGACATATTGCAATGAGAGAAATCAAAATTAGACATATTGCAATGAGAGAAATCAAATTTTAACTCTTCCTGCTACAAGCGTAACAGGAAATATCTCTGATATTTGTATATTTCTACTGTGATGATATCACGATAACTGTTCTGTCTCTTGAATAGATTTTAGTTTTTGTGAGATAAAAACAACAACGTATATCTAGGTGAGTGACAATGAAATTTGACTGAACATTTTTTTTTAAACTGAGTCCCTGATATTCAAGTCTGATTTGATAACAGCGCAAGGTCAAAAGAAAAAAAAGATTCTATGTATAGACTTATTATGTGTTGATATGATGTGCCGTACCATACAAGACAATATGGATATGATGTGCCGTACAATACAAGACAATATGGACATGATGTGCCGTACAATACAAGACAATGATACAACATAGGACAACACTTTATCTGACAAATGTCTGTCATTGTTTACTCTCAATATTTCAGTGAGTATGATTTTGTTTGCGCATTGATCTTTTTGTGTACCAACGTATCGAAGAAACTCTTCATTCTGACACTAAACAACTGAAGAATGTATTGTACATGTATAGCGGTCTAAATTTCTGGTAGTTGGTATTATTTTACCATAGCAGCTGTTATGTATTTTAGGATCACTAGGTAGAAACTTCAGAGTTTTTCATGGGGGGAGGGGGAGAGGGGGGGAGTGACTTAAAAAGTATGCCAGGGTCCCCCCATACGTACTACAATAAGATCTAATCATTGACTTCATAGGTGGCCCATACTTTTTGGCGTTACTTTTGTCTTACTGAAGCCATTCACGTGTAAATGTCCAGGTATTCAGTTGTTATAAATGTCCAGTTATTAGCACAAGTAAAAGTCTAGATTGTCATGTTGGTGTTAATGTCCAGTTGAAAGCACCGTGAATGTCCAGTTCTAAGTAAAATGTTGGTGTGTGAGGTCCAAACATTCACTGGTCACCTTTCGTGACAAATAAAACTAAATAAGGAAAGAACAAATTATCAAATTTTATTGACGAGGGTCAAGCACAGGTCATGGAAATATGTCCCCTGCCAGGGCCGGCCATGTCCCCTACCCTTCCCTTTTTGTTCATTTTATCTGGCGAACAAGAGTTTTATTTTGCGATGAACTTTTGTTATTCAGGTATCTGTATTGATGCAGTATCGATGACTGGTTTTGAAACCAACACTCTCTACCCCCCTGAGCGTTTAGTAAACTAAGGGCAGTAACTCTGTGTGAGCTAGACAACTAAAAAAAAAAATCAACAACATTAAAATAATCCCCCCTTAGATTATGGCTGAACCTGCTCACACACACACACACACTCTATCCACCACTCAGACCCTTCTTCCCCTCCCCCCCTCCCCCCACCCCCGTCCCCCCACTACTGCCCGTGCACCACCAAAAACACCGAGAATCACCTCCAAACAAATCTCACATACATGTCGTGGGTGAGAGCACCTTTAAGAATGGGATCATAGACTGCCGCGCTGCATGCTGGCCTCGACGCTCACACTGTGTGTGTCAGCCATATCGGATTATTGGATCTTCTGCACTCACCTACATTTTCATTGTGAAGTCAGGAGTAAGGAAGCAGTGCGGAACATTGTATTATATATATATATATATATAGCTTTTTATTTTTTTTATTATTCATTCGGAGTTTCACGTTTCCACCACTGATGAATCAAACAGACCGAGCCAATAGTTTGTTATTCAATTGGGTACTACAACACTTTTTTTGTTGTTGTTTCAGTTGCTGGTATTTCATTGTTTAGATTTGGATTAACTGAGTGACACTAGAGACCGAACAGGTAAAGTACTAGACATACAACATTCATGTTTGTACTCTCACTAGTCGGGTGTTAGATGGATAGATGGAGACAAGCGCGAACTTTAATTTCGTTTGAAAAAAAAAATAACCAATGGCTGGACCACCTGGAAGTTTTTTTTTTAATTTATTTTTTGTGTCTCTGTGTATGTCAACCATCACCCATTTACACACACCTCCCCTCCCACCCCGGACCTCAACCTTCTGCGAGCCAATTATTGCTGTGAAATATTTTTACGAAAGTTAGACACAGAATTAAAAAAAAAAGATATTGGGACGAAATTGAAATACCTTGTAAACAAAACTGCCAGCTACACTATCTGTCAGTCAATACAACTAACACACACACACACACACATATATATATATATATATATATATATATATATATATATATATATATATATATATATATATATATACCGGCACCTTTTTCAATGTGGGTAAAAAAATTATTACCGTTCTTGTATTTTAACGTTTATTATTAATTTATCATATTATTAATTTGTTAAACATTGAATTATTTTAAAATTGTGCACAATAAGAACTAAACTAGACGCTGGGTTTTAGCTAAAATTTAGGCAATCCATCACTGAGTACCGGCACCTATTTTTGTTACAAAACAGCACTGTGTGTATATATATATATATATATATATATATATATATATATATATATTTATATATAAGACGTGTATTAAGGTCTGATGGGGCCCCTGATGCATAAGAAATTATTGGGCCCCTAAATCAATGCGAAAGTCAGTTAAATTTATGTCACTAATTTGTGTTAAAAGAAAAATGGTAGGGTTGCGAATTTGCCAGGAGACCCCCCCCCCCTTAGACGTCTGGGCCTCGATATCCGCCTCTGATGAAAATATATAATATCACATTATACACACACATTGTGATCAACTCACAGTTATGATTACCGCTGAGTTAATTCAGTATCCATGTCAACTTCGCTGACCCTTCTGGCATTTTAACAATTTAAATAATTTTTTTTTCGTTTTAATCAGCTTGTTTTCAATGACGTACATAGACCCAATAGACGTACATAGACCCAATAGACATACATAGACCCGATAGACGTACATAGACCCAATAGACGTACATAGACCCAATAGACATACATAGACCCAATAGACGTACATAGACCCAATAGACGTACATAGACCCAATAGACGTACCTAGACCCAATAGACGTACCTAGACCCAATACGTGAGTACACTCTTCAGTACTATTATCTTTGTTACTATTTCATTGCTGCATAATTACACTGTCACACGCAAAGTTTCTTTTTGTGGAATTTTTGTGTGTGTTTATGTCGTTTTTAAAAATAAAGTATTAAAAGTTGATAGAAACACGTAAATATTTCATTCAGTCCGGGACGCATGTACACTCATATAAAAATATATTTCTTTGTTCATAATACAAGGAGAAAGAACCTCGTTTCTTTTACCGCCACTATCAATCATCAATCAATCAATGAATCAACGCTCTTCTATCGATAATTAATAGTTCATTTAGGTGTAAAATGGAACATACAGATCAATGGTACACCACATGTACTTCCTTTTACTGAGAAAAAATACGAGCGATCGATCTATGATTGATTGACTAATTTATATGACAGGGTGTAATACTGAGGCAATGGCCGAGTGAGTCATTTACATTCATAAGACAGGGTGTAATACTGAGGCAGTGACTGAGTGAGTCATTTACATTCATAAGACAGGGTGTAATACTGAGGCAATGGCCGAGTGAGTCATTTACATTCATAAGACAGGGTGTAATACTGAGGCAATGACCGAGTGAGTCATTTACATTCAGTTACATTCATATGACAGGGTGTAATACTGAGGCAATGACCGAGCGAGTCATTTACATTCATAAGACAGGGTGTAATACTGAGGCAATGACCGAGTGAGTCATTTACATTCATAAGACAGGGTGTAATACTGAGGCAATGACCGAGTGAGTCATTTACATTCATAAGACAGGGTGTAATACTGAGGCAATGACCGAGTGAGTCATTTACATTCATTTACATTCATATGACAGGGTGTAATACTGAGGCAATGACCGAGCGAGTCATTTACATTCATAAGACAGGGTGTAATACTGAGGCAATGACCGAGTGAGTCATTTACATTCATATGACAGGGTGTAATACTGAGGCAATGACCGAGCGAGTCATTTACATTCATATGACAGGCTGTAATACTGAGGCAAGGACCAAGTAAGTCATTTACATTCATTTACATTCATATGACAGGGTGTAATACTGAGGCAATGACCGAGTGAGTCATTTACATTCATAATGAGTTGCAATTGACACACAAGGTCTTTTTTTTAAATTAATAGACCTACATATTAATTGAAACATAGCCACACATGAACTTTGTACACAGATGTAAAGCACAATATAAATTCCTTACACACAGAGACATGAGCCCATTTTGGGTTGGCTGGGGCCCCATTTTACAGGGCCTTAGCAGATTCTTTTAAAAATTCGGAGATCGTCCAAGTCAAAACTGCTGTAAGGGATCCCAATAGCATCATATTTGATGAGTGTTTGTATTTGAAGAGTGCCCTTCAATCGGGGGGGGGGGGGGCTAGTAGGTTGCCCTTTTTAAAATCTATTCACTAGAAAGACTGCAGTGTGGGGGGCCCGTAAATCCGCCTCTGTATTGGGGCAGTTTATTCTGCTGCGTTTACTCCGATGGCTTATATACAGTCGATTCCGCTTAATTGGGACACATCGGGACCGAGGCTTTTTGTCCCAATTAAGCGGCTGTCCCAATTGGACATACAAATTTACCATTGGCTTCTTGGTTTGGTTTCTTTGAGATTTGTCCCAAATAAGCGGCTGTCCCAATTAAGCGGTGTCCCAATTAAGCGAGATCCACTGTATATATTTTTTTCCCCACCCTTGAAATACATTGGAACATTTCATACCGCAGGAAAGATTTAGGGAAAAGGGGGGAAAAAGGTTGCTTGGCGGATTTCTGTCTGACGTCAATAAACCCAGAATCAACATTTTACATTTAATGTCTACATGCAGCAATTTTATTGACCTGTCTGGAGGTTTAATCTCCCGTGTCACGTCACGCGAGGAAAGTGTCCCCACGTCAGACGGACAACTTGTGACGTCAGTCATTCGGATAATAGGAGTCAACCAGCAGGGCCACAGTTCCAATGAAATTAAAAGTTTTTAAATTCAAGAATTTGTGTACAGTGGCTGGTAGCCAACCAAAACATGTGTTCTTTTGTTTCTCATAGAATTGTTATAAATGATGAAGCCAACGGAATATGATAAGGATGTCTTGCAAGTGTGCAAACTTTTGACTTAATGTACATGTTTGATGTGCATGACACGGCGGGCTATCTATCTATCTATCTATCTATCTATCTATCTATCTATCTATCTATCTATCTATCTATCTATCTATCTATCTATCTATCTATCTATCTATCTATCTATCTATCTATCTGTCTGTCTGTCTGTCTGTCTGTCTGTCTGTCTATCTATCTATCAATCTATCTATCTATCGCACCACAGACACATGAACACAAATCAAATTTGCAGTCTCAATGAAAGCAACAGCCTAACATTGTTAATGTGAAGTAAACAGAGACAGACTAACATCATCTACAACAGTATTAGTAACTACTAGCTGTACCCAGCAAAACCTTTGCATAGAGTTATATTCCCTTAGGTTTGATCAATAGGCAAGGTTATTTTCGGTTTCGGACAGATCCGACTTTTTCATGATATTATTACAATTTAAAGATGAAATATGTTGTAGAAATACAAAAAAAAAAAAAACAAATATTTTAAAGGAATTATTTCACATTTAGGCCTTTGGGTTTTATATTTTAAAAAACAGCAGAAACTATTCAAAACTGTAGATTTAAACAAAAAACGCTATTTTGAATTCTTGTTTTCCGCTTTCGATTTAACACAGAACCCAGACCGCTATAATTAGATTAGATTAGTCAGTAAAACCGTATATCCCAGTCATGGCCGATGTTGCAAAGGCCATGGAGGAATCAAACCCATAACCCCCACCCCATCGCTCATAGGGCTCACAGCCTCACTGTGAAAGTGCTATCCGGCACCACCATCAGCATCTGTGCAGCCTCCTTACAGTACACGTAAATGTGGAGGTACGAACTACACACACACACACATCTGTGCAGCCTCCTCATTGTACACATACATGTGGAGGTACGAACACACACACACACACACATCGATGCAGGCTCTGGCAATACTATTTGATCATACCAAGACGTAACAAAGGCTTGCAGCGATCAACTGACCCCCCGCCCTCACCCACCCCCCCCCCTCACTCTTTGATCCAAACTCCACCTTTGACCAACACTTTGGCCGATCAGATCGTAACATTCTCATAGGCTGCCGAAGGAACAAAAGAAAGAGATTCCCCAACACACTGGAGTGGGGGGGGGGTGGAGACAATAGACGTGCACACCCACACAGACCAGTCAACAAGAGCACGCGCTGAGAGTAAATATTTACAAACAACCGCGAACCGTCTCAGGTCTACTACCATCACTCATTGGTTTGATATGGATGCCCCTTAAGTTTTGATCCTAAACGAGAGTCAAATGTAAAGACGAGATGTTATCGAGCCCCTCTCAGTATTACCCTACTTACCACACCACCCACACACCATTTGCTGGAACCTTCGGGGCAGCCTTGTCCGGGGTGGGGGGGTGGGGGGAGCTAAAGTAAAAGGTTCTTCAACCCACCAGCTACTGTCATCAATCGCTCTCACACCCGTCTCCACTTTGCACACGGAACTTTCCCCCCCCCCCCAATGGGTTGTTCTTTTCTTCTATTTATTAAATTGTCTTACTTTGAAAGTAGCCATAACTAAGTTTGCTCAAATCACCCGGGAAAGCTGTGGTGGATAATTTGGGTCTTATAGGGTTTCTTGAAACTAGAGCGACTCAAAAATGGTCATCGAGTTGAGTCTCAGGGAGGTCTTGTCCTTGGGTCGCTATGTTTCAGGTCGGAGAGAAATAACTCCGATGAGTTCATGTAGGGCACTGATTGTGAAGGAAAGCAAGTATTGTGATGTAGGGCACTGGTTGCAAGGGAGGGCAGTGATTGTGATTGAAGTCACTGAATGTGGAGGAGGGCAGTGATTGTGATTAAAGGCACTTAATGTGAAGGAGAGCATTGGTTGTGATTGAAGGCACCGATTGTGATGTAGGGCATTGATTGTGATTGAAGGCGCTAAATGTGAAGGAGGGCGGTGATTGTGATTTAAGGCACTGAATGTGAAGGAGGGCATTGATTGTGATTGAAGGCACTGAATGTGAAGGAGGGCATTGATTGTGATTGAAGGCACTGAATGTGAAGGAGGGCATTGATTGTGATTGAAGGCACCAATTGTGGTGTAGGGCATTGAGGGTAATTGAAGGCACTGAATGTGAAGGAGGGCATTGATTGTGATTGAAGGTACTGAATGTGAAGGAGGGCATTGATTGTGATTGAAGGCACTGAATGTGAAGGAGGGAAGTGATTGTGATTGAAGGCACTGAATGTGAAGGAGGGAAGTGATTGTGATTGAAGGCACTGAATGTGAAGGAGGGAAGTGATTGTGATTGAAGGCACTGAATGTGAAGGAGGGAAGTGATTGTGATTGAAGGCACTGAATGTGAAGGAGGGCAGTGATTGTGATTGAAGGCACTGAATGTGAAGGAGGGCATTGATTGTGATTGAAGGCACCGAATGTGGTGTAGGGCATTGAGGGTGATTGAAGGCACTGAATGTGAAGGAGGGAAGTGATTGTGATTGAAGGCACTGAATGTGAAGGAGGGAAGTGATTGTGATTGAAGGCACTGAATGTGAAGGAGGGAAGTGATTGTGATTGAAGGCACTGAATGTGAAGGAGGGAAGTGATTGTGATTGAAGGCACTGAATGTGAAGGAGGGCAGTGATTGTGATTGAAGGCACTGAATGTGAAGGAGGGCATTGATTGTGATTGAAGGCACCGATTGTGGTGTAGGCCATTGAGGGTGATTGAAGGCACTGAATGTGAAGGAGGGCAGTGGTTGTGATTGAAGGCACTGAATGTGAAGGAGGGCATTGATTGTGATTGAAGGCACCGATTGTGGTGTAGGCCATTGAGGGTGATTGAAGGCACTGAATGTGAAGGAGGGCAGTGATTGTGATTGAAGGCACTGAATGTGAAGGAGGGCATTGATTGTGATTGAAGGCACTGAATGTGAAGGAGGCAAGTGATTGTGATTGAAGGCACTGAATGTGAAGGAGGGCATTGATTGTGATTGAAGGCACTGAATGTGAAGGAGGGCATTGATTGTGATTGAAGGCACCGATTGTGGTGTAGGGCATTGAGGGTGATTGAAGGCACTGAATGTGAAGGAGGGCATTGATTGTGATTGAAGGCACCGAATGTGGTGTAGGGCATTGAGGGTGATTGAAGGCACTGAATGTGAAGGAGGGAAGTGATTGTGATTGAAGGCACTGAATGTGAAGGAGGGAAGTGATTGTGATTGAAGGCACTGAATGTGAAGGAGGGAAGTGATTGTGATTGAAGGCACTGAATGTGAAGGAGGGCAGTGATTGTGATTGAAGGCACTGAATGTGAAGGAGGGCATTGATTGTGATTGAAGGCACCGATTGTGGTGTAGGCCATTGAGGGTGATTGAAGGCACTGAATGTGAAGGAGGGCAGTGATTGTGATTGAAGGCACTGAATGTGAAGGAGGGCATTGATTGTGATTGAAGGCACTGAATGTGAAGGAGGCAAGTGATTGTGATTGAAGGCACTGAATGTGAAGGAGGGAAGTGATTGTGATTGAAGGCACTGAATGTGAAGGAGGGCATTGATTGTGATTGAAGGCACTGAATGTGAAGGAGGGCATTGATTGTGATTGAAGGCACCGATTGTGGTGTAGGGCATTGAGGGTGATTGAAGGCACTGAATGTGAAGGAGGGCATTGATTGTGATTGAAGGCACTGAATGTGGTGTAGGGCATTGTGGGTGATTGAAGGCACTGAATGTGAAGGAGGGAAGTGATTGTGATTGAAGGCACTGAATGTAAAGGAGGGAAGTCATTGTGATTGAAGGCATTGAATGTGAAGGAGGGCAGTGATTGTGGACATCATAAAAAAACATCAGGCATGTTTCTTTTATTTGATTTGAAGTTAAAATCAGTTCAGATTGAGATATTTAGATTGAACTATTAGGTTAGATTGGGACTGCACAGTTCAGGGTGAGATATTTAGATAGAACTATTAGGTTAGATTGGGATGCAATCCATCTTCGACATCTTGTACCGTTACCAGATGAATGCAGGGTTTTTCATAAAGATCTACGGTAGCTTCAGTTATCGGACGGTAAATGTAAAAAGTAAGTTGCAAGAAAAAAAAATTGAAATATTGAAATGAATAGAAATCTTCGTGAAAATAATAGTTCAATATCCAACCTACATCCAACGATGCATATCATAGCCTTTAACATCATTTTTTAAACACATTTCCGTAGGCTATAATACATATTGTAAAATTGTACACAATGGTATCATTAATTTCATGTAAGTTAGTTTTCCCTCTAAACAAAGCTTTTCCTTTTCATTCCTGCCTGTTTTAAAATTCTTAACATAATGTCTATTTCATTGTGAATGTTTAATTTGTTGGAGATTTTGGCTGTACAAGTTCATGAATTTTTCATTACCTTTTTTTTTTAAATTTTAATGTGCACTGGAATAAAGTTCAACTTGTGTGCCATCCAGATATTTATTGACCTGTAGAGGTTTACTGACTGGCAGATGGTTTGGTTTACTTTTTGTCTTAAAATGCTTTAAAGTTTATTTCTTTTCGTTTTTCTTAAACACGTATTTTTGCTTTTTTTTCAAGCCGTCTGTCAGTCTATCTGTCTGTCTGTCTGTCTGTGCCTTTTTAAATTAGTGTTAGCGTAGATAAACTAATGTGTTAACTGACTGGGATAAACTAAAGTGTTAACTAACTAGGATAAACTAAAGTGTTAACTAACTGGGATAAACTAATGTGTTAACTAACTGGGATAAACTAATGTGTTAACTAACTGGGATAAACTAATGTGTTAACTAACAGGGATAAACTAATGTGTTAACTAACTGGGATAAACTAATGTGTTAACTAACTGGGATAAACTAATGTGTTAACTAACTGGGATAAACTAATGTGTTAACTAACAGGGATAAACTAATGTGTTAACTAACTGGGATAAACTAATGTGTTAACTAACTGTGATAAACTAATGTGTTAATTGACTGGGATAAACTAATGTGTTAACTAACTGGGGTAAACTAATGTGTTAACTAACTGGGATAAACTAATGTGTTAACTAACTGGGATAAACTAATGTGTTAACTAACTGGGATAAACTAATGTGTTAACTAACTGGGATAAACTAATGTGTTAACTAACTGGGATAAACTAATGTGTTAACTAACTGGGATAAACTAATGTGTTAACTAACTGGGATAAACTAATGTGTTAACTGACTGGGATAAACTAATGTGTTAACTAACAGGGATAAACTAATGTGTTAATGACTGGGGTAAACTAATGTGTTAACTAACTGGGATAAACTAATGTGTTAACTAACAGGGATAAACTAATGTGTTAATTGACTGGGGTAAACTAATGTGTTAACTAACTGGGATAAACTAGTGTGTTAACTAACTCACTGGGATAAATGATAATTTGTTAACTAACTGGGATAAATGATAATATGTTAACTAATTGGGGTAAACTAATGTGTTAACTAACTGGGATAAACTAATGTGTTAACTGACTGGGATAAACTAATGTGTTAACTAACTGGGATAAACTAATGTGTTAACTAACTGGGATAAACTAATGTGTTAACTAACAGGGATAAACTAATGTGTTAACTGACTGGGGTAAACTAATGTGTTAACTAACTGGGATAAACTAATGTGTTAACTAACAGGGATAAACGAATGTGTTAATTGACTTGGGTAAACTAATGTGTTAACTAACTGGGATAAACTAATGTGTTAACTAACTCACTGGGATAAATGATAATTTGTTAACTAACTGGGATAAATGATAATATGTTAACTAATTGGGGTAAACTAATGTGTTAACTAACTGGGATAAATGATAATGTGTTAACTAACTGGGATAAATGATGATGTCTGGCTCAACTTCACTATTTTTGAGGCATGATATACAAAAAAAAAAAATGAAAATACTGAATGTGTTTTTTTTTTTACATTTTCTTTTTCTATAATTTAATCTATCGATCTTCACCAACAATGTAGACTACAGCCTACATTTTATGGGAAATATTCATTTAACAAATAAAACTTGGTAAAAATGGTTTAGATGATTTGAATCAGATTTTTTTTTAAATCAAGTCTTGTCTATCTAATCTTACAGACTTAAATCTCAATTTTTAAAATTTGAATGAAATGTAATAGAAAGGCTGTAGAATAAATAATATATAATTTATGTTCAACAATGTGTTGAATCAATATAAAGTTATAAAATATTGATTTACTGAGATATTTGGATGTAAATTAACGCTCTGATATGCATATCACATTGATATATATATATATATATATATATATATATATATATATATATATATATATATATATATATTTATATACGGACATAACTATTAATAGAACTCTCTCAAGTACATGTACAAGGGCATTAACTCGTCGTCGACTTATCTGTCAGGACTTTCATCATAAAGCTAAAAGACCCAAACAACATAGTTCACCACAGCCAACTCACTGTCCAAACTTAATGTCCAAACTTTCATGTCCGGTCACGTCGTGAAGATTTGGTCAAAGAGTTAAGAGTGACCTCATGCATTCACTTAGTCTGAAGCTGTAATTTTTTTTTTTACAGATTTAGACTACACTTACTTATTGAATAATGGGCTTTCTTACAATCACATGTTATATACACATAATTTTACAGTCATTCATACCATCCTTATGATACTCATGTTATAGGCGAAGATATCATTATTACATGATACATAAGGTTACAGAAAATGGATCCATCAAATCATATACATTTTTATAGGCAATGAAATCATTCAAATCATCACATAATATATAATGTTAAAGGCAAATATAAAATTATATGATTCATCGTTAAATGCAATTTTAACAGTGGGTAATAAATATTATGTTACAAGCAACAATACCATCAAATTTTATAATATCAAATGCAATAATACCATCACATAATGTAATGCTTTTAGATATAACATGAAATAATTATACAGTCATATGACATAATGTTATATGCAAATTTACCAGCAAATATTAAACATTATGTTACAATCGAAAATACAATCGGTGCGATATAACGTTAGATGCAACAATATCATTAACATTATGAAAGAGTGTTACACGGAATTCACACCAACACACTGAATGATTCAATATTAAATCTAACAGTATAATTCGTGATATTAAGTTTGCTCCCTTTAACTGCAATCTTCATACATGACAGCAAATTGTATCCTCAAATTGTTTGCATGACAACAGATGACAAACATGACACGTGTTTGATGTACAAACTATTATAGGTAAACACATTTGTTTACATTCAAATACTACATAAGCTATAGCTCTGTCAAATTTCATGTATGTCTACTTTCTATTTCCTTTTATATTTTCTGCAGTTATCAGATTTACAGCAACAGAACTAATAGAACCAGACGTTCATGACTGGAATACATGAAGCATTTCAACTGTACACAATATTGTGATGTTAGCTATTTTCAAACTGCTCTTTCAGTTAATTCTTCGTTTTGAATTTTTTTTTAAAACTTTGATTGATACACGATAAAGTACATTTCATTAATAACTTCTGTGTATGTTTACTGTCTGTTTACTGATGTGTAATGTATGTTTACTGTCTTTTTAATGTGTGTTGACTGTCTGCTTAATGTATATTTACTGTCTGTTTTTTGTATTTTTACTGTATGTTTAATGTATGTTTACTATATGTTGAATGTATATTTTCTGTATGTTTAAGTATGTTTACTATTTTCACTTTATATTTATATTTTCACTTTAAGTTTAATCAAGTTTAATAATGTATGTTTACTGTATGTTTACTGCGCATATGAATTGGAAATATATTTCACTCCGTCATATGCTCAATAATGCTCATGGAATGCCCGACTGGGAAAATTTGCATTCCAACTGGATCAAACATGTTTTATTATTTTAAATAGATTATCCTTGACTACTGAACACATTGCTTGACTACTGAACACATTGCTTGACTACTGAACACATGGCTTGACTACTGAACACATGACTTGACTACTGAACACTTTGCTTGACTACTGAACACATTGCTTGACTACTGAACACATTGCTTGACGACTGAACACATTGCTTAACTACTGAACACATTGCTTGACGACTGAACACATCATAATGAAGAACTCATCATCATTATTTTACCAAATACTTCATCTCACTGATCTCCCTGTTTTCTATTCAAGTGTTCTTGTGCATGTATGTGTCCATCTGTGTAGGTATATGTGTCCATCTGTGTAGGTATATGTGTCCATCTGTGTAGGTATATGTGTCCATCTGTGTAGGTATATGTGTCCATCTGTGTAGGTATATGTGTCCATCTGTGTAGGTATATGTGTTCATCTGTGTAGGTATATGTGTCCATCTGTGTAGGTATATGTGTCCGTCTGTGTAGGTATATGTGTCCGTCTGTGTATGTGTATGTGTCCATCTGTGTAGGTATATGTGTCCATCTGTGCATGTGCATGTGTCCATCTGTGTAGGTATATGTGTCCATCTGTGTATGTGTCCATCTGTGTAGGTATATGTGTCCGTCTGTGTATGTGTATGTGTCCATCTGTGTATGTATATGTGTCCATCTGTGTATGTATATGTGTCCATCTGTGTAGGTATATGTGTCCGTCTGTGTATGTGTATGTGTCCATCTGTGTAGGTATATGTGTCCATCTGTGTATGTATATGACAGTATGTATGCATATCTGGTGCGTCTAGTTTATATTTTATTATACATTTTTAGTATTAACATATCTTTGTTAAAAAGTATGTGTAAATGTATGCATAATATAGTCATGCGTGTTTGTGTGTATTATTCAAATATCATTTGCATTTGCATTGTATATATGTGTATGTGTGTTTAATGCAACTGTGTATGTGTGTGAGCTCTCTGTGTATGTATGTTCATCCGTAGATCTGTATGCTGTCTGTAAGATCTCATTTCTCCAACACTTCATTTCACTATCACTGATTCCCCTAGCCGTGGTTCATGAATTATGTATCCACCCATTTAGAACACTGGGACACTTACCGCTCTAACTGATGACATCCTACATAAACAGATTGTTTTAGTTCATGTGTAGAGGGGGCATCGTACAACTGGTAACCTGCCACATACATGTTGTTTTAGTTCATGTGTACAGGGGGCATCGTACAACTGGTAATCTGCTCCATACATGTTGTTTTAGTTCATGTGTACAGGGGGCATCGTACAACTGGTAACCAGCCACATGCATGTTGTTTTTGTTCATGTGTACAGAGGGGGCATCGTACAACTGGTAACCTGCCACATGCATGCTGTTTTTGTTCATGTGTACAGGGGGGGCATCGTACAACTGGTAACCTGCCACATACATGTTGTTTTTGTTCATGTGTACATGTCATCATCGTACATTAAATTGTTTGAGAAGGAGTGTTTGTGTGTGTATGTGTGTGTATGTGTGTGTGATATCCAACTATTGCCTTATTTTGCTAATTATTTTACTCAAACATCTATCTGGAAAACGCGCTGGCGTTTTAGTAGTTAGCCCATTGCGCTCGATGTAGGTTACGGGTTCCAATCCCAGCGCGTCAAGTTAGTGATGCATCCCGCCGAAACATTGCCTCATCTGCTTACAGTGGTGTAACATAACGGGGCAGTTTGAAAACCGTTCTATTAGCGGATTAAGAGATAATCATCCCAACCTTAAAAGGACTTTAAGAATTTCCTAACCTGCCTCTGTCTGTGTCTCTGTCTGTCTGAGTTTGTCTATTTGTATTCAATAGGAGTTTATCTGTTTCTCTTATTGAAAGTAAACAACAAGAACTGAAACCCTAAAACCACTTTTTTTTTAAATCTGCAAATATTTTATTTACATCATTGTACAACATTCATTCCATAAAACATTTGTCTCTTACATTCATGATAATATTACTCGTTTCATTATCTTCATTTTATACTGAAGTTTAAACACTGGACAACGTACAGATCGATAAAACCAATTAAAAGCCCACGAAATATTCATGATGTATTATTTTTTTTCCAAAGTAATTTTGTTCTGCTCTTTGCTCACTAAAAACTGAAATATTTTCAATTTCATTATTTGCGCAAACTGAACGATTATCAATTTTTATAATCCTTTTCCAGCATTTTTTGGTTTAATCTCAACCATCAAATGTACATTTTTAAGAAATTATTTGAAAAACTTTATATTTTTAAGAATTTTATTTGGAAACACTAGTTTTAAAATATTTAAGAAATCAAAAGGAAAAATATAAGTTTACATAAAAAAATACATTAAAAAATAAAAACAAAAATAGAATTTTCATTAAAATGACTTGGATCATACAAATATTCTAAATAAATTTTACTGTTTGATTTCTTTTCGCACTGACATTGGATTAAGAGATCGATACATTTTTCTAATAGGTACAACGATAACTGGAGATATTCAGTTCTTATGGTGTAATAGGACTGGTAGTATGTTGTAATACGACTAGTAGTATGGTGTAATACGACTAGTAGCATGATGTAATAGGACTAATAGTATGGTGTCACAGGAGATTTACGGCTGTGGCTTCTAATTTGTGCAACAGATCTAAACATATGTAGATATACGCACTGCTGTATTGTAAATTCAATTCACATGTTATAAAATTGTAGTTGATATTAACATTTTACGCAATAAAGTTTAAGTCTATGATGCACATGTTTTAGCCCAAGGAGAAACACACACACATATATATATATATATAGGTATATACAAATATAAGTACCTGATAACTATCGTTCGTACATAAAGCTCCCCACCCTCCATCCTCGAGACCTTATTACAATTAACGTAGAAAGTAACGTAGAAAGTAAGGTAGAAAGTAAAGTAGAAAGTAACGTAGAAAGTAACGTAGAAAGTAGAAAGTGTTGTATATAGTAACGTAGAAAGTAACGTAGAAAGTAAGGTAGAAAGTAACGTAGAAAGTAAGGTAGAAAGTAAAGTAGAAAGTAACGTAGAAAGTAACGTAGAAAGTAGAAAGTGTTGTATATAGTAACGTAGAAAGTAACGTAGAAAGTAAAGTAGAAAGTAACGTAGAAAGTAAGGTAGAAAGTAAAGTAGAAAGTAACGTAGAAAGTAACGTAGAAAGTAGAAAGTGTTGTATATAGTAACGTAGAAAGTAACGTAGAAAGTAAAGTAGAAAGTAACGTAGAAAGTAGAAAGTGTTGTATATAGTAACGTAGAAAGTAACGTAGAAAGTAAAGTAGAAAGTAACGTAGAAAGTAACGTAGAAAGTAACTTATTAAGTAACTTGGTCACTTTGTTAAAATTGACCTGAAGCTATACATAAGGATTATCTCGTGGCAGATAGTACGGGGTGGGGGGTGGGGGGATAGATTTTTAAAACAATATGTTTTGGTAAAATACGTTATTAATGGGAAATTTCTAAGTCCGAAATACACACGGGAAAAAAAAACCCAGAAAGAAAACAAAAAAACAACTTAACATCAGTCAGGACAGAAAACACTCAACATTCACTGTTGAAATGTTATTTAGTTGTTCTGACATGACTAGTGTGCAGCTTGTGAAATAGTTGACTCAGATTTGTCTCATCTTGTTATCATGACTAATAATCTGTACACCCTACTGCTGAGTACAGAGAAGTTTATCTGAAATGAATATCTTCTTGAACGGAATAAAATGTACATCTTGAAATAGTTCTACACACAAAATAACGGAGCGGTTAAATGGAATACATTTTCTTCAATCTATAGCAGTGCAACGCAACCTTTTTCAGCTCGCGGTACACATTTAAGAAAAATGTTAGGTGTTAATGCATAAAACGCAGTTACATTCTTTCATGTTAAAGACATAGTAATGCATTTCAAATTTAGAGAGATGTTTTATTATGTATATCTGACTCTACATAGTAATGCATTTCAAATTTAGAGAGATGTTTTATTATGTATATCTGACTCTACATAGTAATGCATTTCAAATTTAGAGAGATGTTTTATTATGTATCTCTGACTCTACATAGGAATGCATTTCAAATTTAGAGAGATGTTGTTATATGTCTCTGGTTCATACTTTGAAAGATCCTTTGAAATTCTGCAGCAGAAACTTCAAAACATGGTACCCAATCCTTTTTTTTTAATTAGTCACAATAAAGAAAAACTTCGTCAATACGAATTTACTGTTTGAAGGTGGATCTTTTAAATATCTGATCAATAAATCTGTTTTCATCTATCTCTGAGTTCTAAGCTTTATAATTTTTCTCGAAAAAAAAAGTAACAGTCATAGGTCCGCAATTAAATCATTGTGTTCTTCGATCTAATCCAATACAGACTGTTCTTCTGTGTTCAATTTCTGTTTCTTCATGAACATTTCCAGTTCAATTTCTGTTTCTTCATGAACATTTCCAGTTCAATTTCTGTTTCTTCATGAACATTTCCAGTTCAATTTCTGTTTCTTCATGAACATTTCCAGTTCAATTTCTGTTTCTTCATGAACATTTCCAGTGATCCTCTTCTATATCATTTTGACGGGGTTTCGTTCTGACGCCGGTTAATGGATCACACCGTACTCCAAAATGTTCAGTCGATATTCATTTATACAGTTTATTATTGCGCTGACATATGCCATGTTAAATCAGACCTGTAAGTTCAGCTATCTAACGACTGTCAACAAGATTTGACATACATCGTTCTGGTTTAATAAAAACATATAACAGCTTTCAATGTTTGCGGTTTTCTAAAGGGTTTGCATTTTTACTCAATGTTTTCTGGTTGCGAAGTTTACTGTTTTCAGCGTTTACTGTTTACAATGATTAAGGTTTTCTCAGAGTTTACTGTTGTCAGAGTTCAAACTAGAATGACTAATAGCACAAAAAGTCTATGAATGATCTGGATTCTCCCATTCATAAAAGCCGTGTTTACATCTGGGACATTATTTTGTTGGTTGTTATAACCAGCTGTTCCTGAACAATTATAATGTCATGCAATGACTGTGTATGTACTACTGATGTAAATGTATTGAACTTTCCATGACTGTGACATTTTGGAAATGATAGACTACACATAGTGGTTATAAAAATGTCACAACTCTACAACCAATATTTAATGCTTAGTCAATGCCAAAACCGAAACATTTATTTATTTACTTCAGTATAGCTGAAGTAGCGGTTTGAATTCCCATCATGTCAAATTATATGTGCACCTTATCGTTAGTCAAACCTCATTCCCATCATGTCAAACTATATGTACACCTTATCGTTAGTCAAACCTCATTCCCATCATGTCAAACTATATGTACACCTTATCGTTAGTCAAATCTCATTCCCATCATGTCAAACTATATGTGCACCTTATCGTTAGTCAAATCTCATTCCCACCATGTCAAACTATATGTGCACCTTATCGTTAGTCAAATCTCATTCCCATCATGTCAAACTATATGTGCACCTTATCGTTAGTAAAATGTCATTCCCATCATGTCAAACTATATGTGCACCTTATCGTTAGCCAAATGTCATTCCCATCATGTCAAACTATATGTGCACCTTATCGTTAGTCAAACCTCATTCCCATCATGTCAAACTATATGTGCACCTTATCGTTAGTCAAACCTCATTCCCATCATGTCAAACTATATGTGCACCTTATCGTTAGTCAAACCTCATTCCCATCATGTCAAACTATATGTACACCTTATCGTTAGACAAACCTCATTTCAAGACAAACTAAATAAACACAAAAAAAAAAAAGATTTCTGATTCCTGTGCTACCATTCGCTCTTCAAAAGCAATAGATAATAAAACATTAATACGTCAGTGAGACAACGTATTAGACAAGGGTTTGAATCTAATTGGGTCCAGCTACCCATACTTCCTGGTTCGATCTTTGGTGAGGACCGATGGAAATTTCAGGTCATGGTTAAAGTCCCCGTTGTGCCACCACGTCCATCACACTATCGACATGAAACAAATTTCATAAATTATTTTTCAATAGTGACGCACCAGCAAATATTGGTAATATATTGACTAGCGAAGTGTTCTAAGAATAAGTCTTTAAAATAACAAATCTGTTGATTCTGTAATATAACTGTGTCTACTGGTTGGACACTTTGTAAGTGGCTGTCATGTCCGACAATGCAGTGGTAGTGAGAGCCCTAAATGGACTGTAGACGATCTATTACCTACACTAGGCCGCGACTTGACGACTGAAAGACCTCATGTCGCTAGGTTTAGACTATATGTGTCTTTTGAAGCGACATATACCCACTTGACCAGCCCTCGGCCGTCTGATATCATATAACCAGAGCCATTCTCATGGATTGGTCAAATAGTTGACAGCCTAGGGCCCATTTGACCATAACATAAGAGGCTATTACCTAATTCAAACTGAAACGAGTGGCGGACCGAATTAATATGTCCGGTGTGCCGGACTAGCCCCGCCGGCCGCAGTTTTCCCATGGCAGATCTAGATGTAATAATAAAAAAATCATAAATACATGTAAGCATATATATATATATATATATATATATATATATATATATGCAACAGCGCCCAAAGATAGTATAAAAAGGATTGACACAAGCTATCCCCTTAAATGTTTAAATATCAGTCTGCATATAAACAATACCAGATATCCAATGACAATCTGGCATTTTACCTCATGGTGTTGCCATGAATAGTGGGAAAAACTAAACAACATTTAGGTCGGGATACCAACGGATCTCGTGGGACCAATGGAGGAAATCTGTGCAGAAGTTGGAGCTTGCAGACATTGGTGTGTTGGGAGTAGCCAGAGTCTATGATATTATTCAAATATACACACACACACGCACACACACACAACAAATCCATTCAACACCCAGACAATAGGAAGATGCAAGGTGTTTGTATGTGTGTGTGAGAATGTGTGTGTGTGAGGGAGAAAAAAAAAAGAGAGAGAGAGAGAGAGAGAGAGGAGAGAGAGAGAGAGGAGAGAGTGAGAGAAAGGAGATAGAGAGAGAGAGAGAAGAGAGAGAGGAGAGAGAGAGTGAGAGAAAGGAGAGAGAGAGGAGAGAGGATATATAGAGAGAGAGTGAGTGAGAGAGAGGAGAGGAGAGAGAGAGTGAGAGAGAGAGGAGAGAGAGAGTGAGAAAGAGGGGAGAGAGAGGAGAGAAAGAGAGTGAGAGAGAGTGAGAGAGAGGAGATAGAGAGAGAGAGGAGAGAGAGTGAGAGAAAGGAGAGAGAGAGGAGAGAGGAGATAGAGAGTGAGTGAGAGAGAGGAGAGGAGAGAGAGAGGAGAGAGAGAGTGAGAGAGAGGGGAGAGAGAGGAGAGAGAGTGAGAGAGAGGGGAGAGAGAGGAGAGAGAGAGGGGAGAGAGAGAGTAGAGAGAGAGAGAGGGGAGAGAGAGGGGAGAGAGAGAGAGAGAGAGAGAGAGATGACAAACGGCAAGACAGAGACAAAAAGACGAGGGTTTCTAAATTGTATGTAAACAGCTGCTAATCTATTTAGTAGTAAACCTATAGAACGGGATGAAAGGCCGAAAATAGAACGGAGATATATAGATTGATAAGATAAATGTGGAAGATAAACAGATAGATAGAGAAATAGACAAATAGATAAGTAGGTATATAGGAATATTGGCAGATAAATAGATAGATTGATAAATAACAGTATAGGTAAATATACATGTAGGAAGAATGACAAAGAGAGAGAGAGAGAGAGAGAGAGAGAGAGAGAAAGAGAGAGAGAGAGAGAGAGAGAGAGAGAGAAAGAGAGAGAGAGAGAGAGAGAGAGAGAGAGATAAATTCTTGCTCACACACAATCTATAAACTCAAACCAAAAACCTCTCACATACCAAATTCCTTCTATGCATGCAATGTTATGCAGCAGCTTATGTTCTCAAGATGTGTTTTACAGTTTTTAAATTAACTTTTTGTTCTAATATGTAAACATTATAATAAAAAAACTAATAACGGCTGAATTGTTCTACAGTCTTACCGTGTATAATGCCCCCCTCCCCCCGTTGAATATAAAGTCTATTGTACTGTTTTTTTTTTTGAAATGTTGTTAAGATAAACGTGAAGTACATTATTTACGAGACACAAAATCTCACACATTTAAGGTGAGCTCTTGACTAGTTCCCCCCCCCCCACCTTTTTGTGCGCCATGCTTCACCTAAGCCTCTGTGAAATTATTACCTCCCCTTCCCCCCCCCTCATTTCAGTGAAGCGCGGGTCTCACATTGGTAACCCCCCGGGCCTAGACTCAGTATACTTTACGGCAGTTTTGTTTTTTATCACTGGATTGCAAAATGACGGATAGCAATTTTTAAATGCTGGTACATGTACTGACCACAGTAGCTGCAATGTAAACAGTAACGTACAGCCTACAGGGCAAACTTTAAAAAAAAGAAATGGGGAAAACTCAAGACAAAATAAATACTTAGTGAAAAAGTACATTTTAATGTCTCTTGTAACCAAATTGAGCTCAAAGCTGTTATTTTGTAACCAAATTGAGCTCAAAGCTGTTATTTTGTAACCAAATTGAGCTCAAAGCTGTTATTTTGTAACCCAATTGAGCTCAAAGCTGTTATTTTGTAACCAAATTGATCACAAAGCTGTTATTTTGTAACCCAATTGAGCTCAAAGCTGTTATTTTTTAACCAAATTGAGCTCAAAGCTGTTATTTTGTAACCAAATTGAGCTCAAAGCTGTTATTTTGTAACCCAATTGAGCTCAAAGCTGTTATTTTGTAATGAAAAACAAAACAACAACAGAAAACAAAAACATAATGAATAATTTAGTTTGTCTTACGTTCTGCGAAAAAATGAACTCCCATGTTGTAGCTGTAGAGTACATCCCAATAAAAGACAAAACAAAGAACTGACCAGTTGACCAAGGGCAATAAGACTTAGACAATGTCATTTTGTTTGAATTTATAAAACATTGAAGCCCAATGCGTCAAAGTTCATTTGTAGCTGCAGCTCAGAGAAAAGTTTAAATGGCTTAAAGTGAGTTATAAAAGTGCATAAATGGGGAAAAGAAATCTTTTAGCAAGAAATAAACAAAAAAAAAGTCTGCGTTTAAGTTGATGAAATAACATTAAATAACACTCGAGAGGAGGTGATAAGTGAATTGGATTATTTATTTATTGTTTCTGTAAAGGGTTTAAAAAAAGTTCCAAGTTTTTTGAAGATCTGCAAGTGTAGAATAACGATTCAGTGGTAATCGCTTAATCTAGAACTTGCCAAAACTATTATAAAATTGATAATGTTAGGAATGGATCAAATTCTTCAATTAAAAGTATCGATTAATATATATTGATTTATGGTAATTAAAAAAAATACGAGTCTTGTAGCTGACTAAAATGAAATAAAAGAGTTGATTCAAATATTTTGTTTGAATAAATCTTTTCTCAGAATCGTCATATAAAAAGACGAGGGGAGAGGGGGGAGTCAACTGATTCAAGTTCATTATAAATGGAATCTTTGAATTTCGTTCCAATTAGATTACAACTTGTCCAAGTTTATGATCTCATATCCAGTTATATTACATCATGTCCAGCTATATTACATCACGCCCAGCTACATTACATCATGTCCAGTTATATTACATCATGTCCACCTATATTACATCATATCCAGTTATATTACATCATGTCCAGCTATATTACATCACGCCCAGCTACATTACATCATGTCCAGTTATATTACGTCATGTCCGAGTATATTACATTATGTCCAGCTATATTACATCACGCCCAGCTATATTACATCATGTCCAGTTATATTACATCATGTCCACCTATATTACATCATATCGAGTTATATTACATCATGTCCAGCTATATTACATCACGCCCAGCTACATTACATCATGTCCAGTTATATTACATCATGTCCACCTATATTACATCATATCGAGTTATATTACATCACGCCCAGCTACATTACATCATGTCCAGTTATATTACATCATGTCCGAGTATATTACATTATGTCCAGCTATATTACATCACGCCCAGCTATATTACATCATGTCCAGTTATATTACATCATGTCCACCTATATTACATCATATCCAGTTATATTACATCATGTCCAGTTATATTACATCATGTCCACCTATATTACATCATATCCAGTTATATTACATCATGTCCTGCTATATTACATCACGCCCAGCTACATTACATCATGTCCAGTTATATTACATCATGTCCGAGTATATTACATTATGTCCAGCTATATTACATCATGTCCGAGTATATTACATTATATCCAGCTATATTACATCATGTCCAGTTATATTACATCATGTCCACCTATATTACATCATGTCCAGCTATATTACATCACGCCCAGCTACATTACATCATGTCCAGTTATATTACATCATGTCCACCTATATTACATCATATCCAGTTATATTACATCATGCCCAGCTATATTACATCACGCCCAGCTACATTACATCATGTCCAGTTATATTACATCATGTCCGAGTATATTACATTATGTCCAGCTATATTACATCATGTCCAGTTATATTACATCATGTCCACCTATATTACATCATGTCCAGCTATATTACATCACGCCCAGCTACATTACATCATGTCCAGTTATATTACATCATGTCCACCTATATTACATCATATCCAGTTATATTACATCATGTCCAGCTATATTACATCACGCCCAGCTACATTACATCATGTCCAGTTATATTACATCATGTCCGAGTATATTACATTATGTCCAGCTATATTACATCACGCCCAGCTATATTACATCATGTCCAGCTATATTACATCATGTCCAGTTATATTACATCATGTCCACCTATATTACATCATGTCCAGCTATATTACATCACGCCCAGCTACATTACATCATGTCCAGTTATATTACATCATGTCCACCTATATTACATCATATCCAGTTATATTACATCATGTCCAGCTATATTACATCACGCCCAGCTACATTACATCATGTCCAGTTATATTACATCATGTCCGAGTATATTACATTATGTCCAGCTATATTACATCATGTCCGAGTATATTACATTATGTCCAGCTATATTACATCATGTCCAGTTATATTACATCATGTCCACCTATATTACATCATGTCCAGCTATATTACATCACGCCCAGCTACATTACATCATGTCCAGTTATATTACATCATGTCCACCTATATTACATCATATCCAGTTATATTACATCATGTCCAGCTATATTACATCACGCCCAGCTACATTACATCATGTCCAGTTATATTACATCATGTCCGAGTATATTACATTATGTCCAGCTATATTACATCATGTCCAGTTATATTACATCATGTCCACCTATATTACATCATGTCCAGTTATATTACATCATGTCCAGCTATATTACATCATGTCCAGTTATATTACATTATGTCTGAGTATATTATATCATGTCCAGTTATATTACATCATGTCCAGTCATATTACATCATATCCAGTTATATTACATTATGTCTGAGTATATTATATCATGTCCAGTTATATTACATCATGTCCGAGTATATTATATCATGTCCAGTTATATTACATCATGTCCAGTCATATTACATCATATCCAGTTATATTACATTATGTCCAGTCATATTACATCATATCCAGTTATATTACATCATGTCCAGTCATATTACATCATATCCAGTTATATTACATCATGTCCAGTTATATTACATTATGTCCAGTTATATTACATCATGTCCAGCTATATTACATCATGTCCAGTCATATTACATAATATCCAGTTATATTACATTATGTCCAGTCGTATTACACCATATCCAGTTATATTACATTATGTCCAGTTATATTACAATATGTCCAGTTATATTACATCATGTCCAGCTATATTACATCATGTCCAGTCATATTACATCATATCCAGTTATATTACATTATGTCTGAGTATATTATATCATATCCAGTTATATTACATTATGTCTGAGTATATTATATCATGTCCAGTTATATTACATCATGTCCGAGTATATTACATCATGTCCAGTCATATTACATCATGTCCAGTTATATTACATCATGTCCAGTTATATTACATCATGTCCAGCTATATTACATCACGTCCAGTCATATTACATCCAGTCTGAGTATATTATCTCATGTCCACCTCTTTTTTCCGGTGCAGTTATATTACATCCGGTGAAATTACAATATGTCGAGTTACACTAGTCCTACATCCTGTTCATTTGTATTACACCCTGTACATTTATATTAAATCCTGCTCAATTACATTACATCCAGTTTGACTGATCCCAGGCACATTAATGTATAAGTTGTCTGAAGTTTCTCTTTGATTTATTTATTCACAAAGATTTATTTCCTAATTAGTTTTACTACCTTGCACGGCCATAACTTGTTCTTGTTCAGGTTTGGCCCCCCCTCTCGCCCCCACCACCCAGTTGTTATTATAACGAGGCTCCCAGTTAGCTAAGTCTGGCATTGAACACTCGGGTCAGCTTTATCACATGACGTATGGACTGAGGGAAGCGGTCACGTCGCATTGTGTTCACAGACTCACATACACCACGGTGTGATAAATCACACCCATCCCCACACCCCCACCCCCACACAGAACACAGCATTCGCCCCTTCCCCATGGGTCCTTCATCTCCTCACCGAGAGGGAACCACTGGTATATATATATATATCCTTGTGGCGAAGTTGTGAGTTGGGGGGGGGGTAAACGGGATTTGGGGGGGGGGGCGCGGCAGAGGGTGGTGTTCGATATCCACGGTCCCCAGAGGTAGAAGGGACGAACCGAGGTATAAAATCAATCTACTAATTCCTTATCTAGTTGATGAATTTTGCAGGCGCAAACATATAAGAATTATTCTAGATCAGGGGATGAGAGACAGATGGGGGAGTGGTGGGGTGGGGGGGGAGATCTTTTTGCTAGGGGGCGGGGGTGCAAAGGTGGATGACTGAGAGATTTTTTTTGTTTCTTTTGTCTCGGTCCCAATAAGGCCCATTGGTCAGCAAACACGCAAATAGGTCTACAGACGTGATGGAGTTATTGTATTATATAACACGATGACCTAATGACCCGGTATGTGTTACTATTCAGAAGAGGGTGGGGGAAGGGTCAGTTGAATTGAAGACTGGTCCATTGGTCAATGAATCTATATATCTGTCTGTATTTCTGTTTGTCTGTCAGCAAACACACAAATAGGTCTACAGACGTGATGGAGTTATTGTATTATATAACACGATGACCTAATGACCCGGTATGTGTTACTATTCAGAAGAGGGTGGTGAAGGGTCTGTTGAATTGAAAAATGGTCCATTGGTCAATGAATCTATATATCTGTCTGTATTTCTGTTTGTCTGTCGTATGTCTGTTTGTTGTTGATCCTTTGGTTAATGAATCTATATATCTCTCTGTATTTCTGTTTGTCTGTCGTATGTCTGTTTTTTTTTTTGTTTTTCTGTCTGTCTTTTCTGTCAATATATCAATAGTTTATCTGTGATCTATTTGTTTATGTAACTCTTCATTTATCTATCTATAAGTTTTCTCTGTTTAGCCTACGTGTCACAATAGTCTGTTTACATATCCATTTATACACCAACAATATCAGGAAAAGGATATTTTTTTTTTCGAAACTTGAAGACCACTCTAAACAAAGTTCTAACTTCTGGACCGTCAAATGTTACAGTTAACCAGTGGATAGTCATTCAAGACAAACTATTGTCCACATTTTTACCTTGTGTTTATGTCCAAACGTATCTTTGAGTCAATCTCATGTGATCTAATGTTTCTAAAAGCTAGATAGATATTAGCCCGTTATAAAATTGACACCTATGTCAATAGACAGAACCTCATCCAACATTGTCCAAATATGTCAATAGACAGAATCTGATTCTAGCGAAACGTCTGCCTGTACAATGTTCAAATAATTAAAAATCTGCTGTCCATTTGTCTATATTGACATTACAACAACTTACTTTTCATTTTCAATGAAACTGGTCATTTTCACAATGAAACTGGTCCTTTTAACAGAAACTGGCAATTTTTACAATGAAACTGGTCATTTTTACAATGAAACTGGTCATTTTCTGTTTTTTCGCACCAGTTCGTCCTCAACGTTCGTTACGGGTCATTTAACTGCATTTAATAACATGACACCCTGCCGCGTGGGTCTTTTGTTTCCAAATCACTAACTGGTGTCAAAGAACTGCAAGATCTGACTCACTGACTCTAAATGTGTGATGCACATACTTACGTACCTTGGTGGGTTTATTCTGTATCTTTGAGTATCTAACTATATGCATCAACCAGCAGTATACTCGGCGTTGCCCGGGATGTCAAAATGCCACTTGCATATTCATACACCCGACGCAATAGTGGGGAATGTGTCCATAGGGTAAAAGAACGGTATCTAATGCCTGTGACCAAATATGTAGAAACAATTGATCTATCAGTTGTCACCATTAGTTTTTTACCCGATTAAGTCAACAGCTTGTTAAAACCGTCATTATTTTTGTCGTTGTTAAGTACATCTCAATGTACATATCATTGGTTTATTTATTTCTATTTATCAGCAAATGTACAGACACATCCAGTCCAGTATTATTGTATACACCGACCCTTTTTATTTTTAATAATAATTTATAAAAATATTTCCAAATCTAACTAATTATATTTTAATTTTTAGTGCATTTTATAGAATCTAATTTCCAAAACAATTTGTAAATATTTTTTGTACGTTTTGCTTTTTAGTTATGAAAGAATTAAATTTAGTTTGCTCAATCTTTTGCCAATCTGTAAAAGACTAAAAATAACTTGACTATTTTGTTCATGTCTTTGTGATATCTTGATAGCCATATTTTTATACCTTTTACCCATTTGAACGTTTCTAAAATGTAATTCAACGTGAACAATTCTAATTGTTTTTGTTAAAATTAAAACTTTATAAAAAATACAACAATGAGACCATGTGTGTGTTTGAACTCTTTATTTCATGGCCAGTATTACTGCCTTAAACCTGAAGTGCAATGTTTAGTACTATCTAATTGTAACTGCAGACTAAATGCCTACATCACAAGTACCGAAATCACTGGACACATACTCATACATACTCATCTGTCTTAAAAACAAAATAATGTGTCAGCCAAAATAAGGCGAGAATCAGTTGATCGATAATTGTGTCATAGTACCAATAACATACGCTGTAGATATAATTTATCTATATCTGAATAGGTAATTGTATCTAAATACATAATTGTACCTGAATCGGTAATTGTATCTGAATCAGTAATTGTATCTGAATCAGTAATTATATCTGAATAGGTAATTCAATTTGTACCTTAATAGGTAATTGTACCTGAATGGGTAATTGTATCTGAATAGGTAATTGTATCTGAATGGGTAATTATATCTGAATAGTTAATTGTACCTGAATAGGAAGGTAATCGTATCTGAATAGGTAATTGTACCTGAATCGGTCATTGTACCTAAATAGGTAATTATATCTGAATATTAAATTGTACTGAATAGGTAATTGTATCTGAATAGTTAATTGTACCTGAATAGTTAATTGTACCTGAATAGTTAATTGTACCTGAATAGGTAATTGTACCTGAATCGGTCATTGTACATGTATCACAAAAAGTGTCGACATCGCCCTATCAGTTAGCATCTTTTTATAAATACATTGTATGCATGACATGTTTGGCATTAATTTTGAATGCATCTTGTGTGTCTGTACCTTTGTATGAAATGCATTTCTGTGTATGTGTGTGTGTGTGGGTGTGTGTGGGTGTAACATGTATGTCTATTTGTATGTTCGTACTGTCATACATTCTGGTGTCTCCCGTGATGTGTATTTTACTGCCTCCCATTTACCACCCTACCATGTGAGTACAAAGTTATTGATATCTGATGTTCCACATGAATGACAAAGTATCATTTACTGTCTACTCGACCTTACATTATCAATGAGGCTTAAACCTTTTGTCCAGGGCTAATTTCATTTATCTATTGATCATCATCTCAAGTCAGGAACTGGGTTACTTTAAGACGAACATGGAGAAACAGTTCAAACAATAACAACAGCAGCCATGAGTCATAAAAAAATCTTAATGTAATCAATGTTTTAGTTAATATTGTATCAGTACATATGGACAACATATAAAGCAATATCCAATGAGAAAAAAGCTAAAGGGCAGACGAAGAAGCAGATGGTTAGAGGAAGTGGAGAAAGACCTTAAAACCATAGGAGTGAGAGAGTGGAGGAAGAAGACCACGGATTGGGAAAAGTGGAGAAGAGTAGTATGGCAGGCCAGGGCCCTAAATGGGCTGTAGAGCCAAAGGAATAAGAACATACCGACTAGTTAATAATTCATGCACAGAATTTGGTTTTATTTTTGTATCATGTACATGCATGAACTCGACCTGTTTAGACAAAGCCGAGATCTGGATCTGTAGTTTATTACGCTGCAAACATCAACACTTGGAGAGTGAAACCACCCAGTACGTTGTGATAAACAATGATTGTTTTTCAAAGTACTTCAGTTGTGTTTTAAAGTGAGGGTGAGATTGGTAAAACCACACGGGATGATTGTATCAGATGTTATCCAATGTAAGTATCAGATGTTATCCAATGTAAGTATCAGATGTTATCCAATGTAAGTATCAGATGTTTTACTTGGATCGTGCAAGGAATCTGAAATCGGGAAAAATGTCTGCGATCGCGATTCTTTTTCCCGACCATTTGGTGCAGTGGCTATGGAGGCATCAATGGGGGGGGGTGGAATATTGATTCGGTCACATTCACTGATGCAGGACCGACTTAAAGCGTGGGCCCCGGCCAAGAATGCTGGGGCCACCTGCGCTCAACCTGTCATAACTCAGGGCCTGCACCGGCAACAGTCACGAGATCCCCCCCGCCCACTTATGTTGACGTCCCTGCGAATGAAACCATTTTATATTTGATTCTATTGAGTGGATGTTGTAGGGGGCCCACAACTTGGGGTGGGGGCACATTGTTGTTTAGATAGCTCTTGACTGATGATGCATTCGGGTTGACTTCAACAACAACAACACAATCGGTCCTGGTGCTATAAAAATAAACATTTGGCTCCAGTAAGTAAAATGATCTCACTCCATTAAAAAAGAAAAAAAAAGTCTAATCAAGATTTATAAATAAACACCCCTCCCCCCCCAACCCTCCAATCCTAGCCCATGTCGGTGAAACGACTGTCTGGTAAATGAAATATTTATTCAAGAGAAAGACTTGACTTTGATGTTCTGTTATAAATATATCTGGATTAGACCTCAGCATTAGTGTGAAGAAGAAAGTTCAAAAAATTTAATTGGTGCTTCAACATTGGCGCAACGCCCGGACCAAACTTGCAGTGCATCAGCTAACAAAACACCAGTTTCAAATTGATCACGCCCTTAACATCTTTCCAGGTGATTCTGTAACCTTGCTTCAGAAACTATAGATACAAATAATTATTTTAAAAAATCACTTTCCATGTGATTCTGTAACCTTGCTTCAGAAACTATAGATACAAATAATTATTTTAAAAAATCACTTTCCATGTGATTCTGTAACCTTGCTTCAGAAACTATAGATACAAATAATTATTTTAAAAAATCACTTTCCAGGTGATTCTGTAACCTTGCTTCAGAAACTATAGATACAAATAATTATTAAAAAAAAAATTCACTTTCTAGAAGATTCGCCGTCTGACATATTTATTAACCGGAATTTCTCATTTTATAGAATTTTTTGCGTTTAAAGGTCAAAGGGCACATCATGTTGTCAAGTTGTTAATTGGTAGATGTATTCCCGCTCTGTAGTCGTTTGTATAGGTGTTGTAGTTCTACAACTTTGTGTTTCAAATTCTTAAGTTTCGATTAAAACATTACAAGCAATTAGCTATTAGAAAGAGATATGAAGGAACACAAAAATATAACATGAAGCCTTTTCGAAACAAATAGATTTAATCATATGCAAACAGAAGTTTATTTTTCCTTTCACACTGAAATGACATTAAAAAAAAAATAAAGAATCGACGGAGCTTGTGTCTCACCGTTGACAGGCTCTCCATTACTGACCCCTCCCTCAATTCTGAGATACTCCCCGACTCATCCACAACCTCCCCACCCCCGATACCCCCACCTCCCATGTTTCAACAAACTTCATTGTTTGTTTTTTTTTAAATTCTATCCGACGCCTCACCTTTCCTTTTCTCTCTCCCCCTCCCCCCCCCCCCCCACACACACTCCCTCAACAAAACAAATAAAATAAAATGCCTCTAATTGGTGAGCAAATTTGGCTCTCAGAAAACTTCCACAGAATAAGAAAAAAACACACGCAAAGGAAAGAAATAATTAAAAAAAAAATATGATTATACAGAAAGAAAACGTAATTCAATTTTGTCTGTGTGGGTTTGTTTCATGGCTTGCCACACAGGGGCAGATAATTTGCAAACCTGCAGAGTTATCCATCTTCTATCGCTGTTACGTTTCATTTCATCACGATCTTCGCATTCATCCACATGGACGAAGTTTACATCACGTGGTTCTCCGGTTTTTTTTTAACGAGGTGGTTGGAGGGTATTTCTATTTTATTTTAATGGCCGTGTTTTAATACCTGACTTTTCTTGTGATTGAATATCTAGGAGTGGCTCATATGGACCAGTGTAGGGAATCGAGTTTAAGGGGGAAACAGAAATATCGGAGCCTTTTTTTGTGGTATCGGATATATTTTAAAATTAATACTCGACTTATCATCTAATTTATAGAACATTTGTCAATCTAACTTATTCAGGCACTCCACAAATTATGTTAGTTCTATATATCGGAACCTGAAATCGAAAGTCTAAAGAAGTATCGTCATGGAATCAGAATCGGTTACGATGTCAGCGCCTTCCAATCAATACTCTGGACCATCCCTAACTTACTTAGTTATTTTTTTTTTCGATCGATATAAAGTGAAAAGTACTTCTTTCCTACGTATCTTTCTTGACAATGCAAGTTAGGAATTAGGTCAAAGCAATCACCCAATCAAGAACTACATAAGTTGGTGACTTCTAGATACTCTTCAAAATGCCGCAATCTTCTTTACACTTATTTTGTCTTGGTATCTGGTGCTGTTGTATGGGTTGACAGTTTTACTTTGATCAGGTGCTCAACACTAATTGTCCACGTGTCTATCATACTGACACCCTGTCATACTGACACCCTGACATACTGACACCCTGGCATGCTGACATAGTGTTTGCGGATCATGCTCAAAAAGGCGTGAAGGAGTGGCTGCGCGTAGCGTGTGCTGAAATTCCAAATGCGAAAAGTTGGCAATCACCGGTTTGAACAGTTGACAGTAAAACAATCATGACTCGATAGACAGTTGTCATGACAGGCTGGGGGTTCATGTCAGGCTGATAGGTCATGACAGGCTGGTAAGTCATTGACTTTGTTATACCATCACTTCAAGAGCTATTTCCGTTGGGAATATTTCTGCACATAGCAATCTTTTCTAAAAATAACTAAACATTATTTTTTTCATGCAACTACTTCCGGCTTAAAATTTAAAAACTATAAACTAAGAACCTAAAAATAAAACATCAAATTAGTTTGGGGAAAAAAATTCCTGTCATTTCTTTCGACACAAACTTATTTATTATTTCATTTCAACATTGAGTTATCATAACAATATTACTCAATCATCACATTATCTTTTCATCTTTTAATTAACCAATCACTTGTCATGAGAATACAAAATCAATCAATCACTTGTCATGAGATCGCAACATCCATCGATCACTTGTCATGAGATTGCAACATCAACCAATCACTTGTCATGAGATTGCAACATAAACCAATCACTTGTCATGAGATTGCAACATCAACCAATCACTTGTCATGAGATTGCAACACCGACATAAGAGTAACATCTTATAATTAGATTATTACATGATCAAAAGATTATTGCAGAGTAATCACAGATTTACTGTTATGGTAACTGAAGTAAATATTTATCTCCCACTGATTGGCCACCCTTTCTAACCTTCATGTTGACTTAATTATAACTTCTGTTTTGTAAACATTTATCTCATCAAAAGATTCACTTAGTCCGTTAGGCTGTTTCATGCCAACTCATTTTTCTTTTGTAATTATTTGTATTATTTCACATTTTTTCAGTTTGTTATGAAATTTTGTTTTTCTAGTCTGAGACTCAATTTATCTACACTCACGCTCACATACACACTCGAAAACACAAAGATACTGACACTTACACACACACATACTCATAAACACACATATAAACACACACAAAAAATAACTCACATTTACAACCTTACAACGCACGCACACGCCAGCCCTGAAGACATATGCACTCAGTGCACTAAAAACATATCTGTGCTCTAAAAGCATATCAGCGCATCAGAGGCGTAGCGAGGGGGGCAAGGCAACTTTGCGCCCGGGGCATGGCATTTTACCTTTTTAATACCTTTTTAGCGCCCCCCATTCGAAAACCATATAATATTATATGTAAAATATACCATTTGGCGCCCCTGAATCTCGGCGCCCGGGGAATATGTACCCCCGCCCCCCCTAGCTACGCCTCTGCAGTTATTACTATAAAGTCAAACAGTTATCTGTTGTTTATTATGATCTGTAATGATTTATCTGTAAAATTCTCTAAACAAAACAATATAATCAAGCTAAAGACAACTTGAAGTAAACATAAAATGTCACCGTTTTTTTTTTCTCTAAAATTTAGTAAAAAGCGAAAAAAAACATGATTTCCAAATTATTCATAAATCTTAACCAACGGAACTGTCAAACATGTTTTAGTTTTTAATTGTTAACTGATGAACATTCCTGAAGTATAAATGAACAAATCAAGTCACTTTATAACGTCAATCTCTTAAATATTTCTTTGATATGGTCACAATACTTAAATCCTAAAGTAAAATGGATTTATTTTCTATGAGTTAAAGTTCTGGTAAAAATTAAACGAGATGATAGATCTAAACCTCTCGCAGAATTTTGCAGGCACTAAGAGACCCTGATGTCATTAAACTCAATGCCTTGTTTAATACATCGAGTCTGAAGTTTTATCAGGGGTCCAGGATACTTAATCCTTGGGTCTATGTTGACTGTTTACCAGTCTAGCTGCTGCCTTAACTAACCTACTGCAATCCATAACTTAAACTGACGTCATATGCTAAAATTGTCAAGTAGCATAGCCACAACATCGCTTTGAACTTTCACACCAGTGAATATCCGATGGTACTCTGTGTGTGTGAAGAAAGTCAAGATACTAATCTTTCAGTCTGTGTCAATGTCACGACCCGTAGTCACACAGAGATCGGGATGTTATAACAAAAAAACCTGTTGTAGCCCTAGTCGCAGGTTCTAGTACTACTTGGTGAAACAAAAGAATACGATATTGTCATGGGTCAATGTATGTGAAATATTTAGTGTTGGTGATCTACATGAAAATAAATTTATAAAAGGGAAGAATTTTGCATCAGTTGATTTCCTGTGTGTCTACATGTGTGTGTAAAAGCGTGTTTATCAAAATGTGTGTGTTTGTGAAAGTGTTGCGGTGTGTTTGGTTTGTGTATTTATTCAATGACCCCCGGATGGTTGAATCAAAAAGTTTTGTATAAATGTTGTTGGTTTTTACCATCTAAATACCTTTTTTAGTATTTTAGTAGTTTTTTGTTGTCCCCCCCTCCCCCGCATTCTTGTCGGACATTTCAACGAACATTATTGCATTTAACTTTTGGGTTTAACTCCACCACTTCCCTCCCCCTCCCCCATTACTTTATTTCCCCGCCGCCTGGTTTAGTCTGAAACTATTTTCTTGTTACTGTTTTATTGAATGGAGTATGCTTTGAAACTTTTTGAGGTCTGCCCTTGTATTCTCGACATAGTGCATCATGGTGTTACTATTAGCAAATGTTGTATTAGAGGCGTCCGACCTCACCCCCCCCCCACCCCTCTCCCGTTATCCTTTAACCCATAATTTCTTTTTATTGCAGCCGCATCAACGTCTCAAGAGAGATGGTTAAGCTGCCAAATTTCATGTTCATTTGTCTCCCTTAGAATAAAAAATAAGTAACTTATCGACCCCCCCTCACCCACCCACAAACATCAGACTAGAAAACAACAACAACAACATAACAAGTTAGACTTTGTAAATGTTCAAGTTCAGTTGACGAAATGTTCACATTGTGTAGCATCACTTTCAGTTTTTAAAAAAAAATGTCGGACATATGTCTGAATGCAATGAAAATAAAATAAGCAAAAAACTTATTCGGTAATTGGTAGCCCCAGACATAGGTATTGGCTACATTACGTCTCATGGTAGCCCCAGACATAGGTACTGGCTACATTACGTCTCATGGTAGCCCCAGACATAGGTACTGGCTACATTACGTCTCATGGTAGCCCCAGACATAGGTACTGGCTACATTACGTCTCATGGTAGCCCCAGACATAGGTACTGGCTACCACCGGCGGCGGAACGAAATATTTTAAGGGGGGGCAAGCCAAAATTTAAGGAGGGGCAAGACAAAATTTAAGGAGGGGCAAGACAAAATATGACCGAAAGACAAATTTTACCCCCGTAATTCTATAATAGAATATAGTAATTCTGTAGCAAGTATTTAATCGATATTATTAAACAATAATATATTAAAAAAAATAAAAATGAACATTGAGCACTTCTGTCGTCAACTGATTCGTAATGTCAGTTTGTTTACAAATTTAATAGTGAAATTAGATCAGAAAATTACTGATAATTATCATGAATGATGATGAATATGAAACCGGAAACGGGAAACTCAATAAACAAAAAGTAATTTATGAAAAGATAATAAATAATTGTATTTTCTTTAAAAATTACATTTGCTGTCATTCGGTAGATGGCAATACTTCTCTATACTTATAACACGCATTTGCTATCTGTCTGTCTGTTCCCTTAAAACTCAAGATCCAGACAACCAAATAACGTGAAATTTGATACACGCAGTGGCGCAACCGAGGGGGGGGGGGAAGGGGGTGCTTGAGCCACCCCCCAGGCCAAATCATCAATACACAATTTACGTTATAAAGTTACAAAAAAGACTGTCAAACTGTCTTTTTTCAATATCTGAGCATCCCCGCCCAGCATTTTTTGCTGGTTGCGCCACTGGGTACACGTACACAAAATTACACGGGGAAGGTTCTTAAACAGGTTTCGTTCCATCTCAATGGGTACTTTAGTTGTAATTAATTATTTTGGATATCAAAGACATGAAAATTGGCAAACTTTTACCCCGATTTCAGGTTTTACGAGCTTCTTTCTAACATAGCTAACTTACTATAAATATGATCGGTACGGGGAACCAAATATCACATTACTTACTACATTATTACATTCCGTTCCTTCATCCATAGGAATTGTCATCTTTTGATACAGTCATGCCTAAGAGAGAGAGAGAGAGGGAGGAAAAGAGGGAGGGAGGGAGAGAGGGGTAGGGAGGGAGGGAGGGAGGGAGGGAGGGAGAGAGGGAGGGAGGGAAAGAGGGAGAGAGAGGGAGGGGAGAGAGAGGGAGGGGAGAGAGGGAGGGAAAGAGGGAGGGAGGGGAGGGAGAGAGAGGAACTGCCAAAAATGTGTATCACATTGCTTTAAGATAAATGTACCCTTTTATTGCATGCAAATAAACCCTTTTTTACGCGTCTTATTTTAAATCTTAATTAAACGTCAAATTACGCTTCTTAAATAAACAGAAAACATTATTTAAACCCGGGCAAAGCCGGGTACTTCTAACTAGTTTTAAAATATGCCTCAACAACTCTCAATAATGTGATTACTGTAAAATGTCAATTAATTATAATTTCTTTCAAATATTATATTTAAGAAATAGATCAAATGAATTATGAAAATGAAAATGATACACATAAACTAAAATGAATTACAAAGTTTAAAAAGTTAAAATTTTAGGTGGGGGCAGACTGGAAGTTCAAGGGGGGGGGGCGCCAGTGCTGGCTACATTATGTCTCATGGTAGCCACAGACATAGATATTGGCTACATTACGTCTCATGGTAGCCCCAGACATAGGTACTGGCTACATTATGTCTCATGGTAGCCACATATATAGGTACTGGCTACATTATGTCTCATGGTAACCACAGACATGGGTACTGGCTACATTATGTCTCATGGTAGCCACAGACATAGGTATTTGCTACATTATGTCTCATGGTAGCCACAGACATAGGTACTGGCTACATTATGTCTTATGGTAGCCCCAGACATTGGTATTGGCTACATTATGTCTCATGGTAGCCCCAGACATTGGTACTGACTATTTTATGTCTCATGGTAGCGCCAGACATAGTTACTAACTACATTATGTCTCATGGTAGCCCCAGACATTGGTACTGGCTACATTATGTCTCATTGTAGCCCCAGACATAGATACTGGCTACATTATCAATCTAGTCGAATTCTATTTACACAATGACTAATGATGCATAGCTGTTCATTTTGTAATTATGTAAGGTCTATATTGACAGGAAAATGTTCAGCAAACGTTCTGACACTCGCTAACATGACATGTACCATTGCAGGTGAGGGAGGGAGGATAAGGTGTCTGAGATGGCCATTATAATTTACCTTATCAAGATACACATCCAGACAGTATTAATGAAACCTCCAGATACACATCCAGACAGTATTAATGAAACTTCCAGATACACATCCAGACAGTATTAATGAAACTTCCAGATACACATCCAGACAGTGTAAATGAAACCTCCAGATACACACCCAGACAGTGTAAATGAAACCTCATTATATACACCCAGACAGTATCAATGAAACCTCCAGATATACATCCAGACAGTATCAATGAAACCTCCAGATATACACCCAGACAGTATCAATGAAACCTCCAGATATACATCCAGACAGTGTAAATGAAACCTCATTATATACACCCAGACAGTATCAATGAAACCTCCAGATACACACCCAGAGAGTGTCAATGAAACCTCCAGATATACATCCAGACAGTATTAATGAAACCTCCAGATATACATCCAGACAGTATTAATGAAACCTCCAGATATACATCCAGACAGTATTAATGAAACCTCCAGATATACATCCAGACAGTATTAATGAAACCTCCAGATATACATTCAGATAGTATTAATGAAACCTCCTGATATACACCCAGACAGTATCGATGAAACCTCCAGATATACACCCAGACAGTATCAATGAAACCTCCAGATATACACCCAGACAGTATCAATGAAACCTCCAGATATACACCCAGACAGTATCAATGAAACCTCCAGATATACACACAGACAGTATCAATGAAACCTCCAGACAGTATCAATGAAATCACGAGATCTATTCAAGAAACTCATCTTCATTCACAGACACCTATCCCATACACTATCGATGTAACCACGTCACACTAATGCAGCTAATCATCCCAGTAATAACTATTTGCTGTTTCCACTAATCTTTGTTTTAAACTGCTTGGTGCTTTACCTCCTTTTTTTTTTGCCTTATATCTCAACATCGACAACCAAACCAGGGGAGTTAATCACCAGCTTCAGTAAATCTCCCAAAACGATTAAAAATCTATTTTACCATCGACAAAAAATAAAGGTTATTGTGCCAAAAGTTATGTCAACAAAATATTGCCACATTTTTTCAAGCCGATATACCTCTAACCTTTTCATTCAAAATAAAATAAAAAAGAAACTTCAAAAATCTTAGCCATTAATTTCTGCAGCAAGGACTTTTAGTCTGTGTGAGTAGATAAATCCGCAGCAGGGACGGTAACTCTTTTTCACTTTTAGTCAAAATAAAGATGGCGGAAATGTTGTGTAAATATTTACTTCTGGAAATTCCAGGATTTTTTCATAAACTGGAAAATGTATTTCTATTGCAGTTCATCTCTCAAATAGAACTTATTACATTAGTTTGATCTTGTTCATGGGGTGAAGTGGAATGTGGAGAGATGAGTTGAATCTGTGGAAGTAGGGAACCAATTACACCAAATAGCATGTGCTGAACTTTGTTTTTATTTTGTAGACTAAACAAATAAAATCTCAAACGATGGAAGACTTTTTAAAATTAATTTTTTTTTCAGAAATTACATTTTTTTTTGAGTTTTTATTGAGATTGTGAGGGCTAGTTGTCTCATCTTACAGATGGGGGCCAATAATAAAAGGTTGTACGTGAACTCATGCCAATATTATAAGTTCAGCCGTTTTATTCTACTGAATATCTCATGGCCAACTTAGGTTTTAGAATGAACTCATCTACCATTCATAATCTATCATGATAGTTCAACTAGAAGTGGTCAAAACCAACTGGCCTATACATATTATTCAATTAGTGAACGACCAAAAACCTTTGAATCTGAAGTTCCATAATTCTGTAGCGTGTCAACACTCCATTATGAAACTGTCAAAATTCACAGACTTGCGAACAAATGTAAATAAATGTGTTACCATTTGCTGACAAATAACTGTCAGTTAATATGTACAGGCATATAACAATCAACATGTAATTACTAAATATGCACAGGTTGATTGAGATTGTTGATTTTGTTTTACCCAGTGATGACGTAGAATGCAAACCGCAATGGTCAGTTTTCCGTTTGTTTTTTTTACTAGTTATGATATCCAAAAAAAAAAAAAAGAATAGTTTCTGGTGTTTAAAGTTTGGACAGTTTACTAAAATGTTGAGCCAAAGTGAAACGATACATACGTATACATTTATCTAACATTGCATCAATAGTTTATTTCTTTCTTGATCTCACCCATATCTCTACTTGTATTACATCTGTTTGGGGAACTATTCTCTCTACTTGTATTACATCTGTTTGGGGAACTATTCTCTCTACTTGTATTACATCTGTTTGGGGAACTATTCTCTCTACTTGTATTACATCCGTTAGGGGAACTAACCTGTTCTCTCTACTTGTATTACATCTGTTAGGGGAGCTAACCTGTTCTCTCTACTTGTATTACATCTTGTAGGGGAACTAACCTGTTCTCTCTACATGTATTACACCTGTTAGGGGATTTAACCTGTTCTCTCTACTTGTATTACATCTGGTAGGGGAACTAACCTATTCTCTCTACTTATATTACATCTGGTACGGGAACTAACCTGTTCTCTCTACTTGTATTACATCTGGTAGGGGAACTAACCTGTTCTGTCTACTTGTATTACACCTGTTAGGGGAACTAACCTGTTCTCTCTACTTGTATTACATCTGTCGGGAGAACTAACCAGTTCTCTCTTCTTGTATTACATCTGGTAGGGGAACTAACCAGTTCTCTCTTCTTGTATTACATCTGGTAGGGGAACTAACCAGTTCTCTCTTCTTGTATTACATCTGGTAGGGGAACTAACCAGTTATCTCTACTTGTATTACATCTGGTAGGGGAACTAACCAGTTCTCTCTTCTTATATTACATCTGGTAGGGGAACTAACCAGTTCTCTCTTCTTGTATTACATCTGGCAGGGGAACTAACCTGCTCTGTTTACCTTCGTGATGACCTGACAACACAAAAGCCAATGTCGCAGAATATAATGACTACTGATAGTCAACATCTACTGGTATCTACTGACACCTACTTGTCTAAACTTACTTAATGCGGTGAAGCTTTACTGACTCGCTAACTGTATTAGTCTGGTCATCAAAACACTCCCCCCCCCCTCCACCATCCACATCGGGCATTTGTTGACGCCATGACAGACGGGGGAAAACTACCTGTTACTTTATGCTCGTACAATTAGAGAGAAAGAGAACAGTACAGAATGCAAACAGTAAAGAAAGAGATATTAGTGTGTGCGTGTGTAGGATGGGGGTTTGGTCTCACGTAGAGACTTCCAGAGCAATATGTTAAATATCAATATTTAATTGAGGGCGGGGGGGGGGATTTGAGAGAAGGGGAGCGGGAATTAGTCGGTTGCCTAGTCTGGGTTGAAGTTATTGTAGTCATTGGAAGCCACTCACACAGACTTGAATATTGAGACTGAGTAAAAAAGCAAATAACAAACTAAAAAAATAAGATTATGAAGTAATAGAATGAAATTGTTGTAAAATGAAAAAAATAAAAATTAGAACTGAGGATCAGTGATTGAATTTTTTTTTGTAAAGAATCAATCATCAACATCAACAGAGTATATGGTATAGTATCTTCGTTATACATTATGGAAGGCTGGGAGAAAGGGTTCACTGAAAGGGAAAGAAGGGCCACATCTTTGAACCCTGTTTATTGATTTCACTCCCCAAGAAATAATGTAATGACAACACATTTTCTCACTGTCTGGTGTTTTTTGAAATCTTTACTCATGTTTTAAATAGCTGGTGATTTTTTTTATTTGATTTTTTTTAAAACTTCAATTCATCTCCAGTGTTTGACCTTTGACCTAAAGATTTAAACAGACAAAAATCGATACATCGGCCGCAGCGTTGGATGTAGTCTTTTTTTTTTTATTTGGTTTTGATCAGTTCAGAGAACAGTCAATGAATTAATGTCAGATATGTACAGCCAATGACTTTATGTCAGATATGTACAGTCAATGACTTAATGTCAGATATATAGTCAATGACTTAATTTCAGGTATGTAGTCAATGACTTAATGTCAGATATGTACAGTCAATGACTTAATGTCAGATATGTACAGCCAATGACTTAATGTCAGATATGTACAGTCAATGACTTTATGTCAGATATATAGTCAATGACTTAATTTCAGGTATGTAGTCAATGACTTAATGTCAGATATGTACAGTCAATGACTTAATGTCAGATATGTACAGCTAATGACTAGCTTTCAGCTACATGCTGTAATGACTAGATTTCAGCTACATGCTGTAATGACTTTCTTTCAGCTACATGCTGTAATGAATAGCTTTCAGCTACATGTTGTAATGAATAGCTTCAGCTACATGCTATATTGAATTGCTTTCATCTACAAGCTGTAATGAATAACTTTCAGCTACATGCTGTAATGAATAGCTGCTTTAATGACTTGCATTCAGCTACATGTAATCATTGACTAATATCAGCTAAATGCTTCAATGTATACCTATCAGCTATATGATTCAATGACTTGCTGCCATGCCTAGCAGACATAGACAGACTGTCAAACACTTAGTACTACTGACTGACTGACAAAGAATGTATGTCAGTTACAAACATTTTCACTTCAAATTAAAACAAAACTCTTACCCACTAGTCAGAAATACGTTTATTCATGTACATGTTACCTGTGTACATGTTGCAATTGTACATGTTACCTGTTTACATGTTACATGTGTACATATTACATTTGTACATGTTAACTGTGTACATGTTACTTGTGTACATGTTACCTATGTACATGTAGCCTGTGTACATGTTACATTTGTACATGTTACCTGTATACATGTTGCAATTGTACATGTTACCTGTGTACATGTTACATGTGTACATGTTACTTGTGTACATGTTACCTGTGCACATGTTACCTGTGTACATGTTACCTGTGTACATGTTACTTGTGTATATATTACATGTGTACATGTTACTTGTGTACATGTTACCTGTGTAAATGTTACCTGTGTACATGTTACCTGTGTGCATGTTACTTGTGTACATGTTCTCTGTGTACATGTTCCCTGTGTACATGTTACCTGTGTACATGTTACTTGTTTACATGTTACCTGTGTATATATTACATGTGTACATGTTACTTGTGTACATGTTACCTGTGTACATGTTACCTGTGTACATGCTACCTGTGTGCATGTTACTTGTGTACATGTTCCCTGTGTACATGTTCCCTGTGTATGTGTTCGCTGTGTACATGTTACCTGTGTACATGTTACCTGTGTACATGTTACCTGTGTAAAGTTAGTTACCTGTGTACATGTTACCTGTGTACATGTTACCTGTGTACATGTTACTTGTTTACATGTTACCTGTGTGCATGTTACCTGTGTGCATGTTCCCTGTGTACATGTTCCCTGTGTGCATGTTCCCTGTGTGCATGTTACCTGTGTACATGTTACCTGTGTACATGTTACCTGTGTACATGTTACATGTGTACATGTTACCTGTGTACATGTTACCTGTGTACATGTTACCTGTGTATATATTACATGTGTACATGCTACATGTGTACATGTTACCTGTGGACAAGTATGAGGCCTATTATAGACGAACTCGGGTTGTTTTTTAATATAATAAAAATATTTTGAAGACATGAATAAAATTAGGCTCATATAAATAAACCAATGAAATGAATTATTTATTTACAGACTTAAACTTTAGTATTAAGATAAAAAAAAACACTCTATCTATGATGTACAATTGTACATTATACAAAGGGTTTGGGTTAGGTTATTACAAACATTGACAGTAAAAGCCATAAATCGAATTAACATAATACAGAAAAACAATGTTATGAATGGTACAAATACAATATCAACATATAATCAAACAGATAGCTTTGCAGGACAAATAAATGGATTATATGTTAGCAATCAGCTGATAGAATTCTACTGTTTTCGTCAGCTGATGGAATTCTACTGTAGAAATCAATTGATGAAATTCTCGTGAAGCCATCTGTGAGTGAAATTCTACTGTAGCCATCAAGTGAAGGAAATTCTACTGTAGCCATGAAGTGAGTGAAATTCTACTTTAGCCATCAAATGAGTGAAATTCTGCCATCTAGTGTTGAAATTCCCCCGTACACACATACATTCCACAGTAGTCTATCAACACAAACTACAGACACATCCTAACCAGAGTTCTTTAACCAGCAGACGTCAACTAACAAAGCTCTAATTTTGTGCCGGGAAGACAACTCCAGCTTAGACTTGACTCATCGATTCTGGAAACTTTTTCCAACTTAAATCTCTTAGGATTCAGAAGACCTTTCTTTTTTTTTTACTTGGGATTGGGGGGTGGAGATGTGCAGGGATGGTGAGGTCTGTATGTGGAGGTGGATGGGCAGGTAAAGTATGAGGAAGGCTGTTTAGTAAGGGAAGGGGATGTAAAATAAACATCTCAAGACATGAACTAGTTCAAAACAACAACAAAAAAAAAAAAAACAATATATAAGTTAGTATAAAAAAGGCGAGTGAAATCAATATGATGTACAGAGAATACAATTATCTTGCAGTTCAGTTTTCAAGAGTTTAACTTTTGTAGAAGACTCTAAGGAAGAAATCCAAGTACATGCACTCGGGTGAATTAATAGGGGATTGGGAGGGAGGCAAAAAGGGAGGGGGAGGTATATTTAAAATGGATCTTCTGCTCTTGACATGTAATCGAATGTCATTGGGTGCTCAGACAGACTTCATAAAAGTAACAAATACTCTTTGTACTATAAATGAACAAATGTTGCAATACTGCTACATCGAAATGAAGGGTACTTTTGTTTGTTATTATTTCTGTTATACAATTGACTGGGACTTCTCAATCTAATACAAACGTTCTTGGCAACAGGTGATTCCCTTTTTAAGACACTGTGGTGGTCAAAATGCTACAAGTATGTCAGATTTCATATGTAGGTCAGATTTCATATGTAGGTCAGATTACATATGTAGGTCAGATTTCGTATGTATGTCAGATTACATATGTAGGTCAGATTTCATATGTATGTCAGATTACATACGTATGTCAGATTACATATGTATGTCGAATTTCATATGTATGTCACATTTCATATCACACTTCATATGCTTTAGTATTTACATTTGTGTGTGTGTGAGAAAGAGAGTTAGTGAAATTCATTGTGTGTGTGTTCTTCTTAAACTCAGTATATACAGACACCATTAGTCACAGAGGCGGAAAATTGGAGGTACGAGAACACTGTTTTATTTGATTTTTTATTTGAGTGAAAAACAGTATTCTGCCATACGCCAAAAAAATTGGGAAAATTAATTTCACCTCATTATGTGTCATCATCAGACGACACTAAGGCTGTCTGGTAACTTCTCAAGAACATAAAATTATTGAACAACAGTTGTGCACATTAAGAACAAATTAATTATTAATACCGTGACGGTCTTCCACCTTCACCTCGCCCTTCGTGTTTCGCGGCTTTACCCATTCACGGTTATTATTGGATATATATATATATATATATATATATATATATATATATATATATATATATATATATATATGTATATCCATTGACTCACTAACCATCATTGACTCTCTTCACCATTGACTCACTCACCACCATTGAATCACTCATCACCACTGACTCACTCATCACCATTAACTCACTCATCACCATTGACTCGCTCATCACCATTGACTCGCTCATCACCATTGACTCTCTCATCACCATTGACTCGCTCATCACCATTGACTCGCTCATCACCGTTGACTCGCTCATCACCATTGACTCGCTCATCACCATTGACTCACTCATCACCATTGGCTCACTAACCACTATTGACTCACTCCCCGTTACTCATCAATTACAAGAATTAAAAATAGTGATTTCGTGAATTCATTTTAAAAACAGACTATTGGGGTCAGGAAGTATATCTGTCTCTCCCTCCCCCCCCCTGTTGTTCTTAACAGCCCCCAATTGCATACACTCAAAACGAAAACATAAGTCTTTTTTTTTTTTGTTTAAATTTTCCCCCGTACTGTCTACTCAGAAACTTCCAGTACATTTTTTTCCACCCAATCTAAACATCGTGCGTGTTACTGAAGCTAATTATTTAATGTTTACATATTTAATTTTTTTTTCTCCTTACCACAAAATATCCAGGGTTGCTGCCAAGATGTTCACAGTTGTTATGTCAGTAACTCGAGATATGTACGGGCACATACACACACACACACACACAAACACCACACACACAAACACACACACACACAAAACAATTGCTCATCTGTGTAAGAAAACTTAAACTATAAAATATTTTCACCTAACAAAAATCACGTGTTTAATAGCTTTACGAGAGAGAGTGAGAGTGTGTGTCTTACATCCGGGACATTTTAAATAGTTTTCAAATTGTGATCTAAAATTAGAACACGTTGAAAAGTGAGATTAGATCTACCTACATAGATTACAGACATGATTTGTATTATAAGCAGAGTTTGTTGTTGTTTTAAAATATAACAGATACATAGACAATGTCACGTGTGAGGGGACGTACGGTGAATGAAGTAAATGAATACACTGTGTGTTATAATCCTAACAATTTGTTCTCTGTAATTTGTTTTCAGACTCTGTAAGGTTGAAATGTTATCTCTCAGATTCTATAAATCAATAATGGGCCTTTTTTTTTTAAGGGTGTTAATATTTCATCCATCACCAAAGTCGAAAGTGTCATGGCCATGGAGGCACCACGGGAAACATACGCAAGTGATTAGGGCAACGCCTACTCTCCCCCCCCCCCCCCCCCCACTAATGTCAGATGCCCATATTTAAGCAGGGTGGATAGCTTAACTGTCACATTTATATGAAGATCTTAACGAGGATCAAACCTGAGAATTTCAGGTCGACCGTAAAGCGCCTACTCCACACAACTATTCTTTCCCCATTCCCTATGATGTTTTCATTATTTGATACATTTCAATATTTGATACTTTTCAATATTTGATACATTTCAATATTTGACACATTCAAATATCTAGTAGCTTTATCTGGATCAACAAGATAAGGGGTCGGCAACCTTTTGAGACGGAAGACCCAAAAGTTATAATTTACAATTTTCTCAGTTTTTAAAGAGCCACTAAAATTGTTGTTTCAATATTATGGTATTTGATTAGGTGGCAATTCAACATCGAAAGAGCCGCAACTTGACATCGAAAGAGCCGCATGCGGCTCGCGAGCCGCAGGTTGCCGACTCATGAACTAGATTGAATCACATTAGTGTCAAAATTGTTTTCATAAACTGGAGGAAAAACGCAAACCATTTAAAAAAAAACATTATGTTAAAAAGAAAAAATATATTAACTATTTTATTTATTGATGAAAGTCTGTGATGTAACATTTGAAACAAGTATTTTTTCTTTGTCCGTCATTATAAGGCATCTTCTGGATAAGTTACCTCATGTTCGATACTTACTTTCCAGCCCGATATTGTTTCTAAGAGTTTCAAGACCTACTAAAATCTATGGATCTATTGATTTAGAGTGTAGCACTAACCCCCCCCCCCCCCACGGACCAAACCCCCAAAGACATACCCACACGGACCTAACCCCCACGGACCTACCCCCACGGAACAAACCCCCAGCTGACGAAACCCCAAAATAAAGAAATATGACGATCAGTTATTTGTGTTGTTGAAACATAAACAGCTTTTATTTTTTAACAATATTTTTTTTTCTTATGACTGGTGTAATAATAGGCAAGAAGCCATAGCAGACTTTATGTATTTTTACTTTGATAAATTGTAAATTGTCTCTATAAAGGATAATTTTAAAACGGAAAAAAACGTGTTCTTAATACTGTTCTTTGTTTAAAATATTCACTTAAATGTTTAATAAAAATGCTCTATATTGATGAATCAAACTGAAACAATTATTTTTTTTTACATCAAAGTGAAATATTTCATTCTTTATATTCAAAGTAGAGGTTTTGTCAGGATACTATTGATTTATGGCGATCATATGATTGTTTATTCATACATTAATGAGAGAGCCATGTTACACGTACGTACAATTTGTTTATATGTGAATATTTCTGTCAATCATTATCAAACTTTTATTTGCTAATGTATTAGTGAATAAAAGATTATAAAATTTTTGTAAGGGAAAAAATCTTTAAAACGGGCATTTCTTTAGGATATTCAGGGCCAGGCCTTTCTTTGTGAAGTGCAGGGCCCAGGGCTTTCTTTGTGAAGTGCAGGGCCCAGGACTTTCTTTGTGAAGTGCAGGGCCCAGGACTTTCTTTGTGAAGAGCAGGGCCCAGGGCTTTCTTTGTGAAGTGCAGGGCCCAGGACTTTCTTTGTGAAGTGCAGGGCCCAGGACTTTCTTTGTGAAGTGCAGGGCCCAGGGCTTTCTTTGTGAAGTGCAGGGCCCAGGGCTTTCTTTGAGAAGTGCAGGGCCCAGGACTTTCTTTGTGAAGTGCTGGGCCCAGGACTTTCTTTGTGAAGTGCAGGGCCCAGGACTTTCTTTGTGAAGTGCAGGGCCCAGGACTTTCTTTGTGAAGTGCAGGGCCCAGGGCTTTCTTTGTGAAGTGCAGGGCCCAGGACTTTCTTTGTGAAGTGCAGGGCCCTGGACTTTCTTTGTGAAGTGCAGGGCATAGGGCTTTCTCTTGTGTGGGGGGGTGCCTGTTTAAAAGCCATTATGTATTCGTTAAGAGTTATAAATTATTAAAAAAAATATTTGAGACCAAATGTAATTCAAGCTGATAACAATATATTCATTGTACCGTTCTGAAATTCAAGGCCCGCCCAACGACTGCTGGCGCCTTGGGTACGTTGAACTTCGGCGCCCCTTTTAAATCATAATTCTATAAATTGAATTTCTTTTGGCGGCGCTTCTAACGAGTGACGTGCCACAGGCAACTGCCCCACACTTCTAAAATATTTTAGAAATTCAAGTGGTATCTTGTATAATTAATCATAGACCTGTAGCGATCAGAATTGGCCATCTTCTACCTCGCTCCGTTGTAATAGATTCTTCTGTATTGCGAGATTCGTTCGTTCAGCCCCCTTGCTAGCTATTTCGTCTCTCTCGCAAATCTCGGATATTTATCTTTCTCTCGTATTTCATATGAACAAGTTGCTTCACAAACATAAGGTTCTTTAGCCTGTGATATGAATCAAGGTCACTGGTTTATTTTTAAATTAACTTTTTTGTCGTAACTCAACACACACAGAAAAATGTACAGGTTGTCAACTTTTCCTTATTTACATTGAATGTTTTATTATGGGAGCTGTTTAAATTGAAATAAGCTTGTCGTAAGATGATGCCAAATGCAAACATTTAACGGTGAGGCTGTCAACGCTACCTTTTTGTAACATTGCATACATATATTCAGCCAATCAAAACTATAACTTTGTAAATTGTTTGACACAAGTACAAGTACAGACAAAAGTAACAGTCTGACGGATAAGCTGTAGAGATGACATTATTATATTCTGTGACCACAACAAATCACTATTGTTGCTGACCAATGCATTAGAGGAAGTGTAGAATTTATCTGTTTCTATAACCTCGGAATATGAAGGGATTGTGTGGATAGCACTTCGCCCAACCACCTTTACTTCCCCAACTAAAGTCAGGTACCCATTTAAAGCTGGGTGGACTTGTGGGACGACTTAGAAATAAGTTTCACCTGGAAAAATTCCAATGGTTCTCACCGACGATCGAACCCAGGACTCTCATGTAGACAGTCGAGTATTTACACCACTCGGCCATCCGTCACTGCATTAGACAAACGAGCGATGGACGCTGTGAGAGAAACAGTAGCATTCTGTACTTAAATCAGTCTTCAAAGACTCGTGTTGACCAGTGATTATTGCTGTCTGCCCCTAGATCATTTAAATACCGGAAGAACCATTCTGTTTGTTTTATTAACTAAGGTGTTTAAATGATAACGAAATGCGTTATTTATTAAATAACTCTACCGACAACTGAATTAAACTATTATTCAAACACCAACAATCAAAATAATATAGAATCACACTGACTTATATTAAAGTTGGATATTTGTTGTATATACTGACACACTGACATGTATTAAAGTCGGATATTTGTTGTATATACTGACACACTGACACACTGACATGTATTAAAGTTGCATATTTGTTGTATATACTGACACACTGACATGTATTAAAGTTGGATATTTGTTGTATATACTGACACACTGACATGTATTAATGTTGGGTATATGTTGTATATAGATATTTGTAGTATATACTGACACACTGACATGTATTAATGTTGGATATTTGTTGTATATACTGACACTCTGACATGTATTAATGTTGGATATTTGTTGTATATACTGACACACTGACTTGTATTAAAGTTGGATATTTGTTGTATATACTGACACACTGACATGTATTAATGTTGGATATTTGTTGTATATTTTCTATTTGACTTTGGAGTGCGGCTGTTGTGCATGTATTAGCGCTTTCCTCTGATCTCTTTCACATAAAATCACAGGTGTGCTTGAATCTATTGGTTGATATCAATCACAGGTGTGCTTGAATCTATTGGTTGATATCAATCACAGGTGTGCTTGAGTCTAGTGGTGATATCTTAACTTTGTAAAGTAGCATGGCATATTTTCTTTCCAACTAACAAGATATCATTACTAGAATGACTTACATTCACTTTCAAATTAACTTCATTATTTTAAGACTAAAAGGTTTTTTGCCTCTATATTATTCACTGACCTATATATTGACACATATCATCTGACTCACCTACCTCCCTTTTTTTTAAGTTGCCCCTCTTCCTCCCCCCCCCCCTTAAGTAAATATTCTGAGTTAAATAACCAAAAATAAAACCACAGTTGGACACATTCTGTGACACACTGCACACACAAAGTGTGTTGTTACCTGATGCACACTCCCTAGAGTCACACAATACGTATGTGACAGTTTTTGGTTTTAATGTGATCATTTACTTCTCATGATTTTACTTTCAGTGGGTTACTTTGATAAGTAAGCAATATACAGTAATGAGAGAATAGTTCAAATGTCGTATTCTGATGAAGTTGGGCACTTTTATATCTTGTTGACTTCAGAATCGTTAAGGAAGTTGTGTAAACGAATTATTTCTTAATTCTTGTTTGGATTATTATCTTAATGTGAAGCAATTCGATCTTTTGTTTAATCTTACATCTGCGCGCGCCTTTGTGTGTGTGCGTGCTTGCAAGTGCGTGCGTGCGTGCCTGCTTGTAAATATGTGTGTGTGTGTGTGTTTGAGAGAGCTAGTGATCAGAAGAGCAATACTTGGTAGAGATTCTTTGAGGGTCAGCAGCCCTACTATAATATCAACCACCATTACATCTGTAAGTTTGTATTTAACTGTATTTAAATTGTGTGAAACCATTCTCGTTACACTAATAAACTAAACGCGATGGACTCAAGTAGTTTTTGTATTTATTCGACTTTCGCAGGTAGATGGTATTGTCTCACAGAGTTACATAAACTCTGGTTCAAATCTTTGTCAATAACTTCATATCTATTGATGATATTGGTATTATGTCTGTACATTTTCAATTAATCAACGATTGCAATCTAATTCTGATTATTTCGTTTATACAGTCAATCAATATGTGCTAAATTATTTACAAAACTATGTGCTCGTCCAGGAGCGGATATATACTACTTTGAACAGTGGGGGGGGGGGGGGGCAAATCTGTTTTCATTGTTGAAAATTGGTCTTAGAACAATAAAAAATATTTCGATAATTTAATTATGTCTTACCTAAACCCCTAAATCCGCCCCATGTGCTTGTCTATGTGCTAGCCTATGTTCTAAACTATATGCTAACATATGTGCTAATATATCTTAAAACTATAAGAGAAAGATTTTACAACATCAATGTTTAAATGAAATAAACAAAATGTCTGCAGTTACACAAGTCTAAGGTTGTAACTTGCGCGACTAAATTTCTAAAAAAAAAAAAAAATTACTTCCTCTTTATTTCTTTCATTTTTTTTTTGTTCTAATCAAAAATAAAATTAATTAATTGGTCATTCTTTGATTTGTCCAGTCTTAATGTTATTTCGTTAAATAACCCGGGGGCTGATTTCTTCAAAGTGTATGGATAAATGAGAACAAAAATATAAGGCTGTTTAAACACAAAATAAAGTCGCGCGGCGCGCGCTCACACATAAATAGTTACATGCTTGCTGGAATGCTTAAGGAATCATCAGCACAAAACCTCTGTAAAAATGGTATCACAGAAAATACTTGCTTTGTTTTACCGTTTGTTTACTATGAACAACCATGATCACCATGACAACCATGGCGATCTGATTTAGGAAGTCGACAACAGACTATTCAAGCTGTTAGTCAGCTAGTACAATAATTGACCTATGTGTATTTCATCAAGTCACCATCGATACTGCCGGTTGACCGTGAAATGACCATTAAAAATCTATAGAGGTTGAAATGTACTGCTAGAGCTTTGATCAATTCAGGGTCAATGACCTCAGAAATTTTAACTGCCTACATAATTAATTACTCTATAGGAAGGGGAGCCATGCTTCGCTCCCTTTGTTTATCAATGGTTGCTGTTAGTTTTTAACATTGTGTTTTCAATTCTATAATTATTTCATTAATATAATGTTATTTTTGTTAATGTGACAATACAAACATTGATTTTAATAATCTTTATTTTTTAAATACGCCGAAGGTTTTTTTTTAATATTATTTTAAATATAATGTGAAAAAAAAACACAATCTGAAATTTTAACATTTAATCAGAAAATTTAAAGGAAACAAATTTCTTTTCTCTCTTATTTTTATGAAAAATGGAAGTATGGATAATTGTTTGAATTTCAATTAAAACGATATATGGGACTTGTTTTTTTTAATTGTATATTTATAGTTCATAAACAAAACAGTATAGAGGACTTTATTTTAAAATAGTATATTGGACTATATATATATTGTTTTTAATTAAATTAAAATAGACAGATAAATAAATAAACTAAATTAATTCATAGTTTGAATATTGTCTTTTTATTTTTGCAGAACTCCAGAATTTTTCAGTCAAGTTTTCTATGACGATATGTCACTGGAAATAAAATTCTAGAGAATAAAGTGTTATTAATAAATAGAGACTTGCTGTTCAATTCATTAGCAGGCTGGTTTTGAAACACGTCATTCTATAACCATTGTAAACTTATTTATGATTGGCTACTATAATCAAGGACGGGAGTTCATTATATCTGAAATAGCCATTGGCTGGTTATCAACAGCCACACAGGGGCTAAATAAACAGGGTAGTGTCACTGGTCAACAGCTGCCCAATAGACAAAAGGATCAAGGTAGTGTCACTGGTCAACAGCTGCCCAATAGTCAAAAGGATCAAGGTAGTGTCACTGGTCAACAGCTGCCCAATAGTCAAAAGGATTAAGGTAGTGGGACTGGTCAACAGCTGCCCAATAGTCAAAAGGATTAAGGTAGTGGGACTGGTCAACAGCTGCCCAATAGTCAAAAGGATTAAGGTAGTGTCACTGGTCAACAGCTGCCCAACAGTCAAAAGGATCAAGGTAGTGTCACTGGTCAATAGCTGCATTAGGAGTCAAAAGGATCAAGTTAGTGGGACTGGTCAACAGCAGGACCACGATGTGTCCCCAACTGTACCAGCTGCATCAGAATGGCTGAATGCAGGGGCCTGGACGGTATGCTTGTACACTGGAGGTTAAGTTGGATGTTTTTGTTCTTGGCTATGGACATCATGACTGCAGGTGAGTGCAACGTTTCACCTGTAACTCTGATTGACATGACACAAAATTAGTACAGCAGTTCGATTTCCATTATTTTCTATAATCAAAGTGGAAGTCACCGCCCTACCCCCCTACACTCCCCTACCCCCTTTTTAAATTTTCTTTTTTTTGACATGTAGAATTTTTTAATTTACAAGAAGTGCATTCATTTGTTGTTGCTTTGGTTTTGTTCACTCATCAGTATATGCCATTCTATTAAGTACAGTACAATCAGAGCTCTGAAAGCTCAGTTGATAAGATACAGACACAGCCGATTGGATGAAATATAGTGTTGACTTTTACTATTGCCATGATGCCCTTTATTTACTGGTTCCTTGATGTCCTTTATTTATATTGCTTACATTTTCGACAGACAATGAAATACAACTCTGTTATACAAGTCAGATTAAAACGGAAAATAATAGATTGTATATAAAATGATAAATGATGATTCTATGAGTTGAACATATGTGATATGTTATAAATAGCATGTGTGAAATATTGTATCATGTGTGACATATTTGATCTTGATGGAATACATCGGCTAATGACGGATGAGACAGGCGAGATTAAGAATGCCGTAAAGTGTCAAAATTGTGTAGAAATCTATCGTTTCTATTTAAAACTCATACATCTATCCAAGTTCTAATTAGGTTTTCTTCCGTGAAAATTATTTAAAGTAAAAAAAAAGGTTATTGCAACCTTATTGATAATGTTTTATTGTTTATATATGTATGTATCTAGTAACACTGTCACTATTTACGTGTTAAATTGGGAAGCAGACGACCTTTGAGATGTAAAGTAGCTTCCTTTGATTTATTTTCTGTAGACACAAATATCCTATTGGTATTTGAATATATGAAAGAAATTTTAATATTTTTTGTTTCTAAATACATTTAAAAAACAAACAAGTAATTCACGCACACATAATAACCAGATGACCTTTCCCCCATAAAATTTTTTGTTCAATGAAAATTTTATTTCATTGGGACGTGTAGTGATTGGTCTCTTCTGATGGGCCAATATTTCCCGCCAATTTTCTGAATGCTGTGTGTTGCGAGAAAATATTAGCTGTGTGCAGCTTAACGGTATATAACCAAATTATACTATCTATGGCTAAATACGTCATGTAAATGACACATTTGTATTCTGTGGGTATATACGTCATGTAAATGACACATTTGTATTCTTCGTTGTTAGGTGGGTGTGCGCTGGGTTGTGTGCACTCAACTCACCCAGAGTGAAAAAATGTATATATATATATATTTATGAAGATCAGTATGGCGCTAAATAGATGTAGTATAGTTTATATACTTTATGTAAATGTAGTATATAGTTTATATATTTTATGTAAATGTAGTATATAGTTTTTATACTTTATGTAAATGTAATATAAATTGCAAGGTGGTGGTGGGTTCATTTTTAGACTAAAAAGTATGAAATAAAAAAAAATGTCATAATACAACAACAAAATTTTAACTTTAAAATATTTTAGACTTTGTATGTTTTTCAAACTTTATTCATTGCATATATTAGTTTACTCATATCGTCGCTCGCAATTCATTTAATAATAATAATTTCTATAAATATTTCTATGATCTGATCTTAAGGAATTATTTTTTTTTACTTTTTAGTACATTTTAATCAAAGTATTTTTTTTGTTTAGAAAGTTAGTTTTTTTATATTGATTGAACTTCTTACTTTAATTGAAAGTTGAGTTCAAGCGAAATTTTAAGTGTAATCAGAAGGGAGAAAAGTAAATATCCCCAAGCTTCATTGCCGCCTTCTGTAAAGAATTTGAATTTTTTATGATATGGCTGTGCAAGTGTTTTTATAATTATTTAGTTTTTTTTTTTGTTCCTTTCAAAAATTGAGTCTATTTCATTTAATTCTGTCTGGGGGTGAAGATTCCATCAAGCGCCACCTGTACTATCTAGTTTATTGATTCTTGTGCTTGAAAGTAATTAACTCAAATTTGGCTTGGCGCCGAGATCAATTTAAGAATCAGGGGCAGATAATTCTAACCTATCGGTATCTACATCATGAAAAAGTCATAGCGTTCTTCAGATGATGGTGACCTCCCCTTAGCTACAAGTAGTGCGGTTCACCAAGTGTGTGTGTGTGTGTGTGTGTATGTGTGTGTATGTGTGTGTTTGATTTGAATGCTCTCTATTTTGTGTCAGTTATCTAATTTTCTATAGGGACAGTTAAAGGTGGATTCAACTTCAATAGAACTCAAATGGTCTATACACTAACAGACGAATCGTCTTGACAAATATTGACCAGTCATAACCATTAATGGTCAGATTCGATTGAACAAACTGGAACATAACAAACGGATTTATTAAATCGGTGATCTGCCCATCGCTTGGTTGCCCCCACCCCTTCCCCCCTCCCCATACCACCCACCTTCAACCCCTAACGATAAACAAAAAAAGCTAGTCAGTTGTTTCCCTTTTCAATCACATCCTACTTCTCTCCCTTAGATCTGCCAAGGGCTACTCAATCAGACACGTGCGTCACCGAGGACACACCATCTTGTGAGAGCCCGACCCCACTGGGCTGACCCGACTTTGCTCCCAGTTATAAAAAAAAACAGAGAAGAATCAGTCTGAGCCCGTAGCCGGCACGCCAATGTCCAGTAACGTCCATCACTGCCGTCAACACCAGGAAGAATGTTCCAGATAACCATCAGAGAAAAAAGTTTCAAAACTTTCTCCTTGCTTCCCTTGCCTTGTTACGTAAGATAGAATCCAGACATAACTTTGAGTAACACGATGACTTAATGATTCCCTATTATGTGATTCCCTATTATGTGATGCCTTGTATGTGAATCCTTTTAATGTCATTCCCTATTATTGAATCCCTTTTATATGATTGTATGATTTCCAATGATTGATTCCCTATTATAAGATTTCTCTAAATGATAATTTTCCCTAACATGATCCAAGATAACCAATAGATCAAACTCAGTCTCCGGTAGTGGGAAATGTTGTTTAATATCATCAAACCTTACTGATCTGTAAAGGTCCTGTAATAATGAGATATTTATATTCTAGATCAAATAAACCACTTTTGGGACTGTTTTTGTAGTGCGATACTTTCATCCCCACCAAAGTCAATAGTTCGATGACCATAGAGGAACTGGCGGCCGCCAATAGTACGATGGCCATCGTGGAACTGGTGGCCGCCAATAGTACGATGACCATAGAGGAACTGGCGGCCGCCAATAGTACGATGGCCATAGAGGAACTGGTGGCCGCCAATAGTACGATGACCATAGAGGAACTGGTGGCCGCCAATAGTACGATGACCATAGAGGAACTGGTGGCCGCGACTCTCGGGCGACCCTTGGCTACCTCACGCGCGGCAAATCATTTTTATTTCAAATGCATTCCCAACTTCTAAACACAGCTTTACTCACTCACAATGTCCATGCTCAGTCGCCATATTCTCCTGCGCAAATTAGTCAAAGCTGGGTAAATCTCGGCTCTAACTATTTGATCTCAGGTTTTTTACTATGAAAGGTGGTTAAAGTTAGTCAACTTTGACCTAATTAGAAGATATACCTTGAGACATTACATTCATTGTTTAATGTAATATAACGTGTATAACGTACCATACACGTGTACCATACACGTGTACCATACACATGTAACATACACATTACCATACACATGTACCATACACATGTACCATGCACATGTACCATACACATATACCATGCACATGTACCACTCACATTCTCCTAATGTATGTACCATTTCTTAGTTTTTTGTTATTCTCAATACTGTTCCATATAGTTCTAATTCTTTTTCCACCCTGAAAATCGATCTTCATTTATGGAAATAAAAGTACTCAACAATCAACATTCAAACATTTGGCTGGTGAAGAGACGGTAGACAGACACATCAGTTTCTTGTGTAGTTAGAGAGGCTAGGCTTAGACTTTCAGCGATGTATGTGTGTGTGTGGGGGGGGGGGGGTAGAGAAAAGTACATGTCATGGCCTACTAAAACAAGATTTACCAGAAACTAATACTTGAAGGAGCACCATAGGCAGTTCACTACTACAATACATTAAATTCATGTTTGTTGGTTGCTGCTAAACCATCCATGGACAAATTAAGGCCCGCAGACCTAATCCGGCCCCGGGCCCATCACTCGTTTCTTGGTGAAACCCAAACCTTGTCATTTAGGTTATAATAATTCACGTCAGCACCGGCCCGCCGCTCAAAGTTCTAAAACCGTTGTGGCCCCCCGACACCCGTTGCTAGACTATAGTTATTACGTTATATGTAAATAAGAAAAAGAAATTTTTTTAAAGTGTGTGACACAATGACACCTGTCCCTTCCGACCCTCGTGAGACAGCGAGTTTGCCACACCTGGTCTATAGAGTCGGGGGATCGTGCCATTCCAACATTTTAGTTTTTTTTTTTTTAAAATAGTCTTTACTTAAGACTCGAACTCAGGACCAATGGCAGCCAGTGGTTGAGACTAGTGGGGTGCAGCTCCTATAAAATTTTAGCCTTGGTTTTAAAAAAAGACTGTGTAGAATGAAACAAGCATGTATGAATAAAATATTTCATCAGAAACATGATAAATTCTAACAGAACAAAAACATTTTTTAAATGATGCTGACGTTTATATGTCTTACTTAACTTACTTTGACCTTAATGTAACTTACTTAACTTACTTTGACCTTAATGTAACTTACTTAACTTACTTTGACCTAAATGTAACTTACGTAACTTACTTTAACCTTAAGATATTTTACTTCAGTTACTTCGACCTTAATATATTATTTTACTTCAGTTACTTCGACCATAATACATCTAACTATAAATTTAATTGTTTCACTTCAAACTTGATCTATTTATTTAAAAATGGGTCAGCACTAAGCCAAGTATGTGAGTTGTGAACATGTACACAGCTAAATACAGCTACCGCTAAAATTGTACTATTCGCACTTCCATCCTGGATGATTGGTTAAGCTGAAGAATTATTTATTGTAGAAGAAAAAAAGGAAAGAATGAATGAGAAAATGACTCATTATATTGAATGTTATCGATAACATCAAGTAGATATATGGGATGATGCAGTTTCATAGTCATATATATATATATATATATATGTATATATATATATATATATATATATATATATATATATATATATATATATACAAGCCGCCATTGTGTAGAGCTTTCTGAAAAGAGAAAATGATAAAACCCCTCAACTACAAGGTACAACTCCAAAGTAATCCGTAGATTTTTGGAATAACGAAAATGACCGAAATTATTGTTTACAAAAAAAATGTAAAGCTTGAAGGTAAACACGTGACATATGTAGCCACAAAAACATTCTCTGGGAATCTAGCATCTCTTTATTCGTCACGTGACTGACCTATGTGGCATGAGATACCTCCCTACGCCCCGACATCCCATAATTCTAAAGTTACATTATTTGCTTTTAACTCCTACACTCCGAAACCGTCAAGTTTCAAGTTTCAAGTTTCAAGACTCGACTGTTCACTGTCTGAACCTATTGACCAGAAAATGTCTTGTTATTTAATCCAATTTCTACACTGACAAGTGGCCGACACAAAATTTGTGTAATATTTGGAGTCGTCTTTTTTATGTCTAAGCTTTAAAGTGTATTTAAAGAACTTGAACCCAAAAAGAAAAAAAATCTTGACTTTCTGAAAAAAGGTTTACCAGATAAAATCAAATGAAATGTTGTATAGGTCTTATAAATTGTTGAACTGATGGCACAATCTACACACACACCCACGCGCAACCATGCACACACTCGCATGTGTACTGAAACTGTGTATACAAAGTGGCACGCGTTTGTTGTACGTCACTTGGTGGCCTGATGAACGGAACTGTCAAAATGCAACAGCCAATAAAATGTTTGTATGGACTTTCTAAAATTAACCAGGAAGTTTTACTTGTCAGTCGCAAAATGCATAAATTAGTTTTGGTCTACAATTAACAATGAATAATACGCTTAGTTTCTTTAATGTGTGAGTGCTCTGTGACTCCGGTACATAAACAGCAATGGACACAGTGAATTTTGGCGTATTATTATTTAAATTAGTTTAGATTAAGCAACATGCTCGCCAATGTGAGCAAAACATCTTTGAATCAACATAAATAAATTCTTTGAAAAAAAAAATCAAATTAAAATCAAGTTAAGTTTATAATGTAAACGTGTGATAGTCAAAGAAATTGCAGGTTTATTTTATTTCTTAATCCGTCAACAGAGTGCTCTCTCGTGTCAGTTAGTAACTCTTTAACTGTAACACAAAACTGAGTAGTAATTGAGTTCCGTATTTATGCATGTCAATGAAAACTTTGCACAAACGCCTAACTCATTTGTTAAGTAAAGGCTGAAATTTCGTCTAAATAAATATCGTCAAAAGTTGAAGTATTGCAAAAACAACAACAACAACAGTACAATAGAACAATGCAGTTTTAAACGAATAGAACAAAAATGGAAATCTTGACGCAGTCTCTTGGCAACAACTGAATCTAACGCTGGCATTGAAAGTGAATGTAATGATATGTGGAGCTCTTTGTATTTATTGTGATAGAATTACACTTCATCAATATAATGATATGTGGAGCTCTTTGTATTTATTGTGATAGAATTACACTTCATCAGTCGGTGACATTTTACTTGGTGCTCAGCTCCTGAACTTTCACAGCCACGATGAACCAACGCAGTATTCCCTGCATATGTACAATACATCTTACACAATTACAGCTCACATTACGCCATCTATAGCACATATTTCTCCGTTTACAGCACGCATTGTATAATCTTCACACCAATACATTTGATCCAGCATCTTATATCATTACAGCACGCATTGCACCATATAATCTTCACATCAATACATTATTACGCGAACCGCGTTATGATACACACAGATCATCTTGAATCAGTACAAACAAGTACGGAACATTTTAGCTAGTAGAATACATGAGTAGATATCATTCCAGCTTTGAATTTCTTTTTAAAGTACAAAAGAACTTGTACCTGTAGAGTACACCTTTCACCAATACATCTTGCATTTGTACTGCATAGCTGATATCAGTACAACACAATTTGTAACTGTAGAGTACACCTTTCACCAATAAATATTCCATTTGTACAGCTTGTAACTGTAGAGCAGAGGTTTTCAACCTTTTTTACCCTGCGACCCCACAGACATACCAAGCTCGCGTGGCGGACCCCCAGAGCCCAAGGCGCCCTGGCCTTAATTTTTCATACCTAAGGTTGGACCCTAATATGTCTTATTAAGTTTACGGACGCAATCTACTTAATTTCTGATAAACGCTAGGCCTAGCCTGAGTTACGCGCACATCATGTAAAAGCCATTTTACATACGGGAATAGCTATCTATCCAAATAATGAAACACTCACGGAGTATTCCACTGGTATGTCCGTTACACAGTTCACTGTTCAGTGGGAAGGCTGTGCCTGTTTCGCACAACAGAGTTTGTTCAAACATGGTGGAATGCTTGATAAACATATGCGTATTTCATGTTCAATGTCCAGTCTGGACCTGTACTTGGTCTTCATCGCAGTACAGCAGAGAATATTGATGGCTTTGTCTGACAGCAGCGAGTACTCCTCTCATAGTATTCCTTCGGTTTACTGGCAAGTTCCGGATGCATTGTGGTCAAATGGTGCCTCAATTTGGCTGGCTTCATTGCATCGTTCGATAATGTTTGCAAGCACACGACACAAAGAGGTTGGTCAGCATCGGTTCCCCACTGCGGTGAAGCCGAATGATATACATTATGGATTATACTTGCGCTGTTTTCGTTTTCGTTCATCTTTGGCTGCTTGATCATCAGAATCTTCCAGGTTCTGGTCAGTTTTCCTCTTCAGAAATTTATCCATGCTACTAGGTGCCATAACTATTCGTATTATTAGTTGTACATTATGCGTTATTGTGATGATAAGTGTATGTCTTCACTTCTCTGGTAGAGACCGACACTTTAAGCGTGTACTTATTCACAGACATCACAAATAAATGATTTAAACTGACAAGTCCAATTCATGTACTTTATGTGACGAATACACAAAATATAATTTCAAAATATAAGTAGCATGAAACTAAACATTCCAAGATACATATTCACTGAAACATCACTACTCTATCCTGTGGGCTGCCTATTTTTGTTGAATTGTATGTCTGTACCACACTCTTCTCCTCCTCCCCTCTCTTTCTCTCTTCCAATCTCTATACCTATTAAAACATCTGCTAACTTATTTTATAAGATCCTAATCAAGCTTCTGTGGATGTTCGGCGCCATACATACGATACCTGACAGTTGATAATTAACTTATCACAACATTTATCTCTTGAAAACACAAGGGCGCTAAGCTTTGCTATTAATTCAAGCCTAACCAGGTTAACTTTTTCCCAGGTATGTGTCACCTTAAAATATAAACTCTCTCTAAACATAACTGACATTGTAATCTCATAGTATCTATGGCGAATTTCCGCCCTTCCAAAGTATGTTATAAAAACATTACTGCATGATCAACCAGACTATTTATCAACAATACACACGCTGTCGCACTTGCGGATGTTTTAACCAGGCTTGCGGAGCCGCCAAATTTTTTTCGGCTCCGGCTCCCACAAATTTGACGGCTCCGGCTCCGGCTCCCTATTAAGATAGTATCAAACGAGACAAAAAAAATTGTAATTGCGCCACGCAAACATGCCGCTGATAAAAAGTTATGCAAATTTTGTCGCGTTCACCCCCATAGAAGGCCCGAAGCGTGCGGGGGGACCGGGGCCCCCCTGCGTTTGTCTGGCCCCCTCTGCTTATTTGTTCTACTTAGTAAAATGTATTACCTGCCCCCCCCCCCTGCTATTGCCTGGCCCCTGCTGTAGAATGCCTGGCCCCTGCTGTAGAATTTTCACGATACGGGGCTCACTACACAAGTACCTGTAGTATGCACTCTAGTTCATATTTCAGACGTAGCATAAGCAAATACTAGCGGAGTTTTAAATTCTGCACATTGTTGTCTTTACCGGAAACATTGGCATAGCTGGTATTTTTTTTTTGTTTAGCTAAAAGCTAACCAATCAACCAAATCAAGCAATAATTTATATGAGAAAATCGCTAATTTCATTGACTTGCCCACGGACCCCTTAGAAGCTCCCCACGGACCCCTGGGGGTCCGCGGACCACAGGTTGAAAACCTCTGCTGTAGAGTGCATCTTTCATCAATACATCTTCCATGTTTACTGTATATCTGTCATCAGTACAACACAGCTTGTAACTGTAGAGTACATCTTTCATCAATACATCTTCCATGTTTACTGTATATCTGACATCAGTACAACACAGCTTGTAACTGTAGAGTACATCATTCACCAATACATCTTCGATTAGTACTGTATAGTTGACATCAGTACAACACAATTTGTAACTGTAGAGTACATCATTCACCAATACATCTTCGATTAGTACTGTATAGTTGACATCAGTACAACACAATTTGTAACTGTAGAGTACACCTTTCACCAATACATCTTCGATTTGTACTGTATAGCTGACATCAGTACAACTCAATTTGTAACTGTAGAGTACACCTTAGACCAATAATTCTACAATAAAAAATGAAGTACGTGTAGAGTAAGATCAGATATTTTTAGAGCATTTTCGAAAAAAAATGCTCTATTGTCCCCATTTTGTCTGTCTGTCCGTCATCACCCTAGATCTCAACAACCATAAGTCCTAGACCCATGATGTATATATCATTTTGTAGGTCTTGGCCTGCCAAGTGTACATCAAAAGTCCTTTTCGCGATCTGACCTCTGAGGGCCGAAAAATGGGGCGTTTTAAGTACCGTTTTTTACTATATAAGCTATATTAATAAAGGAGCGCCCTATATCTCAGCAACCATAAGTCCCAGACCCATGATGTATATATCATTTTGTAGGTCTTGGCCTGCCAAGTGTACATCGAAAGTCCATTTTGCGATCTGACCTCTCAGGCCCGAATATAAGAGTTTTTTAGGTACTGTTTTTGCTTATATTTTAAATATAAATAATAAAAGCTAATCAAAGGGGCGTAATCATTATTTATTTTTGTAACAGTTATTCAACATGATTACGTCCCTCTCTATTTATCAAAACCCATACACGTGGAGCAAGAATCTTTGGCTGTAACCCGGAAAAAATACGGATTTCGTCCGGCGTAACCGTAGCCACTGCTTACACGAAAATGCTCTAAAATGTCTTTTGTCCGAAACGGAAAAGACTTAAATTGCTTGTTTAAACATTCATTTACTTTTATATCAGACTACCTTAATACAGTAGTTCTCAAACTCGGGGGGTCCCAATAACTGGGGGTCGCGGAGGAATCGCATGTGGGTTGCATCAAAATTTAAATTTATAATTAAATGATCAAGAATCTACCTATCTATTTCTCGGTATGTTACATAACTGAAAGTTTGTAAGTCTGAATGATGAAAGTTGAGATCTCTCCTTACAGTTCATGATGATTTTATTCCATTTTGTTTAAATTATTGTTTTTTCTTTGCATACTAAGTGTGTGTAATAAGTCCCTGTAAGGATGAGATGAAAACTTTTAGATACTATAAGCACAAATAGGACGGATTGACAATGCCCTTCTTTCATACCCACCATAGCCGATAGTGCAATGGCCATGGAGGCACCACGGGAGAAATAGCGGGGACTTAAGCCGCGACCTGATAAATCCATTGGTCCTCACCGGAGATCGAGCCGTGGACCCTCAGGTCGACATTCGACAGGTGGCATAGCGGGTAGCTTAGCGTACAAGTTTGAGACTCACTGCCTTAATGACGCCAAAATGATCAAAGAAATGTACCTCACAATATCCCCCTCCCTCCTCCATTATAACATTGTACGACAAGATTCTCATTTACTGTTTAGTCCAACATAATTGGTTTACCTTCTGTCCGGTTTACCTTCTGTCCGTCTTTCTTTAATCATCTCTCTCTCTCTCTCTCTCTCTCTCTCTCTCTCTCTCTATCACACACATAATAACAACAAAAACAAAAAAAAAACCTAGATTCACACCCAAGCTCCAATTATTAAAACACAGATGTTACTTGATCGGACTACTTTCTCTCTTGGAACTTGTTATTCTACCGCTGCAGTGTGACGAGTGTTCCTATCATTACACAGACGAGCCCCCGATATTGTGCCAACACTGGATGGTGACTGAACGTTTCAACATGGAGACGATTCCCTCTCCCCTTCCCCTCCCCCCCCACCTCCCCGTGCCTTATGTACATTCAGGTGCGTTACAGTCACAGCAGGAATCAATGGAAGGGGGGGGGGTCACCCAAGCGTCCCGCCCATCTTCCAATCAGTTTGTTTTACAGCAACACAGGGGGGAAACAAGAGGGTATATCGATAACAGGGGAGCGATATTTACGTCATCACTTTCACAAAACTGTGTGGAGGAAAATAAAAACCTGATGATCTTTAATGTGGGTTTTTCTTTTTCTTTAATTTATGTATTTAGTACATTCACGGTAAAACTTGATCAGGTCTAATTAAAAAAAAAAATTCTGTGTTAAAAAATTGAAGAATAAATTAGGTTTTTTTTGTTTTTTGGTGATATACAGGGCCGCCGAGAGGGGGGGCAGGGGGAGTCATTGCCAGAGGGCCCGCATCTGTAAGGGGGCATAAAGGGGGGCCCGGCAGCCCCGACCATGTCAATTTTTTCACGACTCATTGTTTAAGGGGCCCGCAATTATGTCCTGCCCTGGGGCCCGCGTTGGTTCTCGGAGCCACTGGTGATATAAATATATATATATGTGTGTGTGTGTGTGTTTGTGTGTGTGTGTCTACTTGCTGGAAAGGGCACATATATATATATATATATATATATATATATATATATATATATATATATATATATATATACTACGTTTTTTAGTAAATGAACATCTCAAAACGAATTTTTACCCATTATAAAAATGACTAATTCTGTTAATTAATTCACTCGAAATGACTTGAAATCGTTTATGGTTATGTAGCGTGTCAACGTTGAATCGTCTCACTCAACTAGAACAGGTTCAAAAAGTGAGTTAACATATTTGAGGACAATCCAACTGACCCACCCACATAAAGTGAAATTAATTAAAAGCGCATACAAATACTTTCATAATACATGAGATTAATTATAATGTATTCTCTCTTTCATGTCATTCAATTAATTCATCACTTGGGGGTGAGGGTGAGGAGGGGGGTGGGGCAAGAAGGTCAAGGGTCAATCTTTCAACAACCGTTTGGAAATGTACATGGATGTTTAATGTCACTCGTCTACAAGACCGTAGCCAGGATTTTGTTTTGAGGGTGGGGGGGGGGGGCGGGGGCTGTGCAGAAATTTTTTTATAAAAAAATATTAAAAAGAATTTTTTTTATAATAAATATTTTTAATATAATTGGGGCCCCCCCCCCCCCCCCCCCCCCCCCCCTCAAGTATTTAATACAAAAAAAAAAAAAAAAAGTTATAGATATCTCGCGATAATAATTTTATGCACCTATCTTACTCGGATGTTCGTGTGGTGTAGAGCGCTCGACTATCGACAGGAGAGTCCTGGATTCGAATCTCAGTGAGAACCTTGGGATTTTTTTCCAGGTTCAAGTCCCATAAGTCCACCCAGCTTTAAATGGGAACCTGACTTTAATCTGGGGGGGGGGGGGAAGAAGAAGGGGGCTGGGCGTTGTGCAAACCACATAATCCCTTCATATACCGAGGTTAGTGAAACAGATGCAATTCTACACTTAATCTTCCCTGATGAGCCCTTAGAGGTTTAAGGGATGTTGACTTTTTTTTACCCATACAATTATTCTCTTTACATCAAACCCACATTTTAATACCTTCATATAAAATACACAAAGCACTTTTTTTACATCGTCTATTAAGCTTGATAAAACATATTTAATCGCTGGATTACAAATATAATGACAATAAAAAAAAATTCTAGCATAATTAAAAAAAGTACAAATTATTTCAATTTCACATGACTGATTGATTTCATTTATTGTGAGACTATAAACTTAACAATACCGTTATCGGTTCTATTTGCTCTTTATTCATGACATAGTTAAAAAAAAACAAAAACAACAACACACAATTTATCTTGAAAGTCTAGCTTCTAAAACATTTCCTATGTATGTATTATCTCCCCTTTGTATCACCTCCCCCCTCCCCTCCCCCCCCCCCCCACCCCCAGTTCGATTTTGTCACAATGGCGAGTACAAGATTCCACAACAAAAGAAATCTCAGTGACTTGAAACTAGCACTTGACAAACTGAACAGATGTAGAATGACAGGATATTAGTTTCACGCGCGGTTCACCTATGCCTCCCAACCCCTTCCCCCCCTCCCCAATATCCCCACTGTACTGTAATCTGTTGTATCTATTTACATTCCTACTAGAAAAAAAACCCCGCAACTTTACGTCATTTTGCAGCTGCTGTGCTCAGATCAATGAACAATATTTTTAAAAGATCTTTTTTTTTTTGTTCCAGAGTTGTTTCCGGTCGCGTTTTTTTTTTTAAAAGCGTCGTCCGGTGACAAGGCAACCACTACCGGACACGAAGTCCGGACTAAAACAATCTACATCATTAGATACAGAGTCGTGTCCGGGGATATCTGTGCCTTATCTTGAGGGATTTGAGCCGCCTTTTGATTTTAATCTGTGTGTAGAACAGCGGTTTTCTTTGTAATGTGTGACGCAAACAGCGGGATTTCCTGGCAGCTTACACTGACAAGAACTGCCATTACATTCAGGTTTTGTACAATTTTTTTTTTTTTATTTTGGTATTTATCTGATGTCCTGCAATAAAACCATGTAAACAATAGTTTTTGAAAGAAAATGTAAATGTTTGACGTAATGTTGTTAATACAAAGTTATTTAGATCAAGTTCTGGTTTTTCCAAATGTCGTAATTTGCCACAATTTGACTCAACACTATGTGTAGGCCTGTGGTAATCATTGTAGACGGGGGTTCAGATTTATGTATCATTTTTAAAATGTCATTTCAATCAAATCTCAATGCACCTAATTGAAAGTTGATGACGATGTGTTTATTCAACAAACAAGATACGGGCATCAGCTGAACCTGTCAGAATCAACATACCTGGAGCGGAGAGTCTAAAGAGATCATCCTGAAACATTTTTCCAACCTTTTTTTTTTAATCATTCTATTTTTTTTTTCAATCCGTTAAATTTCAACCTTTAGGTCGAACTAAAATCAAAACAAAACAAAGGAATGTTGGTTATTGCAACATTGGAGATGGAGAAGGTTGGGGGTGTAGGGGTGGGGGGGTGGAGGTGTCAACAATCAATATCTTTTTATATTCAGACGGTGATCGAATGTTTATGTCTGTCTGGGACCGCGAGAGTGAAACCGAAGCATCGATTGATTTTGTTCAATTATTATATGGGAGATAATTGCTGATCGTGACAAATAATTGAACGATAATTTCAGTATCTCCACTTGACATCAAATAATGAGATAGTAATGTTGTTGATTACAGGACTTGATATACGGTTCAGTCAACTACACCGCATGGGTTTTTACAATACAGCACAAAGTGAAATACAAACACAAATTGTAAACACTCGCGTACCTTCCGTTGAACAAACTATCAGACAGCGCGCTAATTTATAAACAAAAGGTATAAGCGAAATACACATACATACACACAGCCTGGCAGGTCCGTTCTTTGGCTTTTAGTGGCCCGAGATTTGACTACCTGCAGATTTGGTGGCCCCCTAGACTTTTAGTACTAGCAGATTTGTTCTGACAGTTTTGGTGGCCCCTAGACTTTTAGTACCTGCATATTTGTTCTGGCAGTTTTGGTGGTCCCCTAGACTTTTAGTACCAGCAGATTTGTTCTGACAGTTTTAGTGGCCTTATGTAGACGGATCTGTTTGAGTTCTTTCAACACCAATTTTATTATTAGAATTCAATAAAGGCCCTTTCTCACTGAGATCGCGTGAACATATTACAACACAACGCACAATCCTTTGGTTTCGTAGACCATTACACAGCCATAGCTAGCTATTGTGGTGCTATTGTGGCGCCCTGTGCAAGTTAAATTTTTCGGCGCCCTATTTCCAAAACTATAATTTTGAATAAAATTTAACAGCGCTATCTCGGCGCCCTGATCTAGTTCGGTGCCCCGATGCTGTCATACAACCCGCAGTTTCCTTCCTACCATACTGAGTTTATACCTTTATGTTTATGACAATATATAACATTAACTTCCACAGTGGCTCACTGCCCCAATGCGTTTTGCCGTACACAGCCAACGGATAATTAGACGGACATTGCTGTGGGTGGACCTACGAATTCTTCTATATTGACCTAGTTAAAGTGAAGTTTAAGACAAGTCCCATAGACACAAGACTAGTTTTGGAAACTTGGAGGAAACTTAAAGTGGAAAGTTAATGTGAGACAAGTTCAGTCTGACTGATCAATGTACGATCCTTTATTGGTTGGATAATCTTTCGATTAGGAAATATTTGGCATGTTTAATACAGCCTTATAGACATTGATAGCTTGATAGTAGTGTCCATAGAGACCTATACTGACATTTTATTTGTTGGAAGCATATAGGTGGGTCTTGTTTAAATTCAAGTTCCACAATTTGTGGACAATAATACAGTTCACAATTGTTATGTCCCCTTGAGTTGTTTTGTAGGTTGTACTTACACTGACACTAATGAGACGGAGAGAGAGAGAGAGAGAGAGAGAGAATTGAGACAAATATTTTCAAATATATGAATGATGATACAATATACGTCAGAGCCGTTCATAGGGGTAGGCAAACTAGGCAACTGTCTAGGCCCCCCCACTGCAATAGGAAAATTAGGCAACTGTCTAGGGCCCCACTGCAATAGGAAAACTGGACACCTACCTGCTCTCTCAGTGCAAAATGAGCCCCCTTCAATAATTCATTTATTTTAAATCTTATATCTTTGAAAGTATTTGTCTAGGGATCACAAATAACCACAAACTCTCCAGTTTAGAAAAACAATTTTTTTTTAAACCATACACTTAAATAATTATATTTTTCATAACATCGCTGTCTTTATTGCACTGCAGAGCGACTATTTTTTCTAAAACATGGATAAATTTAGCAGAAAATAATCACTATGTTTTATTATCTCTATGTAATTCAAACAAGAAAAATTTAAGTATAAAGAATGTTTCTAAAGTACCATCTATCAATCGACCCATTAGTCAGTTAGTCTTATCGATGAAGTAGCAACTTTTTAAAAATGCCTCTAACCCCTGGGGGGCACTGTGGGGGAGACGGACTTTAGGGCCCCCGAAAGGGGATTGACATTTTACGAAGGACCCTCAAACATCAAGTGGGACGGATGGCTGAGTGGTGTAGATACTCGACTGTCGACCTGAGAGTCCTGGGTTCGATCCTCGGTGAGGCCCATGGAATTTTTCCAGGTGAAATTTGGTGCAAGGTCGTCCCACAAGTCCACCCAGCTTTAAGTGGGTACCTGACTTAAGTTGTGGAAGTAAAGGCGGCTGGGCGTTGTGCTAACCACACAATCCCTTCATATGCCGAGGTTATAGAAACAGATGAATTCTACACTTCATCTGCCCCGATGTCCCGCTAGGGCTAAGAAGGGAACTTTACCTCAAACATCAGGGCGGACGTCATTATTAATGGCGTCATTTTGTTTTTAAAATGTCATAATCTCTAGTCAATAACGTCATTTTGTTTTTAAAATATCATACTCTCTAGTCAATTTATTTAAAAAATGATATACTCTCTAGTTGAAACACCTCACGTAAGTGAATCCCTTATTTTGATTGTTCTGGTTGATAAATATGTTTTTGTGTTCGATGTCAAAAATGATTACACCAGAATTTATCTTTAATCGTGAAATCTTCTCATTGTTCATATTAATGTACATCCATCCCTGCACTCATAGAATAATCATAAATGAGCTCCTGACCTTCTCCTCAAGAACTCAAGTAACCCAAAATATCATCCACTTATCAATAGACGTGTTTACTTTGTCTCTTTACACCCGAACAATTGAAAGAAAAATGCCACACACTTTTTTCAACCCCCTACACCCCCCCCCCCTCCTGTGTGTGTTTACTCCATTTGACAGACGTTTCGTTTTAAAAAAATAAAAAACAGAATATTACATTCCGCTGATAAACCTTAGAGCCACAATTGTGAGACAGTCAAAACTGTTATGAGTTGTGCTGAATTGTTGGTTAAACGAATGCACCAACTAGTCCCTTACAGTACTATCCAGTCTTCACTCGTCATACGTCAAAAATATGACGCCCTCCACCCCCTACCCCCCACCCACCCCACAGTGAAAACCTCAACAACACTTTCTCAATTCTCTTCTCTTTTTGTTTTCTCGAAAGTGAAACTTTCAAAACAGACTGACAAACCAATAAATGGGGTGACTTTTATTTTTTTTTCTCCCAGTTATTCTCCACATTTTAAAAAGCATGATCCTCCATTGATGTACCCAGATGATTGACGTGGATACGTGTTGATTCTATTAACTGTTTAACGTTATGATGAATCTGTTTGTTAATGACTTTTTTTTTTAAAGGAATACAATTGATTTCATTTCTTCCCAATAAATTCTATTGATTGCTTGTTATTATCATTTCTTTTGTTTATGTTTACTATGTCTCTAATAAAAATAATTTTGTGGGGTTTTTTTTTCAAAAAATATATTGTACTACTGTACCCTGCAAAACATTTGCATAGAGTTATACCCCCTTAGGCTTGATCGGCAGGCGAGGTTATTTGTTTGTTTCGGGCAGATCCGATTTTTCAAAAATGTATTTTAAGTTGGAATACTGTTGTATCAATTCTTTACTTTCGATTTAACGCAGCGCCCAAATCGCTATTATTATATTATATTTTAGCTGTGACTATTTGCTGTTGTATCATCATTATGACATTGTTAGCCTACCTTAGGTTTTCTTTCAGTCAACAGTGAAATTAAAAGTATCATGTTAACCTTTTATAATTCATTTGTTTTTTTCAAATCGTAACAATTGTTTACCAATTAATATGGCAGACTAGAGAGACGGTTCTGTAGCAAAATATTGAGAAAATCATTCGAAAATTAAATTCCATTGTAGGGTATGTGAGTATAGCTGTTGCGACAAATGAACTACCATTGTTGGGTATGTGAGTGTAGCTGTTGCGACAAATGAACTACCATTGTAGGGTATGTGAGTATAGCTGTTGGGACAAATGAACTACCATTGTAGGGTATGTGGGTGTAGCTGTTGGGACAAATGAACTACCATTGTAGGGTATGTGGGTGTAGCTGTTGGGACGCCCCTGGGTGTTGTGAACTGGTTTTAATGTTCTTGGTGCTTGAAATTTCTGAAATAGTTTTACACAATGTCATTATTGTAATACACAATTTGTACATGTATAAGTAAACATGAAGTATTATTTATTGACTGTAATAAAACAAAAAAACAAAACTATCAGAGACACTTCCCTTTGAATCTATTACGTTTTTTTTTTTGACGTATTAAGTCGTGAGTGTAATTAGGGAATGGACAACCACGCTCGCGGGACAATTATGGCTCTTTTGGCTGAATGACCCGGCCCGCGCATTTTGAATCATATTAGCTCATATCAGCAATCCATCAATTAGCTCATGGTCCGGTTCTTCTGTTAGTTGTCTGCTCTTGGTCCGGTCATTCTGTCAGTATTCTGCTCTTGGTCCGGTCATTCTGTCAGTTGTCTGTTCTTTGTCCGGTCATTCTGTCAGTTGTCTGTTCTTGGTCCGGTTCTTCAATTAGTTTTCTGCTCTTGGTCCGGTTCTTCTGTTAGTTGTCTGCTCTTGGTCCGGTCATTCTGTCAGTTGTCTGTTCTTGGTCCGGTTCTTCCATCAGTTTTCTGCTATTGGTCCGGTCATTCTGTCAGTTGTCTGCTCTTGGTCCGGTCATTCTGTCAGTTTTCTGCTCTTGGTCCGGTCATTCTGTTAGTTTTCTGCTCTTGGCCGGTCATTCTGTCAGTTTTCTGCTCTTGGTCCGGTCATTCTGTCAGTTGTCTGTTCTTTGTCCGGTCATTCTGTCAGTTGTCTGTTCTTGGTCCGGTTCTTCCATCAGTTTTCTGCTCTTGGTCCGTTCATTCTGTCAGTTATCTGTTCTTGGTCCGGTTCTTCCATCAGTTTTCTGCTCTTGGTCCGGTTCTTCTGTTAGTTGTCTGTTCTTGGTCCGGTTCTTCCATCAGTTGTCTGCTCTTGGTCCGGTTCTTCCATCAGTTTTCTGCTCTTGGTCCGGTCATTCTGTTAGTTGTCTGTTCTTGGTCCGGTTCTTCCATCAGTTTTCTGCTGTTGGTCCGGTTCTTCTGTCAGTTGTCTGCTCTTGGTCCGGCCCTTCTGAAAAATTTAAGAACCCATTGTGTCCTTTAAATAAAAAAGTCTGTCCACTTTAGCGCTATTTATTTAAAAAAAAAAAAGTCAGATGTAAGTCAAACCATTATTTCACTCAGTGTAAATAAAAAAACATTGAAATAAGTAGCCAAAAAAAAAACATTACAAAAATAGACAAGCAACAGCTTTGTAGCAAATATTTAAAAAACAAAAATGAAGCAGCAGAGGATGGCGTTCAGTGGTTGACTAGTTTTTAAACACAGCCGTTAGTGCGGGGAGTGGAGGGGGGGTGAGAGGGCGTGTATGATTGAAACACTGAGCTAGGCCTTAATGTGTCAAGATTGACATTATTATCTACACTTGATATTAACTGCAGGGGTTCTCATAAATGTTGGCTGGAGACTCTATGGTGGCCGCAACATTGCAAGCTCCCGAATGTAGGTCATAGTTGGGAAGAAACATTGCTAGCTCCCATATGTAGGTCATAGTTGGGAAGAAACATTGCTAGTTCCCGTATGTAGGTCATAGTTGGGAAGAAACATTGCTAGTTCCCGTATGTAGGTCATAGTTGGGAAGAAACATTGCTAGTTCCCGTATGTAGGTCATATTTGGGAAGAAACTTGAATCAGGGTCGGCACTGGGCGCTTAAAAGATTTTACTTTTATTTTTTTTTATTTTATTACAATTATACTTTAAAAAATAGCATTTTTGTTGGGCTTGACCATGGCGCCATCTACTTTATGTCCGGCACTTGTGCTACTTGTAAAGTTTCATTGTTCCAATGTTCGTCAAATGTCCTCAATAATATCATAGGTCCGTTTTAACTTTGGTCACTCTGGTAATCAACCAAGTGAAATTAAAAAAAAAAAGAACAAAACATGTAAGTGATACAGAGACACATCCATGACAGGATGACTTCCATCACTTCCATTTATATCGTACATATTTTTTTTTGTGTAATTATTTATTTATCCAATCGATAAAGAGATACGGTTCAAATCTAAATGTAGTTTACCAAAATGATTGCATACGTCTTTTCAAACAAACAAACAAAAAATGGTTCAACATCATATTTAGGGTATCGGCTTGCAGTTTGAGAAGCGCTATGATCTTAACGCCAGGAAACGAAGTTTGAAATGTCAGGCTGGGATATTCTTTTTATTTATGTTTGAATTGACAAGGTACGAGCTAAGGTGAGGAGTAGACAGACTTCGATATTTTTCAACCTTTATGAATTCTTCAAATCTTGAGGTTTGACGGTAGGGGAGGTGGATGGGGGCTGTTGGAGGGGGGGGGGGGAAGACATCATCAGATAAATGTTTATTGAAACAGCTGATCCCCACTCGTGAGTTCACACATGATCGTTTACTGCAGGCATTGCGTGAGCAGACAGAGATGGGATATAATGTATGCAGTTTGGAGTCAGTGTAAGCAGACAGAGATGGGATATAATGTATGCAGTTTGTAGTCAGTGTAAGCAGACAGAGATGGGATATAATGTATGCAGTTTGGAGTCAGTGTAAGCATACAGAGATGTGATATAATGTATGCAGTTTGGAGTCAGTGTAAGCAGACAGAGATGTGATATAATGTATGCAGTTTGTAGTCAGTGTAAGCAGACAGAGATGGGATATAATGTATGCAGTTTGTAGTCAGTGTAAGCAGACAGAGATGGGATATAATGTATGCAGTTTGTAGTCAGTGTAAGCAGACAGAGATGGAATATAATGTATGCAGTTTGCAGTCAGAGTAAGCAGACAGAGATGGGATATAATGTATGCAGTTTGCACCTTACGCCAGTCAACGACTGAACAGTATAAATGGTTTGTGTTGAATGTGTACATTTGATTCTTCAATAATTCTACATAGAATGTATTTATCGGACAGTAAACCTACATGATACTCGCTGCAATATTCTAATGTACCTCTGTATTTTAGAATCAAGTTACTTTATTTCAGGCGACATTAAGATTAAAATATTCCCATCATTTCACTTGACTGTTTCTAAATATAAACTATTTCTGTCTATGTTTTTCATGTTTAATTAGCGTTTCAAAACTAATATAGACTTATCAAAATAAATTCATTTAAAATATAAACTTAGCGGTTAAACTGGGCGGATATTGCCAAAGCTGGATAGACCCAAAGCTGGATAGACCAAAGCTGGATAGACCAAAGCTGGATAGACAAAAGCTGGATTGACCAAAGCTGGATAGACAAAAGCTGGATTGACCAAAGCTGGATAGACCAAAGCTGGATTGACCAAAGCTGTATAGACCAAAGCTGACCCAGTAAAGCCCCACGGATTCAAATAAACAGCACATTTTCATAACCCTCATTTGTTCCTCATTTGATTTCTCCTCATTTGATTTGTTCCTCATTTGTTCTTCGATTGATTGGTTCCTCATTTGATTTGTTCCTCATTTGTTCTTCGATTGATTGGTTACTCATTTGATTTGTTCCTCATTTGATTTGTTCCTCATTTGTTCCTCATTTCAATTACGGATATGTGTTGTTGTTGTTGTTGTTTTTATATAGGCCGGATATGACGAAGGCCAGATAATCAGGAGGCAGTTATGAAGAGTCTTCTGTATCTAATTTGGTTACACGGAGTAGAACGATGTAACACCAACACATTAACGCTTTAATGGTTGATTGTGCTTCCTCAACATTACCCGATGTTACTTTAACAACATTACCCGATGTTACTTTAACAACATTACCCGATGTTACTTTAACAACATTACCCGATGTTACTTTAACAACATTACCCGATGATGTTACTTTAACAACATTACCCGATGTTACTTTAACAACATTACCCGATGTTACTTTAACAACATTACCCGATGTTACTTTAACAACATTACCCGATGTTACTTTAACAACATTACCCGATGTTACTTTAACAACATTACCCGATGTTACTTTAACAACATTACCCGATGTTACTTTAACAACATTACCCGATGTTACTTTAACAACATTACCCGATGTTACTTTAACAACATTACCCGATGTTACTTTAACAACATTACCCGATGTTACTTTAACAACATTACCCGATGTTACTTTAACAACATTACCCGATGTTACTTTAACAACATTACCCGATGTTACTTTAACAACATTACCCGATGTTACTTTAACAACATTACCCGATGTTACTTTAACAACATTACCCGATGTTACTTTAACAACATTACCCGATGTTACTTTAACAACATTACCCGATGTTACTTTAACAACATTACCCGATGTTACTTTAACAACATTACCCGATGTTACTTTAACAACATTACCCGATGTTACTTTAACAACATTACCCGATGTTACTTTAACAACATTACCCGATGTTACTTTAACAACATTACCCGATGTTACTTTAACAACATTACCCGATGTTACTTTAACAACATTACCCGATGTTACTTTAACAACATTTACTTTAACGATGTTACCCGATGTTACTTTAACAACATTACCCGATGTTACTTTAACAACATTACCCGATGTTACTTTAACAACATTACCCGATGTTACTTTAACAACATTACCCGATGTTACTTTAACAACATTACCCGATGTTACTTTAACAACATTACCCGATGTTACTTTAACAACATTACCCGATGTTACTTTAACAACATTACCCGATGTTACTTTAACAACATTACCCGATGTTACTTTAACAACATTACCCGATGTTACTTTAACAACATTACCCGATGTTACTTTAACAACATTACCCGATGTTACTTTAACAACATTACCCGATGTTACTTTAACAACATTACCCGATGTTACTTTAACAACATTACCCGATGTTACTTTAACAACATTACCCGATGTTACTTTAACAACATTACCCGATGTTACTTTAACAACATTACCCGATGTTACTTTAACAACATTACCCGATGTTACTTTAACAACATTACCCGATGTTACTTTAACAACATTACCCGATGTTACTTTAACAACATTACCCGATGTTACTTTAACAACATTACCCGATGTTACTTTAACAACATTACCCGATGTTACTTTAACAACATTACCCGATGTTACTTTAACAACATTACCCGATGTTACTTTAACAACATTACCCGATGTTACTTTAACAACATTACCCGATGTTACTTTAACAACATTACCCGATGTTACTTTAACAACATTACCCGATGTTACTTTAACAACATTACCCGATGTTACTTTAACAACATTACCCGATGTTACTTTAACAACATTACCCGATGTTACTTTAACAACATTACCCGATGTTACTTTAACAACATTACCCGATGTTACTTTAACAACATTACCCGATGTTACTTTAACAACATTACCCGATGTTACTTTAACAACATTACCCGATGTTACTTTAACAACATTACCCGATGTTACTTTAACAACATTACCCGATGTTACTTTAACAACATTACCCGATGTTACTTTAACAACATTACCCGATGTTACTTTAACAACATTACCCGATGTTACTTTAACAACATTACCCGATGTTACTTTAACAACATTACCCGATGTTACTTTAACAACATTACCCGATGTTACTTTAACAACATTACCCGATGTTACTTTAACAACATTACCCGATGTTACTTTAACAACATTACCCGATGTTACTTTAACAACATTACCCGATGTTACTTTAACAACATTACCCGATGTTACTTTAACAACATTACCCGATGTTACTTTAACAACATTACCCGATGTTACTTTAACAACATTACCCGATGTTACTTTAACAACATTACCCGATGTTACTTTAACAACATTACCCGATGTTACTTTAACAACATTACCCGATGTTACTTTAACAACATTACCCGATATTACTTTAACAACATTACCCGATGTTACTTTAACAACATTACCCGATGTTACTTTAACAACATTACCCGATGTTACTTTAAGAAACGCCCCTTCTCCCCTCCCCCCTCCCCCGTACCACACCTCCACCCCCCACATATATCACTCAGTGTTAGTGTGGTTATTTCCGTCCATCCAACACACACATGTAATTAAGTGAGTAATCCACACCGGGACACATTAGACAATCAGGCCTGAATAGTCCAGGCGCTGACCACCGATCTGGTCAGTCTGAGACCGTGGCCATGATGTTGTCGTTAGCCAGCGGGTTGCGCTAATGCAATATTTTTTGGGTCACGCCGTCTTTTGTACAGCACAGCCGTACCGCGGATCAATTGTGTCAATAAACACTGGACCTCGAGTAGATTGAAACGGACACTGCTGACCGCGTGGTCAAACTTGACCCATAAAAATACATGAGTTAAGCTCTATAGTAGGTCCATAGTTTTGATATAAACATATTCGGGTTGGGTTGATTTATTTAACGATTAGGTCCACACTGGCATTTTTCCGGGGGGGGGCCCAAAAGTGTAAGGGCCTCCATGCTAATCGATCATACATATGTTCATTTTTAGTGGGGTTATTTTAGGGATCCTTGCTTGGGGAGGGGGAGGTAATACATTGTGTATAAACACACAAATATAATAACTGCAATAAAAAGCCACATTGTTGGATAACTTGCTCGTCTGATGAATGGGTAGGCAAACTTTTTTGAAACGCGGCCCACAATGGGTTCTTTACATTTTAGAGTTGGGCCGCACCAAGAGCAGATGCATAGCGTGTTTAGATGAACTCAAGTACAATGCATGTACACGTGCTGAAGTGCGAATGAGCGGGAGAGGAGCCGAGCGCGGGCCGGATCAAACAACTTAAAGGGACGTGGTTGGACCGCGGGACTAAGTTTGCTCATGTCTGGCCTGATGATTGCTCCAATTTGAATGTAGATTAGTTGTTGTTTTCGATTTAGTACCCAAGCTTAGCTTTGAATTCCTTGTTTAACACAATAAGTGTAAATTTCCTCGTTCGTACCGAAACTCTCTAGCCAAATGTTTGTACATCAATAAACTTTACTTGTCTGTCGGTGGTGGATTGTTTGTTTTTGTTTAGATAATTGGTCTTATTTTAGGAAACTATTTGGTCTTTTGTAGCTTTTAAACGCATCTACCTACTGTCATAACACAAAACTAATAACACTTAAACACGTGTTTAAATCCAATCGATACCAACTAACGTGCCAGAAATAATTTATTTTAAAGGGACATAACTTCTGAACAATTGAACAATTTCCTCTCTGATGATGATATGAAAATTGCCCTTCACTTCAACCCCTATTATGTCTTCGTCAAAAGTTCACCCAGGGCTAGATACACACAGATGATGTTCAAACCTGATGTTTTTCAAGGGTCTTTGGGAACATTCTAGGCCATTGCGATAACCAGAAAGGATGGAGGGGAAAGGGGGGGGGGGGGTAAGTTTATCTCCATATGTTGGTCTGTATCCAAAAATAGCCTACCCCACTCATTTCTGTTAGCGTTTGCAGTAGCAACAGACCACAGGGTCTTTGAATCAGTAATAGTGGGTAGACGGCACTATATCCCTACCCCTTCCTCCACCCACAGACGTTCCCCCCACCCCTCAGGTTTCATGCTGTTTATCGAGCGACCTGGTGGATTTTTACCTAAGTCTGTCTCGTGGCACAGATCAAATCACTAGCGCCAGGTCTCCTAGCTGGCACCAGTCCAAGCGTGTAATTGAAGGGGGCCATCACTCCTGTCGCCGCTGCAGTGATATTTTTTTTTCTTTCAATATTGTAACAGGGATTGTCTTTCTTTCTCTAGTGTGTGTGTATGTATGTATGTAGCGGCGCGTCATTTGGTAGTGCTAGTAGGGGACAGGATGGGTGTAATACTGATGGTGATGGAACATCAGAGGAGCAACACATTAGCGTGCTGGACCCATTAACTAATGGGGAAACTCTCAATACACACAGCTTCATTGAAATAATTTTGTATTCTGTAACTGAAACATAGCAACACAATAGATCTAAATCGTGGTACTCTGTAACCAAAACATCACAACATAATATATCTAAATTGTGGTACTCTGTTACCAAAACATCTCAACATAATATATCTAGATTGTAGTACTCTGTAACCAAAAAATCACAACATAAACAATCTGAATTGTGGTACTCTCTAATCAAAAATCACAACACATAGATCTATTTTGTGGTACCGTCAAAAATGATCTATATCGGCGAGTTTTGAATTTATTTATTTGACCCTATGAACCCCGTGGTTTATTTATTTGACCCATGAACCCCATGGTTTTTTTATTTGGCCCATGAACCCCGTGGTTTATTGATTTGATCCATGAACCCCATGGTTTATTTATTTGATCCATGAACCCCAAGGATTATTTATTTGACCCATGAACCCCAAGGATTATTTATTTGACCCATGAACCCCATGGTTTATTTATTTGACCCATGAATTCCGTGGTTGTAGAATCAAAATCTGTAAATCAGTCTCACTCCAAATTTAAGAGATTTAAGTTACTGTTGCATGGTTTGTTTGTACTTTCCTTGAATTGCCGTGGAACCACCGGTCATTGCACACGGTGCCCCTAGTCGTTGTACACGATGCCTTGGTTATTGCTCACGTCCTCTTGTCATTACATACGGTGCCCCTGGTCATTGCTTACTGTGCCACTTACTGATGCCAGAAACACCAGTCATTGGAACCTCTGCTATTTACGTTTATCCTTTGTATGAAATAGTTTCCTTGTTTTTTTTTTTGTTTTGTTTTGTTGCTATCGCAAATAAATAAAAATAAAATCCTGAACATATTTCCATGTTTCATTGTCTGACATTGATGTAAAAATTCCATTGACTTGCAGACAATGATCTAAATGTCCAAAACCACCTCCCGCCGCCCCCCCCCCTCCACCCTCACAGGGTCAAGGTCTACAGCTATACGTCAACTTATTATTTCCTCCTGTCACTCACGATAAAAAGCCTCAATCCCTGTTTCCCTATGCTCACCCTCCTTTCCTCCCCCCTCAGTTTAGTTACATCATTGTGTCATTCAACGTGATGCTCCAACCTCCCCCCACCCCCACCCCACCCCCCACCCCTCCCCCATCCTCCTTTCTTCATATGTTAGAGGGCTAGGATCCACTGCCACTGTTTATAATTTACTACATAAATCTCGGTGCAAATTCTATTTATAGTAAACAGTGATCCCACCTGTAACAGACAGGGACATTAATATTTCAGAAGCGCACCGAGATGACCTTCTGTTTCATCGCCTCATACTTGCCCTTACATCTTCGCCCAGCTGTACTCCTGCCAAGATGTTGTGGTCACTACCGAGAAAGAATTTGTTTAACGGTAACCTTCGTTACTTGCCCAGTCCACACTGTCGTCACTCACAATGGACCTGAAGTTACTAACATCGATTTAAAACAGACGACATATTTCACCATCAATAAATGACTTTTTACAAATGACCAACTTTACTTTCTTCACACTTCCGCAAAAATCTTTCATTTAGATTTTTAACTGTGGACAACACATTGAACATTCAGGATTTCAGTCACCAAAAAAAAACAAAAAAAAAACTTCAACATAAGAAAGAAGAATGGCAGATGACTTTTGGTCAAATCCTGATCTTATTTAGACTGACGAACTCCGCTGGTACAGTGCCACATTGTCCCTCATGCATTAACCTTGGGTAGCATTATGTGAGAACCAAACATCCCATTAATAATTCAACGTACAGTGGCGGCAGAATGTCACTGCCGGCACCCCCGGTCTGTCACTGCTGGTCCCACTACGGGGCGTACAAGTCAGTATTTGGTTGACTCTCGTGGTACTAAAGTTAATGGACATATTTCACTTAGGACAGTAATCTATAACATTCTGAATAACAAACATTAGGTTCAACTGTAACATTCTGAATAACAAACATTAGGTTCAACTGTAACATTCTGAATAACAAACATTAGGTTCAACTGTAACATTCTGAATAACAAACATTAGGTTCAACTGTAACATTCTAAATAACAAACATTAGGTTCAACTGTAACATTCTGAATAACAAACATAGGTTCACTGTAACATTCTGAATAACAAACATTAGATTCAGCTGTAATATTCAGAATGAACTCAGTAGGTTAGATGCTACATAAGGCACAATAATAATTGGTAACATTTCAGCTAAACTTTTAGATTTACTTACAAAGTTATCACGTTTTTCGAGGCATAAGGAGGAGGGGAGGAGTAGGTACGTGAACAACAATGGCTGGGGGGGGAGAGATAGGTCTGTTACATTGATATGAAAATATAACAATCATGACATCTGTATGGGTGGATGATAATTAATGTGTCAGCATTTAACTATATCCGCATAAAACTGTACCCGCATAAAAACTTTACCCGCATATAACTGTACCCGCATATATATATGTACCCGCATATAACTGTACCCGCATATATATGTACCCGCATATAGCTGTACTCGCATATAACTTTACCCGCATATAATCGTACCCGCATATAACTGTCCCCCGCATATAACGTAAGCCGAATATAACTGTACCCGCATATAGCTGTACTCGCATATAACTGTATCAAATTATCTCGTGAGATTTGACAATTTGTACTGGCGGTGCCACAGCCAGGAAATCTAAGGCCCATAATTTATTACGACAACTGTGCCCCCTCTGCCCCTTTCGCTCCATAAAAAAGCCCAGCCTCGTTGTAGAATAAAGCATCAATACAAATATTTTTTGAAAGTGTCCTAAAATTTCGCTGCTTATTTCCCCTATGCCTATGAATTAGTCTGAGCTCAACTATAAGGTTATATAAGCTTCGCCCTTTTCAGGCATCGCTAACACCTTGTTGTTCCCCTCAAAATATTTAAGGTGGGGAGGGGGGCTCTTAACACAATAATTCGCCCTGTCGGGGAGCACTTAAATCCTTAGACCCTATTACGACACCAGCGACCCTTGTGTAAATTTTAAGTAGACGTGTATCACAACCTTTGAAACTTGGTAGTAGCGATAAACACAAACATCGCCTCTAAATGACGTCATTCAAAATACTCTCAAACCCCCCCCCCATAACTCTCTGGCAGACAACATCTGTTCATGACTGGTACAACAGGGACTGATAATTCACAGTCCGGTTCATGTCCACTACAGACAATGCAATGGCCTTCATGAACACAAACGTGAAACAGAGATGTCAGACAGTTTTATTGAACTTCTGGGGTAAAAAATAAAAAAAAAAAGTTGAACTGAGTACAAAAAAAGAAAGAAAAACTGACTGAAATATTCACACTGGCAGATACGACATACTTGGACGGAGCAGACGAAGGGAGACTTGTGTGTTTCTTTGTGTCCAAACTGACTGGTATAATTTTACGTCATTAGTTTGCCGGCTTCTAGGTTACTGGTCAGAACAATGAAACTTTATTATAGACAGCAAGCCACAATATATTATGTTTTTTTTTATTATTATTATTAAAAAAAAGACAAAATAAGAGTAATAAAACTTAAATAATGTTGAATAATGTGTAAATAATTCAGCAGTGAAGCAATGTACTTTTAAACCATAGACTGGTTTGTTTTGTTTTAACAGCTTATTTGTTTATTTTTTAATAGGTCAGGAAATATTCTAGATTAAAAAAGAAATCTGGAAAGAAATTTTTCTCCATTTATTAAGTGGGATGTTTGCAACGGTTTGAGAAGGGTGGTGTATGGGGGGGCAATAGAAGAGACTATATGGCGATGGTTGAAGTGATTGATTACATGTCTATTGATCTTATAAAGTATTGCTGCGGTGGGAGGTGGGGGGGTAAAAGCCACGGATGGTGAAGTGTTCTGACAACAACAACAACAAAAAAAAACTATCAATACATCAGTGTTCCGTGGAGAACTTGCCTCAGGTTCCAGACGAATAGGTCTAAAGATAACAAAAAAAGGAACAATTAAAATGGGGTGAAATGGGCCCCCCCCCACCCACTGCTGATTGAGACTTCAAGATTTAGCATAAATTTTGCATTTGCCCTGGCAAAAACCAGGTGACGACAACAGGCAACTAGTGCATCTTCCCCAACCATTGGCGTACCCTTCCCTCATTGTGATGGACTGATAGACTGATAGACTGAGTGCTTACGTCTATCGGGCTGTGCAGCCATTCGAAGATCCAAATAAAATCATCTATGTACATAATCGTCTAACCTATGCGTACGTTCGACAGATCTACACACCGTGCGGTGTAAAGTATGCTCATGGCGATAAAAGCCGCATGTCTTTACGTTAAAAATACACGGCACGGTACGGGTTGAAAGCTTACATCGCTAAAAAAAAATTATACGAGAGACTAACTTCAGTATTGACGTCATTTTCGGTCATGAAATACAAACGTCATCTTACATGAAAGTGAATGAAATGATACAGACATTTCTATTGCTACGTCTTTGATTGTAATCAATTTATTTAAATCGATGTCTAAATATTATGTTTCTATAAATCTGTAGGCTTTAGCGTCATTTAGAAAAATACTGCCGAATTTTTTATTTTATTTCTAAAATTCACAAGATACGGTAGCAGTAACTTCTTGTTTACAAATATCAGGGTAAATGGTCCGAACTTTGAATTACACGTTAATTGCGTAAATAATGCAAACCTGCCATTCTCACATATTGGGTGTTATCTCCAAGTATAAGAAATGTATCATCACTAGCTGGTATTTAAACGTCACCATGCATCACATGTTTCATCAATTTAAAGAACAAATGTACTACTTCCCCTCTCCCCAGCGGCGTAGCGTGGGTATCGGGCGCCCAGGGCGGAAGACGATTTTGCCGCCCTCTCATTTAGGTATTTCAATTTAATCTGTACATTTTTGCCGCCCCCCCCCAAAAGTAATAAAAAGTGCCGCCCGGTGCGGACCGCACCCACCGCTCTCCCCCTACCCCCACCCACATTAATTTCGCAAAAAGACAACCGTAGCCCCCCCCCCAACCCCCCACACGTTTCTCGAAGGTCACGTGACTGTTGCTGTCAATGTTTCTGTTCTATTTCACCGTAATCATCCCGCCTTTATACACCAGCATTTACATTCCTATTATTTTGTGTGCATACATTTGCAAATGGGATAGGGAAAAAAATGTGTCTGATCTGGGGTCATGCGGTGCTACGATACAAAGACTGGGCGGCATCATGTTGGCACCGTAAAGGGTGTGGAGGAGGGCCGCATTAGTAAAAAAAAAAATCTAGGGCTTTTTGAACGGAAAAAAAACATTTAGTTGCGACATTTCGGTGATTTGCGTGAGTTTTATTATTCTGAGAAAATCTACCGCACGTTCCCGAGTCTAATCATCTCAAAGATTTGAACGTTGACATCTTAATGTCATTCTGGCATCCATAAATGTCATTTTAGGTTTACCTATGTATCATAAGTCTTAAGCGGTGATTAAAAAAAAATAAAAGAAATATTTCAAGTCATGTTTACCTAGTCTACTCCCACAGTCGACACTAAGGGTCTGGGACACAGGCGCCACTAAAGGGCTGGGACACAGGCGCCACTAAGGGTCTGGGACACAGGCGACACTAAGGGTCTGGGACACAGGCGACACTAAGGGTCTGGGACACAGACGCCACTAAAAACTAAAGAGCGATTGTTACCTCCTATCATCTCCTATCAAATCATTTCATTCGTCTCGTATTCTGACTTACTTTTGTTTTTAACCTAAAAAAAAGATTTCTCAAATGACTTTTTTTTACTAAAGGATGTCTAGTCAATAATACTTCTAGACAGTGCATCGTACGATGCTGACTGAATGTTCATCTTGACTTATTCCCTAGTCTATTCATTCAACAAACAAAATGTTCAGCCTTTTCATTCAATGAAATCTCGCCTGCCGTTTGCTTTGTGAAATTCAGCTGTTCCCCCGTTTGTATAGGTCATGTAGCGTATTATGTTGTCATCTTCACAACGTAATGTTTTCATGATGGATGTGATAGGTTCTATTGATAAACAGGGCGAGAGAAATGTTTATGTATTTTTTACGGTCTGATAGCTATGTTCTAATAGAATACTCATGTCAAAATGTAATATTTATGTAAAAATGTAATATTCATATCCATGATTTTATACGTATATCACAGTGTAATACTTATATCTCAATGTAATGCTTAAGTTGTAATGTCACAGAGTTATAATGTATGCACACTAAAAAAAAACAAGTAATCAAAAAAAAAGAAAAGTAATGAAACAATGATCTGTCTATATTGACTAAGCACCATAGATTATTTCGGTATACTCAAACTTATTTATACCTACACATGGGCGTCGCTAGCAATTTTCCCAGGGGGGGGGCAAAAGTTTTCTAAGGGGGGGGGGGGGCAAATAACAACTTTATGACATTTTTTTTTAATTTAAGGGGGAGGGGAGCAAATATGACATTTTTTCAAAATGTAGGGGGCGGGGCATTTGCCCCCCCCCCTCCATGAATACGCCCATGTACCTACATGAAAGTGAAACAAATTAACAGTGAAAGTACTAAACAACATGACCTATCCAACATTAACACTTTCTCTGGCGACACTTATTTTATAGTCCATTCTCCACCAATTCTGTTTTTTTCTTAGCTGATTTTTCTCAAGTAATCACGGAACACGTGACCAAGTTGTGTCTGTCCACGTCTGGTGTCCACCACAACACGATGCCGTGAATGGCGGTCTTGTCAAATATACATATATATTCATAAATAAATCGATATCAATTGATCTGGAGGCCGCCATAACTAAAACAGAACATTCGGTGGGGGGGGGGGGTGAATATGTTGTGCACCCCTATGCCAATGGCTTTCACTCGGGTGAATATGTTGTGCACCCCTATGCCAATGGCTTTCACTCGGGTGAATATGTTGTGCACCCCTATGCCAATGGCTTTCACTCGGGTGAATATGTTGTGCACCCCTATGCCAATGGCTTTCACTCGGGTGAATATGTTGTGCACCCCTATGCCAATGGCTTTCACTCGGGTGAATATGTTGTGCACCCCTATGCCAATGGCTTTCACTCGGGTGAATATGTTGTGCACCCCTATGCCAATGGCTTTCACTCGGGTGAATATGTTGTGCACCCCTATGCCAATGGCTTTCACTCGGGTGAATATGTTGTGCACCCCTATGCCAATGGCTTTCACTCGGGTGAATATGTTGTGCACCCCTATGCCAATGGCTTTCACTCGGGTGAATATGTTGTGCACCCCTATGCCAATGGCTTTCACTCGGGTGAATATGTTGTGCACCCCTATGCCAATGGCTTTCACTCGGGTGAATATGTTGTGCACCCCTATGCCAATGGCTTTCACTCGGGTGAATATGTTGTGCACCCCTATGCCAATGGCTTTCACTCGGGTGAATATGTTGTGCACCCCTATGCTACTGGCTTTCACTCGGGTGAATATGTTGTGCACCCCTATGCTAATGGCTTTCACTCGGGTGAATATGTTGTGCACCCCTATGCTAATGGCTTTCACTCGGGTGAATATGTTGTGCACCCCTATGCTAATGGCCTTCACTCGCAAGTAATTTTTTTTTAATTTATTACTTAACTGTCAGAGATATATAGATGTTAGACGTAAATTAATCAGAAACAGAACGTTCAATGTATTCGTCTGGGGTGAATAGGTTGTGCACCCCTATGCTAATGTTTTACTAAATTGTTAGAAATATAGATTTTAGACGTAAATTAATCCACTCTTGAGTGAAGGATGCTGTCATAATTTGTTTATAAAGTTGTAGCAGAAAACTTTGCGCCAAAAAACTTACACGATTCGAAAAATCGCAGATTTTTATTGTCATGAACCACAGCCTTGTACAAGGTAAGTAGCCACCGTGAATTGATGTGGCCAGGTAGCATACAGGTAGCAGATGTTTGGGAGAGAGCTACACACAGATAATTCACCCAGATAACATTTTGGCTCATAACCAGTTGGAAAATAAGCTCAGCTCTCAGAAAATATCAGCGCGAGATTTACGTCATGTTGGCTTTGAAGTTAATTCCCTTGAGAGTCTTTTTGTACTATCTGAAGTAGACACCGCCCCCTTTCCGTGAGGGCGGCCATGCTGGAGGAGCGGATTGCCAGATAAACTTTTCAGAAAATATTAGAATCACATAATCTCTAGAAAAGTGACGGCTTATCTTGTCCTTTTAGAATAACGTTGAAATCACCTGGTTAGCTAAACATGACAAGTACTTGTATGCAATGTCAACTTATCATACCACTAGAAAATATACAATGTCAACGTATTGGGTACATTAGCTGTACCATCAGTTTATGTACAACATCAACGTACTGTGTAACTTAGCTGTACCGCCAGTATGTGTACAACATCAATTTACTATGTAGCTTAGCTGTACCATCAGTATAAGTACCACATCAACGTTTTGTGTAACTTAACTGTACCATTAGTATGTGTACAACATCAACGTACTGTGTAACTTAGCTGTACCGCCAGTATGTGTACAACATCAACGTACTATGTAACTTAGCTGTACCATCAGTATTAGTACCACATCAACGTTTTGTGTAACTTTACTGTACCATCAGTATGTGTACACCTATATATCTGCATTTAAGTTTCAGTGATTTACAGCTAGGTATGTCAACAATTTGAATGTTGTTCAGATGTATGTCTGTCAATATTTCCACTGATGTACAGCTATATGTCTGTCAAGAGTTCCACTGATGTACAGCTATATGTCTGTCAAGAGTTCCACTGATGTACAACTATATGCCTGTCAATATTTCCACTGATTTACAACTATATGTCTGTCAATATTTCCACTGATGTACCGCTACACATGTCTGTAATCTAATGTGCACCATACATCTGATCTATTAAGTTCATCCGAGCAAGGAATCCTTCCAATAAGTAATGTTTAATTCCATTCAGCAATCTCCCATCTTGTGGACAGACTCGCCTTATTATGGCTTCCATTTCGCCGGCTGTTGCTTTCTTGTTCTTGTTATTGTTGTTGTTTTTTAATCAACTTCTATCAAAGCCATGAATTCTATCCATATTTGTCCTTGATCTAGATTCTAGAAAACACAAGGGCTAACTACTGCCCGTGGGCCAAGTACGTCCTGTCAAGGTCAAAGAACTGTCCCGCACTCTTCACATCTCTGCAATCGTACACAACCAATGCTGTCCAAATGTATTTATATTAGCACACCACCTATCTGCACTTGACCTAGACCTTCCTTCAAGTTTAAGGACACGATGTGACCTTTGGGTCAAAAAGTTTTCCCATCCTTAATTCTAGTAGAGACATGGGTTAACAACGGTCAACGGGTCAAGAATAATCAGGCTGTTGAATCCAGCCGGCGTCCTGCTCCGCCCCTTCACATCAATTGATTTTACATTTAATTTATATTATTTCATACAGACACTCCATCATTCTGCCCCTTGGTTGGGCCCTTATGTCAAATTACAGAGCCCCATGTGGCCCGCTGTTTGAGATGACCCCCCCTGTCCTAGGTCAACTAAACGAGAGGAAGGGAGGTAACGCAAAGCAAAGAGACATAACTGTCAACCATCAGGATCTCTCACAGATCATGGCTTGATGAAAGGGCGTGGTCCGTTCGTTAAACAGCACGTATAGCGTACATGGCACTTAGAAATGAGATATTTAAAAAAAAATGAGTCTAATTGTTACCAAATGTCTAATGCCACACCCACCCTTATGAGCCACCCCGTGGATATTTGGTGGAGCGCTCATCCAGAGCCTGCGCAAGGGTGCAATCCGCCCACCTCTTACAAGTTACAAAACCCAAAAGAAAATTTAGATTCACATGATTCGCTAATCTGCTATCGTATGTCGAAATGGCTTCCCCTCCCTTTCCCCCGTGATGTGCTACGACTATTACTTCTATTCAGCATTAGACACCCCCCTGAAGCCAACTCTAAAAACGAAGTGGAGTCAAAAATTGGAACCAAAAATTTTTAAAAAGCTGTAAAAATGCCGCCCTTTTATTAGTAACCAATTATTGTCCTTTGAAGCAAAACGCCCTTTCTTAGTTACGCCATTGCAGCGACCTACTACCCCCTCATTTAGTGATACGCTACAGATTCATTTACGTCTAAACCTTCCCCCCCCCACCCCACCTCCAGTTAGACCAATACAAATAAAAAATAAAAAGTTGACGGCATGCAAACATTAAAGTAAAGCTGCGTGCGGTTTATGCCAGATAAAAGAACACACTTAGCGCTTTAGTGTCACTCTGACTTTAATTGCTACACTAGATTGCCATTTTCTATGCAGACGACGAAAACTACTCTCTAATCTAAATCCAATTTGGCAGTTTCCGCGTTCAATGGCCGACACACTCATAAAAAGAAAAAAGTAACTTTTATTGTTGACTTTTTCTTTTTGTGGGTTAATTATTGTGGCTCCTGATATCGATTTTCGAATTGAATGTGTGTGTGCGAGCGTGTGTGTCTGTGTGTGTGTGTGTGTGCGTGTGTGCTCATGTTTATGTCTTCAACAAATTACGTTTAGTAATAAAATATTTTTCTTTTAATTTTTTTTTCTTCGAAATCCGTTTGACATTTTCAGACTGATGTGATGACGTCATGATTAGTCCACATTCCAGGGGATTGTTTGAAAATTAAAAAAAAAAATTTACCCTGACTTAACAGACTCGTTCTTTAATATTGTTAATGTATTAAATGTTCGGTGATGATGTAAACAAAGGGAGGGGGGGTATACAGGTATGCACCTGGTATTTTTCATTGAGTCTATTCACGTGTAGGATTTAAAACAAGAAACACAAACTTTGTCAGTCTCTCAATGTGAACATTTTGTCAGTCTCTCAATGTGAACATTTTGTCAGTCTCTCAATGTGAACGTTTTGTCAGTCTCTCAATGTGAACATTTTGTCAGTCTCTCAATGTGAACATTTTGTCAGTCTCTCAATGTGAACATTTTGTCAGTCTCTCAATGTCAACATTTTGTCAGTCTCTCAATGTGAACATTTTGTCAGTCTCTCAATGTGAACATTTTGTCAGTCTCTCAATGTCAACATTTTGTCAGTCTCTCAATGTGAACATTTTGTCAGTCTCTCAATGTGAACGTTTTGTCAGTCTCTCAATGTGAACATTTTGTCAGTCTCTCAATGTGAACATTTTGTCAGTCTCTCAATGTGAACATTTTGTCAGTCTCTCAATGTGAACATTTTGTCAGTCTCTCAATGTGAACATTTTGTCAGTCTCTCAATGTCAACATTTTGTCAGTCTCTCAATGTGAACATTTTGTCAGTCTCTCAATGTGAACATTTTGTCAGTCTCTCAATGTGAACATTTTGTCAGTCTCTCAATGTGAACATTTTGTCAGTCTCTCAATGTCAACATTTTGTCAGTCTCTCAATGTCAACATTTTGTCAGTCTCTCAATGTCAACATTTTGTCAGTCTCTCAATGTGAACATTTTGTGAGTCTCTCAATGTGAACATTTTGTCAGTCTCTCAATGTGAACATTTTGTCAGTCTCTCAATGTGAACATTTTGTCAGTCTCTCAATGTGAACATTTTGTCAGTTTTTTTTGTCTTTAGGAAAGACCGGGATAACACCAGGATAAAACCAGGATAACACTAGGATAACACCGGGATAACACCAGAATAAGGCCAGAATAACACCAGGATAAGGCCAGGATAACACTAGGATAACACCGAGATAACACCAGGATAAGGCCAGGATAACACTAGGATAACACCAGGATAAGGCCAGGATAACACTAGCATAACACCGGGATAACACCAGGATAAGGCCAGGATAACACTAGGATAACACTAGGATAACACCAGGATAAGGCCAGGATAACACTAGCATAACACCGGGATAACACCAGGATAAGGCCGGGATAACACTAGGATAACACCAGGATAACACCAGGATAATACTATGATAACACCAGGATAAGAACAAGACCAGGATAAGATTAGGATAAGACCAGGGTAAGACTCTAATCAACCTCATGACTTGCCACCCATAGACTAGGTCATTGGTGATTCATGTCTCGGTATGGGACCAATGGATAACATCTCCTATTGACGATATCGTCTGATCCTCCCCCCCCCCCCCCTGTGGAGAACTGAAACCAGGTCTTTAAAGTAGAATTTAAAATTATTCAAACTGTTGACGAAATATAACGTAAATTATAATACAGACAACAGGTGTTTGTACAACAGACAACAGGTGTTTGTACAATATTAATAAGTTTTAAGTAATGAAAGATATTAGTATCAGAAAGTAAAGAATAGAAATAAAACTTTTGATCGAAATGCTTCTTTGATGAATAATTGAGCGAAATGTGTGAGTACATAGAGGGTTGATTGATGTCTAGTCATGTGGAAACTAACGCCGTTGCGATGCTTCGTTTCATTGTTAAATATATCAGGTGTGCTAAAACAAAAGATCATCTTCACATAGTCATGTAATGTATTCTACTGCGCTCAATGGCTGGGGGGAAGATATCGGGCTAAATGTATCATTTATGAGTCGTTGTACATTAGCTCACCCACCTACTTTATATTTCATGGCTTGCGTAAGGGATGACTCAACGTAACACACTTGCTAGATAGTTATAGACATCAGCCATTGTTATAGACAAGATTCATTGTTATAGACATGATTCGTTGTTAATCACATGATTCATTGTTTCAGACATGATTCGTTGTCATAGACATGATCCGTTTTTGTGGATATGATCAGTTGTTACAGACATGATTCATTGTTTTAGACATGATTCGTTGTTATAGACTTGTTCTATATTTACAGACTTGTTCTAAAGCTACAGACTTGTTCTAAATTTACAAACTCGTTCTAAAGTTACAGACTTGTTATAAAGTTGCAGACCTGTTCTATATCTACAAACTTGTTCAAAAGTTACAGACTTGTTCTAAAGTTACAGACTTGTTCTAAAGTTACAGACTTGTTCTATATTTACAAACTTGTTATAAAGTTACATACTTATGTTGCTCTATAGTTACAGAATTTCAGTGCTCTACAGTAAAAGACTTTCGGTATTTTGTTTTAGTTATGGATCATTCTACATTCTATCTCCATGTGAAACGACACTTAGCCTCGAAACCTCAGTTCAGTATTTTTACTTTTTTTATCTGCGGCCCACCCCTGAGCTACTCACTTCTGACCTCGTGTAAAATTTTACGACCGATCGGTCAGGTATCTTGAAGCTTTCCTCTAACCAAAGCGAATTTCGCGTATCTAGGTAGCTCGCGAAATTCGCCCCTCTTTCGCGGCAATGTATTGATATGGAGATGCTCAAACCGCGTTGAATTTCCGCGGCGGTGCAGAGAAATTTCGCGGCATCGCTTCTTTCAGAGTTTTTTCGCGTTTCGCGAGTGTAAACAATCCAAAATGGCTGCCTAGAAACATCGACTCAAATGAAAATCAAAGTTAAAATTGATATAAATGTCTTAAAATTAACAAATAAGACTTACATTTATATATAGCAACTTGAATTATATCAGATTATACCAAAAAGTAAGTGTTTTTTTTCACTTTTTACTTGTAAAATACCATAACTGTGGAAAATATATCATAAGAAGAAAATGTCTGCCGACGTCTTCAAATATACAAAAAGAAAATTTAAAAAATCATTATATCCGGTCGGCTGACGCCTACGTTCGCTTCGCTTAGGTGTAGCTAGGGATATTCGCGCTTTGAAAAATCTCACGTGAGAAATAGCGCAGCGGAACGCTTCGCTTTGGTTAGAGGAAAGCTTGAAGATAAATTGTGAAATGGAATTTTAAATAATTAATTATAACAATTGTATTATTTGAGGAGAAATTGTACCCCCCCCCCCCCAGTGAGCGGATAAACTGATCTTCGAAACAACCAGAGCTCTTCTTGTTCAAGTTGTGTACTTGACATTCGAGACATGACGTAAACAGGTGTACTAGACAGGTAACATGTGATGTACTAGACATGTGATGACGCGATGAAGTGGACCACACTTAGACAGATGCATGCACTGTGATACAAAGTAGAACGTAAATGATACACCCACAGGCAGTTATCACTGTGAATGGCTAACATCTTTGTGGATCTTTCTGCTCCGTTGTGGATTTCTTTTCTTTATTATTATCATTTTGTAAGACGTGTGCAGTATCAAGTTACACCATCTGATACACTTGAGAGATGACACTGTCGAAAAAATGTTAAGAACATTTAACAACACAGACCTGTCACAATATGGCAGTAAAATGTAATCTTAGACAATCTTTTGAGATGGAAGAGCCAAAAGTTATAATTTACAATTTTCTCAGTTTTTAAAGAGCCACTCAAATTGTTCTTTCAATATTATGGTATTTGATTAGGAATAGATATATAAAATAAAATCATTATAATTAGTTGCACATTGAACTGGAAGGCCGCAATTTGACATTGAAAGAGTCGCAACTTGACATCGAAAGAGCCGCATGCGGCTCGCGAGCCGCAGGTTGCCGACCCATGTCTTAGACGAAACATTTACTTTCTATTTATATAGAATCTGAGTTTATTTTGTAAACAGTTCAAATCTAACTCTGAGCCATAGATATAACAGACTTAGTTATCTATTATCTGGGCAGATATGTGTAGATACTCAGGACCGTTTTTAGGTTTTTTGGTGGCCCCAGGCTAAAGAACCTGTTCGGAAATTGCTCCTTAATAGTTTATTGTGCTGGATAGCCCTCAACAACAATTAATTTGGGTCTGATTGTGGGGTTGGTTGGGGGGGGGGGGGGTGAAAGAGACATTAACAGAAATTGGAGGGGGGGGGGGTAAAGTGTTTTCCTAAGTCTAAAAACGATTTTGTAAGCGGAGTGGCTACGGTTCTGTCCCTGACAGAACCCGTATTTTTTTTAGTTCGGGTACCAGCCATAGATAATATTGCTCCACACCCTAACCCTAACCCTATCCCTATCCCTAACCCTAACCCTAACCCTAACCCTAATCCTGAAAAAAAAATTCTGAAAAAAAAATTATATATGCCATGTTCCTTATACCCTTATATAATGGTTTTGGCTGGTGCCGGAGCCACTGCGTTTTGTAAGTTACAAGTATTCCCGATGAAACTGAATAAAGTATGGAAGTAAAACACAGTTTTTTTTTAATTTGATTTGATTGTTTTTGAAATGGTAGGACTATCTTGCCCACACCGATGACCAGTCATTTCCTCATCCATCCAGCCAGTGAATGTATAATACAATATTTACAAATTATCAGCTCGCTGCACTCTGCCGGATCTTGTATCAAAAGTTTTAATCCAACAGAGTGACTCCCACTTGATGAATTGCGTCATTAAACAAGGAGGATAACTCTATGAAAGTATTAGATGTATTTCAAAGTTAAGTTTCCACTTGCCAAACCTGGCAAATACATTCCGCTGGGTAGGAGTGTATGTGTGTGTCGGGGGGCGGAGGGGGTTATTATATAATTTTTGTTTTAAAACAGGGCTAGAGGTTAAGTGGCGCCCCCATGTTGTGGTTTGAAATCGTCTGAATTAGAAAATGAGAAATTTCTATCAATTTCCAGAATTTTAAACATGTGGTAATCATTATTTTTTTAACTTAACATGTGAAATGTTGATGTAAACATCTACAATGTAATAGTGTTTATTTTAAATAACTATATAACTATGATATGAAGTTATAAGTCAGTGTAAGGATGAGAGGTTGATATATTCATACCGTGTAAGTCACTGAGGGGGTTATTTATTTTGTAATTCATCTCCACCATTAAGAAATATTCAATGGCTATGGGGGGAGGACAAAGTTAGTTAGACTAGCTGGTCAGCGCCGTAGCGAGCTTAACTCGCGCCCAGGGCACAATACCTTTTTAATATCTTTTTAGCTCCCCCCCCCCATTCGAAAACCATTTAATATATGTAAAACATACCATTTGGCTCCCCTTTGTGAGTAGTGCCCGGGGCATAATGCCCCCCTTTGCCCACCCCTTTCTACGCCTCTGTCGCTGGTATTTGAACCCATGACTTTCACCATGGAAATGGGATGGCCAAGGCGTTGCATGATATTGTAATTAATAACTGCTTTGATAAACTAGGTGTTCTAAAGACGAAGTCCCCAAACAACTAAAAAAGCGTGTGCACCAAAAAAAAAAGGATTTGGCTGTAATTGCGTGTACCTGTTTCACAATCAGCCAAGGAAACAACCACACCAGATCAAACGTAAATCCCCGGTCATCAATATCAATCATAGGATCACATGACTAGGACTCTGATCAATGTCACCGTGACACGGTCATCATTATGTTGTCCTATAAATCTATATCACATTTCACTGCACACACCAATCAGAGTCCCCGGGACAAGAAATTCTACTTTCCATGACCGGCATCAGAGCCAATTCCGTAGCGGCCCGTGGGCGGGGGTGGGGGGGGGGAATAAACAATCCTGGCGAGTGTTAAGCGGCGTCCATTATGGTACATTTGGTAGGCATAATGGTCATCCATTGGCCAGCCGGACACATTAGGACGCATTACGCCATGTACGTGCTCTGTTGTAGTCACCACGGTAAACGACGTATGTGGTTTACTTGACACCAATTAAAGTAAGCAACCATTCAGGTTCAGGAAATACAGCGGAGTCAATGTAACGTAAACAAAGATACAGAAATATACGGACGGTCACAATGGTATCATTTAGTATCAAACAATGCATAGGATATGGAAATCGGACAAATCTGTACTTTTATTAAAAAAAAATATTGAAATAGGAAATAGGAACATTTTTTTTGTGCGTATCAGAATCTAAATCTGAGTGAAAATTTTAGCACAATTTTCCATTTTTAATCTCATTCTTTAGCATTGAATCTTCCCATTTCTACCCATTTCTTCGCATTTCTACCCATTTCTTCCCATTTCTACCCATTTCTACTAGTTTTTCAACGTTTCAGTAAAGTTCTTTTAGTTCTGTGTATCGCAATCGGAAGTTAAGAGAAATATCGGATCTTGGGATCGTTGAAACTGTTGGTATCATCCAATGGCGTAACTATGGAAGGGTGGAGGGAACGGTTACCCCTGGCGGCACTTACTTTGCTACCATCAAGGGCCGGTGTTGTCATCACTTTCACTACTTGGGCACAGAGGAATGAGGCTGTATGTTAAGAGTCCACCTCGTGCTCCATTTAATCTGGTCACGCCACTGTTAGAGTCCGCCCCTGGTATCATCACATCACTGATATTAAAATTATCAAAGTAGCTGACAATAGTGGCAAAAGACTTTGGTACATTTCATTATCTGACATTTCGCTTTGTCCAAAAATAAATAAACAAAACCACATCTCAGCTCTAGACTGTTGTGACAGAATTGTGCTCAACTCTAGACTGTTGTGACAGAATTGTGCTCAACTCTAGACTGTTGTGACAGAATTGTGCTCAACTCTAGACTGTTGTGACAGAATTGTGCTCAACTCTAGACTGTTGTGACAGAATTGTGCTCAACTCTAGACTGTTGTGACAGAATTGTGCTTGGGAAAATGTTGGGCCTAATACACAAAATGAAAAAGAAATAGTCAAAGAATATATGCTCGCATATATATTCAACATTTATACAATTATTGTTCAGATACAAGATAAATATATAACAAATAGAACTCTTCTAAAACAAATATGACAAATACATGGCAATTCTTCAAAAATGTTTTTCACTTCCCTCACCTGTCACTGCTATGTAAATGAGAAATACATCTAGTATAGATACTGACTGAATTGTAATTTTAAATTTGGTACAGAAAACATTGCAAAGCTAGCTACAAAATATAAAGAACTTATTGGAGATAAAAGTGAAAGCATTGTTGCACAATACAATGATTTAAATATAAGTTCGCAACCAGTGCCGACGAGTGGGGGGGCGTGGGGGGGACAAATGCCCAGGGGCCCGGCGAGTTTTAGGGGCCTGGACTGAGCTGGCCTATCAACTTTTTATAATATTAATATCAGCATATTATTCTTATAATGAGTAACAAACTGTGAATAATATAAATTTACTTTAGAAGAAAACTTTGAAGACCAGCTCAACAAAATGGTTCTAACGTCCACTAGAGACAACACATCGGCTCTATTCCCAGAATTACATATCAGGTTTTCCCGATTCTTATTCAAGTATGTATCTAAACATGGCGATATGAGCCATGGCCCCACCAAACAGATGAAACACATAGATACATATATACACATGGGGCTGGGAGAAAGTGATACATTCTATAAGGGAAAAAAACAGTGAAGTTCTCTTCAGCCCCTAAAGGCTCATCGGGGCAGATGAAGTGTAGAATTTATTTGTTGCAGTAGGTGAGGGGGTGTTGTTTACATAGGAGAGACGGGAGAATGGATTTCACGTGTATAAATGTAGAGTGTTCAAAATTGAAAGTGTTCAGGGCAGGGGAGGTGGGGTAAAACTTCTACGATACAATGGTGGCAGGTTGAACTGTTTCCCTAAAAATATATACATACAGAAAGTATACAGTGCGGGGCGGACTCCAACCGAACGTTATGTCCTACTTATATAATAATACAATGGTGGCAGGTTGAACTGTTTCCCTAAAAATATATACATACAGAAAGTATACAGTGCGGGGCGGACTCCAACCGAACGTTATGTCCTACTTATATAATAATACAATGGTGGCAGGTTTGAATACAATGAGCCGTGCACATAATGATACATAGGTCAGTGAGTGTTAAGTGTAAGTATGAAATACGATCCTTGAGAATGTTGCACAGCCGGTGGCCTGCTATCCCTGCACCTCTCAACGTTATGTAAACTTGGCGGAGACATTCTTTTTTTTTTTAGATCAATGTCTTTACGCCAACCCACTGTTTTACAACCAAATAGTATTCAGAGGCGTTATTATTTATTTTAAAAATTCCCTTCAAGATTTCACGGTAGTCAGGCCCGTAGCGTGCGGGGGGGGGCGGCTGAGGGGCCGGGCCCCCCTGAATTTTATCTGCCCCCCCTGCTTGTTTTCTCTACTTAGTAACAATTTTTCCTGCCCCCCCTGCTATTGGCCTGGCCCCCCCCCCTGCTGTAGAATGCCTGGCCCCTGCTGTAGAATACCTGGCCCCTGCTGTAGAATGCCTGGCCCCTGCTGAAGAATTTTCACGCTACGGGGCTGACAGTAGTACATGTATTGTTTTTGTTAAGGAGCATCTGGACGATGTGGGGGGGGAAGCGCTATGCAGTCGCATAGTTTGACTTGGTATAAGAGCTACGCTGTAAGACCCATGTAAGATGATATTTCTTAATGGAAAACATTTTCAAGACAAATATCAATTTTTCAATAATTCAAGACCTACAAAAGTAAGGGTAAGAGATGCAGTAGCCCCCTTGAGATATAATACATTCATTCATACAAATCTCACATTTTGATGCGGATATCCACATGTTTATGGTGCATACATATAGGTTTATATCCCAGTCTCAAATTCGATTTGATGCCCCCCCCCCCCGGAGATAGGATACATACTTACATGCATACTCACATGCATTATATTTACATACATACTTACATACATACTTACATGCATACTTACATGCATACTTACACACATATTTAAATGCATACATACATACATACATACATACATACATACATACATACATACTCACATGCATACTTACATACATACTTGCATACATACTTATATACATAATACTTACATACATAATACTTACATATTTACATACATACTTACATGCCTACCAGCCTCACTTTTTTTTACCTCCCGATGCAATGGAGGTTCATGTACCGTGTTTAAATGTCAGCTAACGTCCGTCGTCGTTTGGTGACATTCTAATTGGCTGGCACAAGCCTACGGTATAGCACAATGTTGTAAAGAGTGGTGGATGATATTTTAGCGAGGGACTGAAGCCACCGGTGCTGGTGACATTTGAGTCTGACACGAAACAACCCACCCACTGTCTCAGTTGTTGTTGCTTTAATATCACTTTTAGGGTAAAATACTGTTTATTCAGAAATGTGTTACATAACTCCAGACCTCAAAGTCATTTCACGTTCGGTCTGTGACATTTCATAACATGTCATGCTATTAAATATGCATGCAATGTCCATCCTCGAGGTAAGTTCAAAATAATCATGGGAGATTCCGAAACAATTAAATAAATGAAAACTGAGACTTAAAAACACCTTTTGTTGACAAGTAAAGAACTTGGAATGAAAATAATGAATGAATGATTTGTACGGTAATTGTTGCCTTGATCTACAGACAGTGAGATTTGTTGAGCATCAGTCCAGCAGACCCTTTGGTCATTTCATCAGTCCAGCAGACATGTACATGTCAGTTGACGTTCAAGTCAATGTCAGTTGATGTTCAAGTCAATGTCAGTTGATGTTCAAGTCAATGTCAGTTGATGTTCAAGTCAATGTCAGTTGATGTTCACGTCAATGTCAGTTGATGTTCAAGTCAATGTCAGTTGATGTTCAAGTCAATGTCAGTTGATGTTCAAGTCAATGTCAGTAATGTTCATGTAAATGCCAGTTCATTTTATGTTCATACAACATTTAAAACAGTACTTGATGGCCATTTAGCTCATAGTAGTTCAAATTATTCTTGTAATTGCTGTAACTGCCTTGTTTTTCTTGCTGAAGCCAAAAACATCTTTAACACCGGCAAATCAAAACACTGTGTGTAATTTAAGAAACCCTCGGGAAATGGAACACGGTCAGGTTCCACGCCCCGCCAACACTCAAAGTTAAAATAAACAATCTACAACTAAATAAATCTCCAAGACAAGTGTCTCTGGTAAACACAGGTCTTCAATTTCAGAGTAGGAATCATTTATATATTGACTTAAACTCTCCAATATAAAAACATTTCAAAGTGCAGTGCTGTAATGGGGTAAAGGGGGGGGGGGTTGTTGACATTGTGCAGTTTTCTAATCAGACTTGGGCAGAATTTATGTGTGACTAAACTTTTCTACAGATTTTCTTTTTGGTTAAACTATTCTTCATATTTTCTATTGGCTAAATTTCTCAACAGATATATTATTTGGCTAAATTTCTCAACAGATATATTATTTGGCTAAATTTCTCTACAGATATATTATTTGGCTAAATTTCTTTACAGATGTATTATTTGGCTAAATTTCTCTACAGTTGTATTATTTGGCCAAATTTCTCTACAGATATATTATTTGGCTAAATTTCTCTACATATATATTATTTGGCTACATTTCTCAACAGATATATTATTTGGCTAAACTTTTCAATATAATTTCTATCTGGCTAAGCCTTTCTATAGATTTATATATTTGGACTAACATTTCTGCATATTTTCTGTTTTTTAAAACTAATCTACATCTTTTCTGGTTTCTAAGTTTATCTCAAATTCTCGGGACATCTTCATCAGATTTTCTATGTGGCTAATCTGTTTAACATATTTTCTTTCCATGTTTAGTTTGATTAAAAAAAGGGTCTTCTTTATTCCTTATATTTAGTTTAATGTAGCAGTTGACAGTTTTTTAAATGCTTCTGGCTATATATGCTGGTAACTTGATATAAAAGTGATGCTTTATTGTTAATATAAATCAATTAATTCATTTTAACAGTAATCAGTTTTTGAAGAATAGTCGTTGATAGCTGTTTTACCTGTTTATCTTAACAGATATATCAGTGCAAGAATTATAAGAATTACTTAAATTTTCCAAACACAAAAAAAATTGCATAACCAATAACTCAATTCAGCTCCACCTATAAACTCATTTGTTCCTTGTTCTATACCTTGTCAATTACCTGAAACTTCCTCACAACACACTGACACAGAGGCAAAGAGTTATAAAACAAAACACAACAGAAAAACTGCAGCAAATGATCCATTGAAAGATTTTTATTGCTAAAAGTTACGACATTTTAAAACTTCAATTCAATAAGTCGTGCTAAGTGAGGCGTGAAGTGATTCTGTCCAATGGTTCGTTAAATGCATCACATATACTTCAGGCGCTGCGCACCTTTTTTTTTAACGCCCTTGTTTATAGCACAGCAGACGATTTATTTATTTTCTTTATTGGTTTTAAGCTCAATGAAATATTTCCTCAGTTTATTATCAGAAGCTTTAGAATGGCGACATAAGTACGCTTGTATGCACATGTTTTCGTTTTATGCGCTTATGAGCAAATTATACTCCACTTCCCGCAGACAGTACATCACCAGGTTCTTGTTTAGTTTAATCAGAGAATTGTATTTGCCTGGAATTAACATACCGGGCTCTTATCCCAACAACTGGCGAGCCTGGATTCGAGTTAAAGTTATCTTATCTCAATGAGAGTCGAGCTTGAATGTAACTTACCGGCCTCATATCCCAATGAGAGTCGAGCTTGAATGTAGCTTACCGGCCTCATATCCCAGTGAGTGTTGAGCTTGAATGTAACTTACCGGCCTCATATCCCTATGAGAGTCGAGCTAGAATGTAACTTACCGGGCTCATATCCCAGTGAGTGCTGAGCTTGAATGCAACTTACCGGCCTCATATCCCAGTGAGTGCTGAGCTTGGATGTAACTTACCGGCCTCATATCCCAGTGAGTGCTGAGCTTGGAATGGACCTATCGGCCTCATATCCCAG
>JAGDYQ010000044.1:1826515-1838382 GCA_021962125.1 Bulinus truncatus | reverse complement strand
AGCACAATTCTGTCACAACAGTCTAGAGTTGAGCACAATTCTGTCACAACAGTCTAGAGCTGAGATGTGGTTTTGTTTATTTATTTTTGGACAAAGCGAAATGTCAGATAATGAAATGTACCAAAGTCTTTTGCCACTATTGTCAGCTACTTTGATAATTTTAATATCAGTGATGTGATGATACCAGGGGCGGACTCTAACAGTGGCGTGACCAGATTAAATGGAGCACGAGGTGGACTCTTAACATACAGCCTCATTCCTCTGTGCCCAAGTAGTGAAAGTGATGACAACACCGGCCCTTGATGGTAGCAAAGTAAGTGCCGCCAGGGGTAACCGTTCCCTCCACCCTTCCATAGTTACGCCATTGGATGATACCAACAGTTTCAACGATCCCAAGATCCGATATTTCTCTTAACTTCCGATTGCGATACACAGAACTAAAAGAACTTTACTGAAACGTTGAAAAACTAGTAGAAATGGGTAGAAATGGGAAGAAATGGGTAGAAATGCGAAGAAATGGGTAGAAATGGGAAGATTCAATGCTAAAGAATGAGATTAAAAATGGAAAATTGTGCTAAAATTTTCACTCAGATTTAGATTCTGATACGCACAAAAAAAATGTTCCTATTTCCTATTTCAATATTTTTTTAATAAAAGTACAGATTTGTCCGATTTCCATATCCTATGCATTGTTTGATACTAATAGGCCACCATTGTGACCGTCCGTATATTTCTGTATCTTTGTTTACGTTACATTGACTCCGCTGTATTTCCTGAACCTGAATGGTTGCTTACTTTAATTGGTGTCAAGTAAACCACATACGTCGTTTACCGTGGTGACTACAACAGAGCACGTACATGGCGTAATGCGTCCTAATGTGTCCGGCTGGCCAATGGATGACCATTATGCCTACCAAATGTACCATAATGGACGCCGCTTAACACTCGCCAGGATTGTTTATTCCCCCCCCCCACCCCCGCCCACGGGCCGCTACGGAATTGGCTCTGATGCCGGTCATGGAAAGTAGAATTTCTTGTCCCGGGGACTCTGATTGGTGTGTGCAGTGAAATGTGATATAGATTTATAGGACAACATAATGATGACCGTGTCACGGTGACATTGATCAGAGTCCTAGTCATGTGATCCTATGATTGATATTGATGACCGGGGATTTACGTTTGATCTGGTGTGGTTGTTTCCTTGGCTGATTGTGAAACAGGTACACGCAATTACAGCCAAATCCTTTTTTTTTTGGTGCACACGCTTTTTTAGTTGTTTGGGGACTTCGTCTTTAGAACACCTAGTTTATCAAAGCAGTTATTAATTACAATATCATGCAACGCCTTGGCCATCCCATTTCCATGGTGAAAGTCATGGGTTCAAATACCAGCGACAGAGGCGTAGAAAGGGGTGGGCAAAGGGGGGCATTATGCCCCGGGCACTACTCACAAAGGGGAGCCAAATGGTATGTTTTACATATATTAAATGGTTTTCGAATGGGGGGAGCTAAAAAGATATTAAAAAGGTATTGTGCCCTGGGCGCGAGTTAAGCTCGCTACGGCGCTGACCAGCTAGTCTAACTAACTTTGTCCTCCCCCCATAGCCATTGAATATTTCTTAATGGTGGAGATGAATTACAAAATAAATAACCCCCTCAGTGACTTACACGGTATGAATATATCAACCTCTCATCCTTACACTGACTTATAACTTCATATCATAGTTATATAGTTATTTAAAATAAACACTATTACATTGTAGATGTTTACATCAACATTTCACATGTTAAGTTAAAAAAATAATGATTACCACATGTTTAAAATTCTGGGAGTATTTTAGAAATTTCTCATTTTCTAATTCAGACGATTTCAAACCACAACATGGGGGCGCCACTTAACCTCTAGCCCTGTTTTAAAACAAAAATTATATAATAACCCCCTCCGCCCCCCGACACACACATACACTCCTACCCAGCGGAATGTATTTGCCAGGTTTGGCAGTGGAAACCGAACTTGAAATCATCCTATGTATACTAACTTTCATGCAGAGTTATCCTCCTTGTTTAATGACGCAATTCATCAAGTGGGAGTCACTCTGTTGGATTAAAACTTTTGATACAAGATCCGGCAGAGTGCAGCGAGCTGATAATTTGTAAATATTGTATTATACATTCACTGGCTGGATGGATGAGGAAATGACTGGTCATCGGTGTGGGCAAGATAGTCCTACCATTTCAAAAACAATCAAATCAAATTAAAAAAAAACTGTGTTTTACTTCCATACTTTATTCAGTTTCATCGGGAATACTTGTAACTTACAAAACGCAGTGGCTCCGGCACCAGCCAAAACCATTATATAAGGGTATAAGGAACATGGCATATATAATTTTTTTTTCAGAATTTTTTTTTCAGGATTAGGGTTAGGGTTAGGGTTAGGGTTAGGGATAGGGATAGGGTTAGGGTTAGGGTGTGGAGCAATATTATCTATGGCTGGTACCCGAACTGAAAAAATACGGGTTCTGTCAGGGACAGAACCGTAGCCACTCCGCTTACAAAATCGTTTTTAGACTTAGGAAAACACTTTACCCCCCTCCAATTTCTGTTAATGTCTCTTTCACCCCCCAACCAACCCCACAATCAGACCCAAATTAATTGTTGTTGAGGGCTATCCAGCACAATAAACTATTAAGGAGCAATTTCCGAACAGGTTCTTTAGCCTGGGGCCACCAAAAAACCTAAAAACGGTCCTGAGTATCTACACATATCTGCCCAGATAATAGATAACTAAGTCTGTTATATCTATGGCTCAGAGTTAGATTTGAACTGTTTACAAAATAAACTCAGATTCTATATAAATAGAAAGTAAATGTTTCGTCTAAGACATGGGTCGGCAACCTGCGGCTCGCGAGCCGCATGCGGCTCTTTCGATGTCAAGTTGCGACTCTTTCAATGTCAAATTGCGGCCTTCAGTTCAATGTGGTAATTATAATGATTTTATTTTATATATCTATTCCTAATCAAATACCATAATATTGAAAGAACAATTTGAGTGGCTCTTTAAAAACTGAGAAAATTGTAAATTATAACTTTTGGCTCTTCCATCTCAAAAGATTGTCTAAGATTACATTTTACTGCCATATTGTGACAGGTCTGTGTTGTTAAATGTTCTTAACATTTTTTCGACAGTGTCATCTCTCAAGTGTATCAGATGGTGTAACTTGATACTGCACACGTCTTACAAAATGATAATAATAAAGAAAAGAAATCCACAACGGAGCAGAAAGATCCACAAAGATGTTAGCCATTCACAGTGATAACTGCCTGTGGGTGTATCATTTACGTTCTACTTTGTATCACAGTGCATGCATCTGTCTAAGTGTGGTCCACTTCATCGCGTCATCACATGTCTAGTACATCACATGTTACCTGTCTAGTACACCTGTTTACGTCATGTCTCGAATGTCAAGTACACAACTTGAACAAGAAGAGCTCTGGTTGTTTCGAAGATGAAGTTTATCCGCTCACTGGGGGGGGGGGAATTTAATTTCTCCTCAAATAATACAATTGTTATAATTAATTATTTAAAATTCCATTTCACAATTTATCTTCAAGCTTTCCTCTAACCAAAGCGAAGCGTTCCGCTGCGCTATTTCTCACGTGAGATTTTTCAAAGCGCGAATATCCCTAGCTACACCTAAGCGAAGCGAACGTAGGCGTCAGCCGACCGGATATAATGATTTTTTAAATTTTCTTTTTGTATATTTGAAGACGTCGGCAGACATTTTCTTCTTATGATACTCTTTTCCCTACAGTTATGGTATTTTACAAGTAAAAAAGTGGAAAAAAACACTTACTTTTTGGTATAATCTGATATATAATTCAAGTTGCATATATAAATGTAAGTCTTATTTATTTATTTCCAGACATTTATATCAATTTTAACTTTGATTTTCATTTGAGTCGATGTTTCCCTAGGCGGCCATTTTGGATTGTTTACACTCGCGAAACGCGAAAAAACTCTGAAAGCGTGATGCCGCGAAATTTCTCTGCACCTTTACCGCCGGAAATTCAACGCGGTTTGAGCATCTCCATATCATTACCATTGCCGCGAAAGAGGGGCGAATTTCGCGAGCTACCTAGATACGCGATAATTCGCTTTGGTTAGAGGAAAGCTTCAGGATACCTGACCGATCGGTCGTAAAATTTTACACGAGGTCAGAAATGAGTATTACTATCCACCTACAGCTCTGAGATTGAGGCCGCGAAGGTAATAAAAGTAACCATACTGAACTGAGGTTTCGAGGCTAGGAAGTGTCGTTCCACATGGAGATAGAATGTAAGAATGATCCATAACTTCAAACAAAATACCGAAAGTCTTTTGCTGTAGAGCACTGAAATTCTGTAACTTTAGAGCACCCTTAAGTATCTGTAGCTTTATAACAAGTTTGTCAATGTAGAACAAGTCTTAGTAACTTTAGAATTAAGTCTTGTGGCTTTTAGAACAAGTCTGTAACTTTTGATCAAGTTTGTAGGTATATAGAACAGGTCTGCAACTTTATAACAAGTCTGTAACTTTAGAACGAGTTTGTAAATTTAGAACAAGTCTGTAGCTTTAGAACAAGTGGCTGTAAATTACAATAAAAATGCGAACAGAGTCTATAACAGCGAATCATGTCTAAAACAATGAATCTATGTCTGTAACAACCTACCGAATCATATCCACAAAAACGGATCAGTCTATGACAACGAATCATGTCTACGAGCACAATCAGATCCTTTTGATTAACAACGAATCATGTCTATAACAATGAATCTTGTCTATAACAATGGCTGATATCTACCCAACTATCTCGCTGAAGTGATGATTACGTTAAGTCATCCCTTACGCAAGCCATAGAAGAAATATAAAGTAGGTGGGTTAGCTAATGTACAGCGACTCATAAATCATACATTTAGCCCGATATCTTCCCCCCAGCCGTTAGGCGCAGTAGAATACCTTACATGACTATGTGAAGATTGATCATTTGTTTTAGCACACCTGATGATATTTAACAATGAAACGAAGCATCCGCAACGTGCGTTAGTTTTCCACATGACTAGACATCAATCAGCCCTCTATGTACTCCACACATTTCGCTCAATTATTCATCAAGGAGAGCATTTTTCGGTCAAAAGTTTTATTTCTATTCTTTACTTTCTGATATTACTATCTTTCATTACTTAAAACTTATTAATATTTTACAACCACACCTGTTGTCTGTTGTACAGAACACCTGTTATCTATATTATAATTTACGTTACCTATTTCGTCAACTGTTTGAATGATTTTAAATTCCACTTTAAAGACCTGGTTTCAGTTCTCCACAGGGGGGGGGGGGAGGGATAAGACGATATCGTCAATAAAGATGTTATCCATTGGTCCCTTGGTGGTGTCCATCTACCCAGACATGGTATATCACCAATGAGCCCTAGTCTACTGGTGCTTGGCAAGTCATGAGGTTGATTAGAGTCTTACCCTGGTCTTATCCTAATCTTTATCCTGGTCTTGTTCTTATCCTGGTGTTATCATAGTATTATCCTGGGTGTTATCCTGGTGTTATCCTAGTGTTATCCCGGCCTTATCCTGGTGTTATCCCTGGTGTTATGCTAGTGTTATCCTGGCCTTATCTTGGTGTTGTCTAGGTACATCCTAGTGTTATCCTGGCCTTATCCTGGTGTTATCCCGGTGTTATGCTAGTGTTATCCTGGCCTTATCCTGGTGTTATCCTAGTGTTATCTGGCCTTTTCTATCTGAAAGTGTTATCTCGGTGCTTGTCCTACAGTTTACATGTCCTGGACTGATCCTGGTGTTATTCTGGCCTTTTATTCTGGTGTTTATCCCGGTGTTATGTCCTAGTACATCCCGGTTTTAACCTGGAGCTATCCCTACCTTTCCTAAAGACAAAAAAAACTGACAAAAATGTTCACATTGAGAGACTGACAAAATGTTCACATTGAGAGACTGACAAAAATAAACTCCACATTGAAGGAGACCCTTCGAAACCGTAAATCTTCCACATTGAGAGACTCACAAATGTTCACCATGTAGTGAGAGACTGACAGTAAATGTTGAGTCGTGAAATTTAGACCGAATGTGGTTAACATTGAGAGACGACAAAATCGTGGACATTGAGAGACTGGACAAAAAATGTTCTGCATGTGAGGGGAGCACTGACAAAATGTTCACATGAGAGACTGACAAAATGTTCACATTGATAGACTGACAAAGTATGTTCACATTGAGAGACTGAAAATGTTGGACATTGAGAGAATCTGACAAAACTGTCTCACAGGGTTGCGAGACTTATCAAATCTTCACATTGGAGACTGACAAAATGTTCACATTGGCCCAGAGACTGACAAAATGTTGGCATGAGAGACTGCAAACCATTGTTCCATATTTGAGAGACTGACCAAAACGTTTCATACAGAAACATACAAAGAATGTTCACATTGAGAGACTGACAAAATGTTGACATTGAGAGACTGACAAAATGTTCACATTGAGAGACTGACAAAATGTTCACATTGAGAGACTGACAAAATGTTGACATTGAGAGACTGACAAAAATGTTCACATTGAGAGATCCAGCATGTTCACATTGAGAGACTGACAAAATGTTCACATTGAGAGACTGACAAAACGTTCACATTAAGAGAATGACAAAATTTTCACATTGAGAGACTGAAATGTTCAAATTGAGACTGACAAAGTTTGTGTTCTTGTTTTAAATCCTACACGTGAATAGACTCACTGAAAAATACCAGGTGCATACCTGTATACCCTCCTCCCTTTGTTTACATCATCACCGAACATTTAATACATTAACAATATTAAAGAACGAGTCTGTTAAGTCAGGGTAAATTTTTGTTTTAATTTTCAAACAATCCCTGGAATGTGGACTAATCATGACGTCATCACATCAATCTGAAAATGTCAAACGGATTTCCAAGAAAAAAAAATTAAAGAAAAATATTTTATTACTAAACGTAATTTGTTGAAGACATAAACATGAGCACACACGCACACACACACACACAGACACACACGCTCGCACACACATTCAATTCGAAAATCGATATCAGGAGCCACAATAATTAACCCACAAAAGAAGTGGTCCAGCAATCAAAGTTACTTTTTTCTTTTTATGAGTATTAAGGCCATTATGAACACGGAAACATGCAAATTGGATTTAGATTGAGAGTAGTTTTCGTCGTCTGCATAGAAAATGTGCAATCTAGGTGTAGCAATTAAAGTCATTGAGTGACACTAGGGCGCTAAGTGTGTTCTTTTATCTGGCATAAACCGCACGCAGGCTTTACTTAATGTTTGCATGACGTCAATCTTTTTATTTTTATTTGGTATTGGTCTAACTGGAGGTGGGGTGGGGGGGGAAGGTTTAGATGTAAATGAATCTGTAGCGTGTCACAAATGAGGGGGTAGTTAGGTCGCTGCAATGGCGTAACTAAGAAGGGGCTTTTTGCTTCAAAGGACAATGATTAGTTACTAATAAAGGGCGGCATTTTTTACAGCTTTTTAAAAATTTTTGGTTCCAATTTTTGACTCCACTTCGTTTTTAAGAGTTGGCTTCAGGGGTGTCTACTGCTGAATAGAAGTAATAGTCGTAGCACATCCGGGGGAAAGGGAGGGAAGTCCATTTCGACATACGATAGCAGATTAGCGGATCATGTGGATCTAAATTTTCTTTTGGGTTTTGTAACTTGTAAGAGGTGGGCGGATTGCACCCTTCCGCAGGCTCTGGATGAGCGCTCCACCAAATATCCACGGGGTGGCTCATATAGGGTGGAGTGTGGCATTGACATTTGGTAACAATTAGACTCATTTTTTTTTAAATATCTCATTTCTAAGTGCCATGTGCACTAAACATACGTGCTGTTTGAACGAATTGGACCACGCCCTTTTTCATCCAAGCCATGATCATCAGAGATCCTGATGGTTGACAGTTATGTCTCTTTGCTTTGCGTTACCTCCCTTCTCTCTCGTTTAGTTGACCTAGGACAGGGGGGTTATCTCAAAATCATAAAGGCCACATGGGGCTCTGTAATTTGACATAAGGCCCCAACCAAGGGGGCAGAATGATGGATAGTCTGTATGAAATAATATAAATTAAATGTAAAATCAATTGATGTGAAGGGGAAGAGCATGAAGCCGGACTATGATTCAACAGCCTGATTATTCTTGACAATTGAATCCGTTGTTAACCCATGTCATTCTACTAGAATTAAGGATGGGAAAACTTTTTGACCCAAAGGTCTCATCATGTCCTTAAACTTGAAGGAAAGGTCTAAATGGAGTGAAGATAGGTGGTGTGCTAATATAAATACATTTATGGACAGCATTGATTGAATACGATTGGTGAGATGAAGAAGATTGTGGATCAGTTCTTTGACCTTGACAGGACGTGCACTTGGCCCACGGGCAGTAGTTAGCCCTTGTGTTTTTTCTAGAATCTAGATCAAGGGACAAATATGGATAGAATTCATGGCTATTGATAGAAGTTGATTTAAAAACAACAACAATAACAACACAAGAAAGAACAGCCGGAGAAGTCTGAAGCCATAATAAGGCGAGTCTGTCCACAAGATGGGGGATTGCTGAATGGAATTAAACATTACTTATTGGGAAGGATTCCTTGCTCGGATGAACTTAATAGGATCAGATGTATGGTGCACATTGATTACAGACATGTGTAACGGTACATCAGTGGAAATATTGACAAGTTACATATAGTTGTAAATCTGTGGAAATTACTGACAGGCATATAGTTGTACATCAGTGGAACTCTTGACGACATCTATAGCTGTACATCAGTGGATCTCTTGCGGTTATTATTATTGTACATCAGTGGAATATTAGACAGATCATGCATCTGAACAACATTCAAATTGTTGACATACCTAGCTGTAAATCACTGAAACTTAAATGCAGATATATAGGTGTACACAGTTATCTGATGGTGCAGTAAAGTTACACAAAACGTTGATGTGGTACTAATACTGATGGTACAGCTAAGTTACATAGTACGTTGATGTTGTACACATACTGTGGCGGTACAGCTAAGTTACACAGTACATTGATGTTGTACACATACTAATGGTACAGTTAAGTTACACAAAACGTTGATGTGGTACTTATACTGATGGTACAACTAAGCTACATAGTAAATTGATGTTGTACACATACTGAAGGTACAGTTGGTTACATCAGTGACGTTGATGTTGTACATAAACTGATGGTGCAGCTAATGTACCCAATAACGTTGACATTGTATATTTTCTAGTGGTATGATAAGTTGACATTAGCATGGCAGGTACTTGTCATGTTTAGCTAACCAGGTGATTTCAACGTTATTCTAAAAGCGACAAGATAAGCCGTCACTTTCTTCTAGACATTATGTGATTCTAATATTTTCTAAAAAGTTTATCTGGCAATCCGCTCCTCCAGCATAGACGCCCTCACGGAAAGGGGGCGGTGTCTACTTCAAGATAGTTGCAAAAAGACTCTCAAGGGAATTAACTTCAAAGCCAACATGACGTAAATCTCGCGCTGATATTTTCTGAGAGCTGAGCTTATTTTTCAACTGGTTATGAGCCAAAATGTTATCTGGGTGAATTATCTGTGTGTAGCTCTCTCCCAAACATCTGCTACCTATATACTCCTGCTACATCGATTCACGGTGGCTACTTACCTTATACAAGGCTGTAGTTCGTGAACAATAAAAATCTGCGATTTTTCGAATCATGTAAGCTTTTTGGCGCAAAGTTTTCTGCTATGAACTTTGTAAACAAATTATGACAGCATCCTTCACTCAAGAGTGAATTAATTTAAGTCTAAAATTTATATTTTGCTAACAATTTAGTAAAACATGTAGCTTAGGGGTGTACAACCTATTCACCCCTGACGAATACATTTGAACGTTCTGTTTCTGATGACTTTACGTCTATCATCTATATATCTCTGACAGTTAAAAGTAATAAATTAAAAAAAAATTACTTGCGAGTGAAGGCCATTAGCATAGGGGTGCACAACATATTCACCCGAGTGAAAGCCATTAGCATAGGGGTTGCACAATCATATTCACCCGAGTGAAAGCCATTAGCATAGGGGTGCACAACATATTCACCCGAGTGAAAGCCAGTAGCATAGGGGTGCACACGTTAATCACCCATTGATAAGTTTCCATTGGCATAGGAGTTGCACAACATATTCACCTGAGTGAAAGCCATTGGCATAGGGGTGCACAACATATTCACCCGAGTGGAAAGCCATTGGCGTAGGTAGGGTGCACAAACATATTCACCCAGTGAAAGCCATTGGCTTAGGGGTGCACAACTATATTCACCCGAGTGAAAGCCATTGGCATAGGGGTGCACAACATATTCACCCGGAGTGAAAGCCATTGGCATATGGGTGCACAACATATTCACCCGAGTGAAAGCCATTGGCATAGGGGTAAACAACATATTCACCCGAGTGAAAGCCATTGGCATAAGGGGTGCACAACATATTCACCCGATGATGCTTCATTGGCATTAGGGTGCACAACATATTCACATTCGAGTGAAAGCCATATGGCGATAGGGGTGCACCAACATATTCACCCGAGTGAAAGCCATTGGCATAAAGGTGCACAACATATTCACCCGAGTGAAAGCCATTGGCGTAGGGGTGCACAACATATTCACCCGAGTGAAAGCCATTGGTATAGGGGTGCACAACATATTCACCGCGAGTGAAAGCCATTGGCATAGGGGGTGCACAACATATTCACCCCCCCCACCGAATGTTCTGTTTTAGTTATGGCAGACTCCAGACCAATTGATATCGATTTATTTTATGAACATATATGTATATTTGACAAGACCGCCATTCACGGCATCGTGTTGTGTGTAGATCACCAGACGTGGACAGACATCAACTTGTGTTCTCGTGTTCCGTGATTACTTGAGAAAAATCAGCTAAGAAAAAAACAGACTTAGTGGAGAATGGTCTCTATACTAAGTTGTCGCCAGAGAAAGTGTTAATGTTGGATAGGTCATGTTGTTTAGTACTTTGAATGTTAATTTGTTTCACTTTCATGTAGGTACATGGTGAGTTTCATGGAGGGGGGGGCAAATGGCCCGCCCCTACATTTTTAAAAAATATCATATTTGCTCCCCTCCCCCTTTAAATTTAAAAAAAAATGTTATAAAGTTGTTGTTTACCCCCCCCCCCTTAGAAAAACTTTTTGCCCCCCCCCCTGGGAAAATTGTTGAAGACGCCCATGTGTGGGATTATGGGAAGTTTTCGGAGAGTATACCGAAATAATCTATGGTGCTTAGTCAATATAGACAGATCATTGTTTCATTACTTTTCTTTTTTTTGATTACTTGTTTTTTTTAGTGTGCATACATTATAACTCTGTGACATCACAACTTAACATTAAGTAAGATTATAAGTATTACACTGTGATATACGTATAAAATCATGGATATGAATATTACATTTTTACATAAATAATACATTTTGACACGGAAGTATTCTATTAGAACATAGCTATCAGACCGTAAAAAATACACAAACATTTCTCTCGCCCTGTTTATCAATAGAACCTATCACATCCATCATTGAGAGAGAGAAACACATTACGTTGTCGATCTATCTATGACAACTGCTATATGAATACACGCGTGCACGAGATTGACACCTATACAAACGGGGAACAGCTGAATTTCACAATCTGAGTCACAAAAGCACGCGGCGGCTGGTTGGCGAGATTTCATTGAATCTCGAAAAAGAAAAGGCTGAACATTTTGTTTGTTGAATG
>JAGDYQ010000044.1:1780786-1826015 GCA_021962125.1 Bulinus truncatus | reverse complement strand
TTCATTGATACTGTCTGGAGGTTTCATTGATACTGTCTGTGTGTATATCTGGAGGTTTCATTGATACTGTCTGGGTGTATATCTGGAGGTTTCATTGATACTGTCTGGGTGTATATCTGGAGGTTTCATTGATACTGTCTGGGTGTATATCTGGAGGTTTCATTGATACTGTCTGGGTGTATATCTGGAGGTTTCATTGATACTGTCTGGATGTATATCTGGAGGTTTCATTGATACTGTCTGGGTGTATATCTGGAGGTTTCATTGATACTGTCTGGATGTATATCTGGAGGTTTCATTGATACTGTCTGGGTGTATATCTGGAGGTTTCATTGATACTGTCTGGGTGTATATCTGGAGGTTTCATTGACACTCTCTGGGTGTGTATCTGGAGGTTTCATTGATACTGTCTGGGTGTATATAATGAGGTTTCATTTACACTGTCTGGATGTATATCTGGAGGTTTCATTGATACTGTCTGGGTGTATATCTGGAGGTTTCATTGATACTGTCTGGATGTATATCTGGAGGTTTCATTGATACTGTCTGGGTGTATATAATGAGGTTTCATTTACACTGTCTGGGTGTGTATCTGGAGGTTTCATTTACACTGTCTGGGTGTGTATCTGGAGGTTTCATTTACACTGTCTCGGTGTGTATCTGGAGGTTTCATTTACACTGTCTGGGTGTGTATCTGGAGGTTTCATTGATACTATCTGGATGTATATCTTGATAAGGTAAATTATAATGGCCATCTCAGACACCTTGGCCTCCCTCCCTCACCTGCAATGGTACATGAAGTTAGCGAGTGTCAGAACGTTTGCTGAACATTTTCCTGTCAATATCGACCTTACATAATTACAAAATGAACAGTTATGCATCATTAGTCATTGTGTAAATAGAATTCGACTAGATTGATAATGTAGCCAGTACCTATGTCTGGGGCTACAATGAGACATAATGTAGCCAGTACCTATGTCTGGGGCTACCATGAGACATAATGTAGCCAGTACCTATGTCTGGGGCTACAATGAGACATAATGTAGCCAGTACCTATGTCTGGGGCTACCATGAGACATAATGTAGCCAGTACCTATGTCTGGAGCTACCATGAGACATGATGTAGCCAGTACCTATGTCTGGGGCTACCAATTTTTGCTTATTTTATTTTCAATGCATTCAGACATATGTCAGACATTTTTTTTTTTTAAACTGAAAGTTATTCTACACAATGTGAACATTTCGTCAACTGAACTTGAACATTTACAAAGTCTGATTTGTTATGTTGTTGTTGTTGTTTTCTAGTCTGATGTTTGTGGGTGGGTGATTGGGGGTGGGGGCGATAATTTAGTTATTTTTTATTCTAAGGGAGACAAATGAACATGAAATTTGGCAGCTTAACCATCTCTCTTGAGACGTTGATGCGGCTGCAATAAAAAGATAATTATGGGTTAAAGGATAACGGGAGGGGTGGATAGGGGGTGAGGTTGGATGCCTCTAATACAACATTTGCTAATAGTAATCATTATGCACTATGTCGAGAATACAAGGGCAGACCTCAAAGGAGGTTTCACATATCATATGCCGGATGCAGAAGACTCAGAAATAGAATACAATTTCAAAACATACTCCGTTCAATAAGACAGTAACAAGAAACTACTAAAATACTAAAAAGGTATTTAGATGGTAAAACAAACAACAACAAGTATACAAAACTTTTTGACTCAACCATCCGGGGGTCATTGAAGAATAAATACACAAACCAAACACACCGCAACACTTTCACAAACACACACATTTCGATAAACACGGTTTCACACACATGTAAACACACAGGAAATCAACTGATGCAAAATTCTTCCCTTTTATAAATTTGTTATTTTCATGCAGATCACAAACGCTAAATAGTTCACACACATTGACCCATGACAATATCGCATTTTTTTGTTTCACCAAGTGGTAGTACTACAACCTGCAACTAGGACTTAAACAGGTTTTTTTTTGTTATAATATCCCCAATCTCTGTGCGACATCGGGTCGTGACATTGACACAGACTGAAAGATTAGTATCTTGACTTTCTTCACACACACACACACACACACACACACAGAGTATCATTGGATATTTACTGGTGTTAAAGTTCAAAGCGATGTTGTGGCTATGCTACTAGACAACCTTTAGGAAATGACGTCAGTTTAAGTTATGGATTGCAGTAGGTTAGTTTAGGCAGCAGCTAGACTGGTAAACTGTCAACATAGACCCATGGATTAAGTATCCTGGACCCCTGAGAAAACTTCAGGCTCGATGTATTAAACAAGAAATTGAGTTTAATGACATCAGGGTCTCTTAGTGCCTGCAAAATTCTGCGAGAGGTTTAGATCTATCGTCTCGTTTGATTGTTACCTGAACTTTAACTCTTAGTAAATAAATCCATTTTAGTTTACATTTTAAGTATTCCGACCCTATCAAAGAAATATTTAAGAGACTGACTTAAAAAGTGCCTTAATTTGTTCATTTATACTTCAGGGATGTTCATCAGTTAACAATTAAAAACTAAAACATGTTTAACAATTCCTTTGGTTAAGATTTATGCATAATTTGGAAATCATTTTTTTTGTGCTTTTTTTTTTTGCTTTTTACTAAATTTAAGATAAAAAAAAAACGGTGACATTTTATGTTTACCTCGAGGTGTTTCAAGCTTGATTATATTGTTTTGTTTAGAGAATTTTACAGATAAAATTATTACAGATCATAATAAACAACAGATAACTGTTTGACTTTATAATAATAACTGTGTGTAATGCACTGACATGTTTTTAGTGCACTGACATGTTTTAGTGCACTGACATGTTTTTAGTGTACTGATATGTTTTAGTGCACTCAATGTTTTTAGGGCACTCATATGTTTTATAGTGCACTGAGTGCATATGTCTTTAACAATTCCTTTGGTTAAGATTTATGCATAATTTGGAAATCATTTTTTTTGTGCTTTTTTTTTACTTTTTACTAAATTTAAGATAAAAAAAAAAACGGTGACATTTTATGTTTACCTCGAGGTGTTTCAAGCTTGATTATATTGTTTTGTTTAGAGAATTTTACAGATAAAATTATTACAGATCATAATAAACAACAGATAACTGTTTGACTTTATAATAATAACTGTGTGTAATGCACTGACATGTTTTTAGTGCACTGACATGTTTTAGTGCACTGACATGTTTTTAGTGTACTGATATGTTTTAGTGCACTCAATGTTTTTAGGGCACTCATATGTTTTATAGTGCACTGAGTGCATATGTCTTCAGGGCTGGCGTGGGCACGTTGTAAGGGTGTAAATGTGAGCTATTTGTGTGTGTGTTTATATGTGTGAGTGTGTGTGTGTGTGTGTATGTGTCAGTATCTTTGTGTTTTCGTGCGTGTATGTGAGCGTGTGTGTAGATAAATTGAGTCTCAGACTAGAAAAACAAAATTTCATAACAAACTGAAAAAAGGTGAAATAATAAAAATAATTACAAAAGAAAAATGAGTTGGCATAAAACAGCCTAACGGGCTAAGTCAATCTTTTGATGAGATAAATGTTTACAAAACAGAAGTTATAATTTAGTCAACATGAAGGTTAGAAAGGGTGGCCAATAAGTGGGAAATAAATATTTACCTCAGTTAACATGACAGTAAATCTGTGATATTGTAATGATCTAATTATAAGATATCACTCTTATGTCGGTGTTGCAATCTCATGACAAGTGATTGGTTGATGTTGTAATCTCATGACAAGTGATTGGTTGATGTTGCAATCTCATGACAAGTGATTGGTTGATGTTGTAATCTCATGACAAGTGATTGGTTGATGATGCATTCTCATGACAAGTGATTGGTTGATGATGCAATCTCATGAACAGTGATTGGTTGATGTTGCAATCTCATGACAAGTGGTTGGTTGATGTTGTAATCTCATGACTATTGATTGGTTGATGTTGCAATCTCATGGCAAGTAATTGGTTGGGTTGATGTTGCAATCTCATGAACAGTGATTGGTTGATGTTGCAATCTCATGACAAGTGATTGGTTGATGCTGCAATCTCATGACAAGTGATTGGTTGGTGTTGCAATCTCATGACAAGTGATTGGTTGATGTTGCAATCTCATGACAAGTGATTGGTTGATGTTGCAATCTCATGACAAGTGATTGGTTGATGTTGCAATCTCATGACAAGTGATTGGTTGATGTTGCAATCTCATGACAAGTGATTGGTTAATTAAAAGTTGAAAAGATAATGTGATGGTTGAGTAATATTGTTATGATAACTCAATGTTGAAATGAAATAATAAATAATTTTGTGTCGAAAGAAATGACAGGAATTTTTTTGTTCCCAAACTAATTAGATGTTTTATTTTTATGTTCTTAGTTTGTAGTTTTTAACTTTTAAGCCGGAAGTAGTTGCAGGAAAAAAATAATGTTTAGTTATTTTTAGAAAAGATTGCTATGTGCAGAAATATTCCCAACGGCAATAGCTCTTGAAATGATGGTATAACAAAGTCAATGACCTATCAGCCTGACATGATTCCCCCCCCCCAGCCTGTCATGACAACTGTCTATCGAGTCATGATTGTTTTACTGTCAACTGTTCAAACCGGTGATTGCCAACTTTCCGCATTTGGAATTTCAGCACACGCTACGCGCAGTCACTCCTTCACACCTTTTTTTAGCATGATATGCAAACAATATGTCAGTATGCCAGGGTGTCAGTATGTCAGGGTGTCAGTATGACAGGGTGTCAGTATGACAGACACGTGGACAATTAGTGTTGAGCACCTGATCAAAGTAAAACTGTCAACCCATACAACAGCGCCGGATACCCAAATAAAATAAGTGTAAAGAAGATTGCGACATTTTGAAGAGTATCTAGAAGTCACCAACTTATGTAGTTGTTAATTGGATGATTGCTTCGACCTAGTTCCTAACTTGCATTGTCAAGAAAGATACGTAGGAAAGAAGTACTTTTCACTTTATATCGATCTAAAAAAATAACTAAGCAAGTTAGGGATGGTCCAGAGTATTGATTGGAAGGCGCTGACATCGTAACCGATTCTGATTCTATGGCGATACATCTTTAAACTTTCGATTTCAGGTTCCGATATATAGAACTAACATAATTTGTGGAGTGCCTGAAACAAGTTAGATTGACAAATGTTTAATAAACTAGATGACAAGTCGAGTATTAATTAAAAAATATATCCGATACCGCAAAAAGGCTCCGATATTTCTGTTTCCCCCTTAAACTCGATTCCAACACTGGTCCATATGAGCCACTCCTAGATATTCAATCACAAGAAATGTCAGGTATTAAAACACAGCCATTAAAAAAATAAAATAGAAATACCCTCCAACCACCTCGTTAAAAAAACCGGAGAGCCACGTGATGTAAACTTCGTCCATGTGGATGAATGTGAAGATCGTGATGAAATGAAACGTAACAGCGATAGAAGATGGATAACTCTGCAGGTTTGCAAATTATCTGCCCCTGTGTGGCAAGCCATGAAACAAACCCACACAGACAAAATTGAATTACGCTTTCTTTCTGTATAATCATATTTTTTTTTTAATTATTTCTTTCCTTTGCGTGTGTTTTTTTCTTTTTCTGTGGAAGTTTTCTGAGAGCCAAATTTGCTCACCAATTAGAGGCATTTTATTTTATTTGTTTTGTTGAGGGAGGTGGGTGGGGGGGGGGAGGGGGAGAGAGAAAAGGAAAGGTGAGGCGTCGGATAGAATTTAAAAAAAAAAAACAATGAAGTTTGTTGAAACATGGGAGGTGGGGGTATCGGGGGGGGGGGGGGTATCTCAGAATTGAGGGAGGGGTCTGTAATGGAGAGCCTGTCAATGGTGAGACACAAGCTCCGTCGATTCTTAATTTTTTCATTATTTTTTTTTTTTAATGTTGTCATTTCAGTGTGAAAGGAAAAATAAACTTCTGTTTGCATATGATTAAATCTATTTGTTTCGAAAAGGCTTCATGTTATTTTTTTTATTTCTTCATATCTCTTTCTAATAGCTAATTGCTTGTAATGTTTTAATCGAAACTTGAGAATTTGAAACACAAAGTTGTAGAACTACAACACCTATACAAACGACTACAGCGCGGGAATACATCTACCAATTAACAACATGACAACATGATGTGCCCTTTGACCTTTAAACACAAAGTTCTATAAAATGAGAAATTCCGGTTAATAAATATGTCAGACGGCGAATCTTCTAGAAAGTGAATTTTTTTTAATAATTATTTGTATCTATAGTTTCTGAAGCAAGGTTACAGAATCACCTGGAAAGACGTTAAGGGTGTGATCAATTTGAAACTGGTGTTTTGTTAGTTGATGCACTGCAAGTTTGGTCCGGGCGATGCGCCAATGTTGAAGCACCAATTAAATTTTCTGAACTTTCTTCTTCAAACTAATGCTGAGGTCTAATCCAGATATATTTATAACAGAACATCAAAGTCAAGTCTTTCTCTAGAATAAATATTTCATTTACCAGACAGTCATCTGACCGACATGGGCTAGCATTGGAGGGTTGGAGGAAGGGGGGGGGGTGTTTATTTATAAATCTTGATTAGACTTCTTTTTCGTTTTAATGGAGTGAGATCATTTTACTTACTGGAACCAAATGCTTATTTTTATAGCACCAGGACCGATTGTGTTGTTGTTGTTGAAGTCAACCCGAATGCATCATCAGTCAAGAGCCATCTAAACAACAATTTGCCCCACCCCTTCGATCAAACAAGTTTGCAGGGACGTCAACATAAGTGGGGGGTCTCATGACTATTGCAGGTGCAGGCCCTGAGTTATGACGGGTTGAGCGCAGGAGGCCCCAGAATTCTTGGCCGGTGCCCACGCTTTTAGTCGGTCCTGCATCAATGAATGTGACCGAATCAATATTCCATCCCCCTTTGATGCCTCCATAGCCACTGCACCAAATGGTCGTGAAAAAGAATCGGGATCGCAGACATTTTTCTCCCGATTTCAGATTCCTTGCACGATCCAAGTAAAACATCTGATACTTACATTGGATAACATCTGATACAATCATCCCGTGTGGTTTTACCAATCTTACCCTCACTTTAAAACACAACTGAAGTACTTTGAAAAACAATCATTGTTTATCACAACGTACTGGGTGGTTTCACTCTCCAAGTGTTGATGTTTGCAGCGTAATAAACTACAGATCCAGATCTCGGCTTTGTCTAAACAGGTCGAGTTCATGCAGGTACATGATACAAAAATAAAACCGAATTCTGTGCATGAATTATTAACTAGTCGATATGTTCTTCTTCTTCTTCCTTTAGCTTTACGGCCATATTTAGGGCCCTGGCCTGCCATACTACTCTTCTCCACTTTTTCCCGATCCATGGTCTTCTTCCTCCACTCTCTCACTCCTAAGGCTTTAAGGTCTTTCTTTCTCCACTTCCTCTAACCACCTGCTTCTTGGTCTGCCCTTAGGCCTTTTCTCATTGGATGTTGCTTTATATGTTGTCTATATGCACTGATACAATATTAACTAAAACATTGATTACATTTAGATTTTTTGTGACTGATGGCTGCTGTTGTTATTGTTTGAACTGTTTCTCCATGTTCGTCTTGAAGTAACCCAGTTCCTGACTTGAGATGAAGATCAATAGATAAATGAAATTAGCCCAGGACAAAAGGTTTAAGCCTCATTGATAATGTAAGGTCGAGTAGACAGTAAATGATACTTTGTCATTCATGTGGAACATCAGATATCAATAACTTTGTACTCACATGGTAGGGTGGTAAATGGGAGGCAGTAAAATACACATCACGGGAGACACCAGAATGTATGACAGAAATAAGCACATACAAATACACATACATGATACACCCCACACACACACACCACACCCACACACACATACACAGAAATGCATTTCATACAAAGGTACGTACACACAAAGATGCATTCAAAATTAATGCAAAACATGTCATGCATACTATGTATTTATAAAAAGATGCTAACTGATAGGGCGATGTCGACACTTTTTGTGATACAGGTACAATGACCGATTCAGGTACAATGACCTATTCAGGACAATTACCTATTCAGGTACAACGACCGATTCAGGTACAATTACCTATTCAGGTACAACGACCGATTCAGGTATAATTACCTATTCAGGTACAATTACCTATTCAGGTACAATTAACTATACAGTACAATTTACTATTCAGGTACAATTAGCTATTCAGATACAATTACCTATTCAGGTACAATTACTGATTCAGATACAATTACCTATTCAGATACAATTACTGATTCAGGTACAATTAATGATTCAGATACAATTACTGATTCATGTACAATTACTGATTCATGTACAATTACTGATTCAGATACAATTACCGATTCAAGTACAATTACCTATTCAAATACAATTGCCTATTCAGATATAGATAAACTATATCTGCAGCGTATGTTATTGGTACTATGACACAATTATCGATCAACTGATTCTCGCCTTATTTTGGCTGACAGATAATTTTGTTTTTAAGACAGATGAGTATGTGTGTACAGTGATTGTGGTACTAGTGATGAAGGCATTTAGTCTGCAGTTATTATTAGATTACTAATTGTGATACATTGCACTTTGATTTAAGGCAGTAATACTGGCCATGAAATAAAGAGTTCAGACACACACATGGTCTCATTGTTGTATTTTTATAAAGTTTTAATTTTAACAAAAACAATTAGAATTGTTCACGTTGAATTATATTTTAGAAATGTTCAAATGGGTAAAAGGTATAAAAAATATGGCTATCAAGATATCACAAAGGCATGAACAAAATGTTGAAGCTATTTTTAGTCTTTTACAGATAAGCAAAAGATTGAGCAAACTAAATTTAATTCTTTCATAACTAAAAAGCAAAACGTACAAAATAATGTTTACATTTTTTTTTGAAAATTAGATTCTATAAAATGCGCTAAAAAATTAAAATATAATTAGTTAGGTTTGGAAATATTTTTATAAATTATCATTATTAAAAATAAAAAGGGGTCGGTGTATACAAAATACTGGACTGGATGTGTTTGTATATTTGCTGATAAATAGAAATAAATAAACCAATAATATGTACATTGAGATGTACTTAACAATGACAAAAATAATGACGGTTTTAACAAGCTATTGACTTAATTGGGTAAAAAACTAATGGTGACAACTGATAGATCAATTGTTTCTACACATTTGGTGACATGAATTAAAAACCGTTCCTTTACCCTATGGATACATTCCCCACAATGAATATGCACGTGGCACCTTGACATCCCGGGCAACGCCGGATATACTGCTAGTTGATGCATATAGTTAGATACTCAAAGATACATAATAAACCCACCAAGGTACGTAAGTATGTGCATCACAGAGTCAGTGAGTCAGATCTTGTAGTTCTTTGACACCAGTTATTGATTTGGAAACAAAAGACCCACGCGGCAGGGTGTCATGTTATTAAATGCAGTTCAATGACCCGTGACGAACGTTGAGGACGAACTGGTGCGAAAAAACAGGAAAATGACCAGCTTCATTGTAAAAATGACCAGTTTCATTGTAAAAATGACCAGTTTCATTGTAAAAATGACCAGTTTCATTGAAAATGAAAAGTAAGTTGTTGTAATGTTAATATAGACAAATGGACAGCATATTTTTAATTATTTGAACATTGTACAGGCAGACGTTTCGCTAGAATCAGATTCTGTCTATTGACATATTCGGACAAAGTTGGATGAGGTTCTGTCTATTGACATATGTGTCAATTTTATAACGAGCTAAGATCTATCTAGCTTTTAGAAACATTAGATCACATGAGATTGACTCAAAGATACGTTTGGACATAAACACAAGGTAAAAATGTGGACAATAGTTTGTCTTGAATGACTATCCACTGGTCAACTGTAACATTTGACGGTCCAGAAGTTAGAACTTTGTTTAGAGTGGTCTTCAAGTTTCGAAAAAAAAATATGATATCCTTTTCCTGATATTGTTGGTGAATAAATGGATATGTAAACAGACTATTGTGACGCGTAGGCTAAACAGAGAAAACTTATATAGATAGATAAATGAAGAGTTACATAAACAAATAGATCACAGATAAACAATTGATATAATGACAGAAAAGACAGAAAAACAAAAAAAAAAAAAACAGTCATACGACAGACAAACAGAAATACAGAGAGATATATAGATTCATTAACCAAAGGATCAACAACAAACACACATACGACAGACAAGCAGAAATACAGACAGATATATAGATTCATTGACCAATGGATCAACAACAAACACACATACGACAGACAAACAGAAATACAGACAGATATATAGATTCATTGACCAATGGACCATTCTTCAATTCAACAGACCCTTCCCCTACCCTCTTCTGAATAGTAACACATACCGGATCATTAGGTCATCATGTTATGTAATACAATAACTCCATCACGTCTGTTGACCTATTTGTGTGTTTGCTGACCAATGGGCCCTGTTGAGACCGACACAAAAGAAACAAAAAAATCTCTCAGTCATCCACCTCACCACTCCCGCTCCCCCTAGCAAAAAGATCTCTCCCCCCCCCACCCCACCCACCACCACTCCCCCATCTGTCTCTCATCCCCTGATCTAGAATAATTCTTATATGTTTGCGCCTGCAAAATTCATCAACTAGATAAGGAATTAGTAGATTGATTTTATACCTCGGTTCGTCCCTTCTACCTCTAGGGACCGTGGATATCGAACACCACCCTCTGCCTCCCCCTCCCCCCTGATCCCGTCCCCCCCCCCAACTCACAACTTCGCCAGTGGTTCCCTCTCGGTGAGGAGATGAAGGACCCATGGGGAAGGGACGAATGCTGTGTTCCGTGTGGGGGTGGGGGGTGGGGGATGGGTGTGATTTATCACACCGTGGTGTATGTGAGTCTGTGAACACAATGCGACGTGACCGCTTCCCTCAGTCCATACGTCATGTGATAAAGCTGACCCGAGTGTTCAATGCCAGACTTAGCTAACTGGGAGCCTCGTTATAATAACAACTGGGGGGGGGGCAACCCTGAAGAAGAACAAGTTATGGCCGTGCAAGGTAGTAAAACTAATTAGGAAATAAATCTTTACGAATAAATAAATCAAAGAGAAACTTCAGACAACTTATACATTAATGTGCCTGGGATCAGTCAAACTGGATGTAATGTAATTGAGCAGGATTTAATATAACTGTATAGGGTGTAATACAAATAAACATATTGTAATTACACCGGATGTAATATAACTGCACCGGAAAATATAGGTGGACATGAGATAATATACTCAGACATGATGTAATATGACTGGACGTGATGCAATATAGCTGGACATGATTTGATATACTCAGACATAATGTAATATAACTGGGCATGATGTAATATAACTGGACATGATGTAATATAGCTGGACATGATGTACTATAACTGGACATGATATAATATACTCGGACATGATGTAATATAACTGGGCGCGATGTAATATAACTGGATATGATGTAATATAACTTGACATGAGATCATAAACTTGAACAAGTTGTAATCTAATTGGAATGAAATTCAAAGATTCCATTTATAATGAATTTGAATCAGTTAACTTCCCCCTCTTCTTTTTATATGACGATTCTGAGAAAAGATTTATTCAAACAAAATATTTGAATCAACTCTTTTATTTCATTTTAGTCAGCTACAAGATTCTATTTTTTTTAATTACCTTAAATCAATATATATTAATCGATACTTTTAATTGAAGAATTTGATCCATTCCTACCATTATCAATTTTATAATAGTTTTGGCAAGTTCTAGATTAAGCAATTAACATTGAATCGTTATTCTACACTTGCAGATCTTCAAAAAACTTGGAACTTTTTTTTAAACCCTTTACAGCATCAATAAATAAATAATTCAATTCACTTATCAGCTCCTCTCTATTGTTATTTAATGTTATTTTATCAACTTAAACGCAGAATTTTTTGTTTATTTCTTGCTAAAAGATTTTTTTCCCATTTATGCACTTTTATAACTCACTTTAAACCATTTAAACTTTTCTCTGAGCTGCTGCTACAAATAAACTTTGACGCATTGGGCTTCATTGTTTTATAAATTCAAACGAAATGACATTGTCTAAGTCTTATTGCCCTTGGTCAACTGGTCAGTTCTTTGTTTTGTCTTTCATGGGAATGCACTCTACAGCTACAACATGGGACTTCATTTTTTCACAGAACGTAAGACAAACTAAATTATTCATTATGTTTTTGTTTTCTGTTGTTGTTTTGTTTTCCATTACAAAATAACAGCTTTGAGCTCAATTTGGTTACAAAATAATAGCTTTGAGCTCAATTCGGTTACAAAATAACAGCTTTGAGCTCAATTGGGTTACAAAATAACAGCTTTGAGCTCAATTGGGTTACAAAATAACAGCTTTGAGCTCAATTGGGTTACAAAATAACAGCTTTGAGCTCAATTTGGTTACAAAATAACAGCTTTGAGCTCAATTTGGTTACAAAAGACATTAAAATGTACTTTTTTCACAAAGTATTTATTTTGTCTTGAGTTTTCCCCATTTATTTGTTCAAAGTTTGCCCTGTAGGCTATACGTTACTGTTTACTTTACAGCCACTGTGGTAAGTACATGTACCAGCATTTAAAAATTGCTATCCGTCATTTTGCAATCCGGCATACAGTGATAAAAAAACAAAACTGCAGTAAAGTATACTGAGTCTAGGCCCGGTGATTACCAATGTGAGACCCGCGCTTCACTGAAATGAGGGGGGGGGGTGAGTGAGGGGAGGTAAGAGTTTCACAGAAGCTTAGGTGAAGCATGGCGCACAAAAAGGTGTGTGTGTGGGGAAACTAGTCAAGTGCTCACCTTAAATGTGCGAGATTTTGTGTCTCTTAAATAATGTACTTCACGTTTAACTTAACAACATTTCAAAAAAAAAAAAAACAGTACAATAGACTTTATATTCAACGGGGGGAGGGGGGCATTATACACGGTAAGATTATAGAACAATTCAGCCGTTATTAGTTTTTTTTTATTATAATGTTTACATATCAGAACAAAAAGTTAAGTTAAAAAACTGTGAAACACATCTTGAGAACATAAGCTGCTGCATAATATTGCATGCATAGAAGGAATTTATGTGACAGGTTTTTGGTTTTAGTTTATAGATTGTGTGTGAACAAGAATTCTCTCTCTCTCTCTCTCTCTCTCTCTCTCTCTCTCTCTCTCTCTCCCTCTCTCTCTCTCTCTCTCTCTCTCTCTCTCTCTCTCTCTGTCTCTCTCTCTCTCTCTCTCTTTCTCTCTCTCTTTGCCATTCTTCCTACATGTATATTTACCTATACTATTATTTCTCTATCTATCTGTTAATCTGCCAATATTCCTATATACCTACTTATCTATTTGTCTATTTCTCTATCTATCTATTTATCTGCCAATATTCCTATATACCTACTTATCTATTTGTCTATTTCTCTATCTATCTGTTTATCTTCCACATTTATCTTATCTATCTATATATCTCCGTTCTATTTTCGGCCTATCATCCCTTCTATAGGTTTACTACTAAATAGATTAGCAGCTGTTTACATTAAATTTAGAAACCCTGGTCTTTTGGTCTCTGTCTTGCCGTTTGTCATCTCTCACTCTCTCACTCTCTCTCTCTCTCTCTCTCTCACTCTCTCTCTCTCTCACTCTCTCTCTCTCTCTCTCCTTTCTCTCACTCTCTCTCTCTCTCCTCTCTCTCTCCCCTCTCTCTCTCTCTCTCTCTCTCTTTTTCTCCCTCACACACACACATTCACACACACACATACAAACACCTTGCATCTTCCTATTGTCTGGGTGTTGGATGGATTTGTTGTGTGTGTGCGCGTGTGTGTGTGTATATTTGAATTATATCATAGACTCTGGCTACTCCCAACACACCAATGTCTGCAAGCTCCAACTTCTGCACAGATTTCCTCCATTGGTCCCACGAGATCCGTTGGTATCCAGACCTAAATGTGACGCAAAGTTGTTTTGTTTTTCCCACTATTCACGTGGCAACACCATGAGGTAAAAATGTTGCATGCCAGATTGTCATTGGATATCTGGTATTGTTTATATGCAGACTGATATTTAAACATTTAAGGGGATAGCTTGTGTCAGTCCTTTTATACTATCTTTGAGCGCTGTTGCATATATATATATATATATATATATATATATATATATGCTTACATGTATTTATGATTTTTTTTACTATTATATCTAGATATGCCATGAGAAAACTGCGCCGGCTAAGCTAGTCCGGCACACCGGACATATTAATTCGGTCCGCCACTCGTTTTAGTGTGAATTAGGCAATAGCCTCTTAAGTTCTGGTCAAATGGGCCCTAGGCTGTCAACTATTTGACCAATCCATGAGAATGGCTCTGGTTACATGATATCAGACGGCCGAGGGCTGGTCAAGTGGATATATGTCGCTTCAAAAGACACATATCCTAATCCTAGCGACATGAGGTCTTCCAGTCGTCAAGTCGCGGCCTAGTGTAGGTCATAGATCGTCTACAGTCCATTTAGTGACGCACTACATTGTCGGACATGACAGCTACTGGCGGTATGTGTTTTTTCGTGTCAACTTTACAAAAATGACGATTTTCAACTTTCAGTAGTAGAATTAACCTGTCTAACCTAGTCGCAAGTGGTATCTCCTGAATCGTCAAAATGTGTAGGTTATATTATTGCTAATGACGTTTTGACCTAAATGTCAAAAATGTCAAGGAAAGGCCCTGAACTAGGTGTGTATTATACATCACACATCATCTCAAGATCATCCGTGCGATTTGATTGATTCATCAGATGTCTGCGAGAGTCCCACTCAAACAAAACCCAAACCCACGGGACTCCCGCAAAAACAAAACCCGAACCCACGGGACTCCCGCAAAAACAAAACCAATCCCATGGAACTCCCGATAAATTTATTTCCAATCCCGCGGGAGTCCCGCGGATTCCGCGGGACTTCCGCGAATCCCAATCCCGTGCAGCTCTCTAGTCCTCACCAAAGATCGAACCAGGAAGTAAGGGTAGCTGGACCCAATTAGATTCAAACCCTTGTCTAATACGTTGTCTCACTGACGTATTAATGTTTTATTATCTATTGCTTTTGAAGAGCGAATGGTGGCACAGGAATCAGAAATCTTTTTTTTTGTGTTTATTTAGTTTGTCTTGAAATGAGGTTTGACTAACGATGGGGTGTACATATAGTTTGACATGATGGGAATGAGGTTTGACTAACGATGGGGTGTACATATAGTTTGACATGATGGGAATGAGGTTTGACTAACGATGGGGTGTACATATAGTTTGACATGATGGGAATGAGGTTTGACTAACGATGGGGTGTACATATAGTTTGACATGATGGGAATGAGATTTGACTAACGATGGGGTGTACATATAGTTTGACATGATGGGAATTCAAACCGCTACTTCAGCTATACTGAAGTAAGTAAATAAATAAATGTTTCGGTTTTGGCATTGACTAAGCATTAAATATTGGTTGTAGAGTTGGGACATTTTTATAACCACTATGTGCAGTCTATCATTTCCAAAATGTCACAGTCATGGAAAGTTCAATACATTTACATCAGTAGTACATACACAGTCGTTGCATGACATTATAATTGTACAGGAACAGCTGGTTATAACAACCAACAAAATAATGTCCCAGATGTAAACACGGCTTTTATGAATGGGAGAATCCAGATCATTCATAGACTTTTTGTGCAATTAGTCATTCTAGTTTGGACTCTGACAACGGTGAACTCTGAGAAAACCGTAAGCATTGTGAACAGTAAACGCTGAAAACAGTAAACTTTACAGCCAGAAAACATTGAGTAAAATGCAAACCTTTAGAAAACAGCAAACATTGAAAACTGTTATATGTTTTTATTAAACCAGAACGAAGTATGTCAAATCTTGTTGACAGTCATTAGATAGCTGAACTTACAGGTCTGATTTAACATGGCATATATCAGAGCAATAATAAACTGTATAAATGAATATCAACTGAACATTTTGGAGTACGATGTGATGCATTAACCGGCGTCAGAACGAAACCCCGTCAAAATGATTAAGACGAGGATCACTTGAAATGCTCATGAAGAAACAGAAATTGAACACAGAAGAACAGTTTGTATTGGATTAGATCGAAGAACCAGGCTTGCGGAGCCGCCAAATTTTTTCCGGTTCCGGCTCCCACAAATTTGGCGGCTCCGGCTCCCACAAATTTCACGGCTCCGGCTCCCTATTAAGATAGTATCACACCGTATTCACACGAGACAAAAATTTTTGTAATTGCGCCACGCAAACATGCCGCTGATAAAAAGTTATGCAAATTTTGTCGCGTTCACCCCCATAGCAGGCCCGTAGCCGGGGCCCCCCTGCGTTTTGTCTGGCCCTCTCTGCTTATTTGTTCTACTTAGTAAAATGTATTACCTGCCACCCCTGCTATTGCCTGGCCCCTCCTCTAGAATGCCTGACCCCTGCTGTAGAATTTTCACGCTACGGGGCTGCCGCGAATTTGTAATAGACTAAAAACAAAATGGAACCAGAAAAACGCAATGGGGGCTAAGCCCCCTGGCCCCCCACACGCTACGGGCCTGATTCGCGGTCAAATAATAATACGAAATGACGCGTTCTATTTGTCGTCTTAGTAAAAATTTATTTTAAATGATTGATACAATTATTCTATGAAATAAAACTGTTTTAACTTTATATATAACAAAATAACATGCCATTAAAAAAATTTCGGAGGGTAAACAAGATTTAAAACGAACACAAAACGATTCCCCGTTAAAGATTTCTTGTGGTGATGTACGTGCACGCTATCATGTTAACGCTGTTACTGTTGTGGCGTTCGTAAAAATAACAACATTTCAAATTGTAGGAGGCAAGCAATCAAACAAATTTGGAATTTTAAAGTAAAAAAAAAGCATTTGGGAGCCGTGGAGCCGCCAGATTTTTTCGGCTCCGGCTCCAGCAAAAAGTAGCGGCTCCCGGCTCCTCGGCTCCGGCTCCGGAAGCCTGAGAAGAACACAATGATTTAATTGCGGATCTATGACTGTTACTTTTTTTTTCGATAAAAATTATAAAGCAAAGAACTCAGAGATAGATGAAAACAGAAATTTTAATCAGATATTTAAAAGATCCACCTTCAAACAGTAAATTCGTATTGACAAAGTTTTTCTTCATTGTGACTAATTAAAAAAAAAGGGAGGGTATCTTGATTTGAAGTTTCTGCTGCAGAATTTCAAAGGACGAACCAGAGAGACATAATAAAACATCTCTCTAAATTTGAAATACATTCCTATGTAGAATCAGATATACATAATAAAACATCTCTCTAAATTTGAAATACATTCCTTTGTAGAGTCAGATATACATAATAAAACATCTCTCTAAATTTGAAATGCATTCCTTTGTAGAGTCAGAAATACATAATAAAACATCTCTCTAAATTTGAAATGCATTACTATGTATTTAACATGAAAGAATGTTAGTGAGTTTTATGCATTAACACCTAACATTTTTCTTAAGTGTGCCGCCGAATTTCTGTACCGATTCAAGTGTACCGCGAGCTGAAAAAGGTTGCGGTGCACTGCTATAGATTGAAGAAAATGTATTCCATTTAACCGCTCCGTTATTTTGTGTGTAGAACTATTTCAAGATGTACATTTTATTCCGTTCAAGAAGATATTCATTTCAGATAAACTCTGTACTCAGCAGTAGTGTGTACAGATTATTAGTCATGATAACAAGATGAGACAAATCTGAGTCAACTATTTCACAAGCTGCACACTAGTCATGTCAGAACAACTAAATAACATTTCATCAGTGAATGTTGAGTATTTTCTGTCCTGACTGATGTTAAGTTGTTTGTTTTTCTTCTTTCTGGGTTTTTTTTTCCGCGTGTATTTCGGACTTAGAAATTTCCCATTAATAACTTATTTTACCAAAACGTATTGTTTTAAAAATCTCTCTCCCCCCTCCCCCTGTACTGTCTGCCACGAGATAATCCTTATGTATAGCTTCTTCAAGTCAATTTTAAAAAAGTGAACAAGTTACTTAATAAGTTACTTTCTACGTTACTTTCTACGCTACATTCTACGTTACAGTCTACGTTACAGTCCACGTTACTTTCTACGTTATATAAATATGTTTCTCCTTGGGCTAAATTGTGTGCATCATAGACTTAAACTTTCCTGCGTAAAATGTTAAAATCAACTACAATTTTATAACATGTGAATTGAATTTACAATATAGCAGTGCGTATATCTACATAAGTTTAGATCTGTTGCACAAATTAGAAGCCACAGCCGTAAATCTCCTGTCACACCAAACTACTAGTCCTATTACATCATGCTACTAGTCGTATTACACCATACTACTAGTCCTATTACACCATAACAACTGAATATGTCCAGTTATCGTTGTAGAAAAATGTATTGATCTCTTAATTCAATGTCAGGGCGAAAAGAAATCAAACAGTAAAATTTATTTAGAATATTTGTATGATCCAAGTCATTTTAATGAAAATTCTATTTTTGTTATTATTTTTTAATGTATTTTTTTATATAAACTTATATTTTTCTTTTTGATTTCTTAAATATTTTAAAACTAGTGTTTCCAAATAAAATTCTTAAAAATATTAAGTTTTTCTAATAATTTCTTAAAAATGTACATTTGATGGTTGAGATTAAACCAAAAAATGCTGAAAAACTATTATAAAAATTGATAATCGTTCAGCTTGCGCAAATAATGAAATGGAAAATATTTCAGTTTTTAGAGAGCAAAGAGCAGAACAAAATTACTTTGAAAAAAAAATAATACATCATGAATATTTCGTGGGCTTTTAATTGGTTTTATCGATCTGTGCGTTGACCAGTGTTTAAACTTCAGTATAAAATGGAGATAATGAAACGAGTAATATTATCATGAATGTAAGAGACAAATGTTTTATGGAATGAATGTTGTACAATGATGTAAATAAAATATTTGCAGATTTAAAAAAAAAGAAATTGGTTTTAGGGTTTCAGTTCTTGTTGTTTACTTTCATAAAGAGAAAAAAATAAACTTCTGTTGAATACAAATAGACAAACTCAGACAGACAGAGACACAGACAGAGACAGGTTAGGACATTCTTAAAGTCCATTTAAGGTTGGGATGATTATCTCTTAATCCGCTAATAGAGCGGTTTTCAAACTGGCCCGTTATGTTACACCACTGTAAGCAGATGAGGCATTGTTTCGGCGGGATGCATCACTAACTAGACGCGCTGGGATTTGATCTCGTAACCTACATCGAGCGCAATGGGCTAACTACTAAAATGCCAGCGCGTTTTTCAGATAGATGTTTGAGTAAAATAATTCACAAAATAAGGAAATAGTTGGATATCACACACACACACACACATAAACACTCCTCAAACAATTAAATGTACGATGACATGTACACATGAACAAAAACAACATGTATGTGGCAGATTACCAGTTGTACGTTGCCGCCTGTACACATGAACAAAAACAACATGTATGTGGCAGGTTACCAGTTGTACGTTGCCCCCTGTACACATGAACAAAAACAATCTATTTATGTAGGTGGTCATCAGTTAGAGCGGTAAGTGACCCAGTGTTCTTAATGGGGGGATACATAATTCATGAACCACGGCTGGGGGAATCAGTGATAGTGAAATGAAGTGTCGGAGAAATGAGATCTTACAGACAGCATACAGATCTACGGATGAACATACATACATAGAGAGCTCATATACATATATACAAGCTACAGTTGCATTATACACACATACACATATATACAATGCAAATGCAAATGATATTTGAATAATACACACAAACACGCGTGAATATATTATGCATACATTTACACATACTTTAACAAATATATTTTAATACTAAAAATCTAAAATAAAATATAAAATAGACGCACCAGATATGCATACATACTGTCATATACATACACAGATGGACACCTATACCTATACAGATGGACATATACACAGACGGACACATATACCTACACAGATGGACACATACACAGACGGACACATATACCTACACAGATGGACACATACACAGACGGACACATATACCTACACAGATGGACACATACACAGACGGACACATATACTTACACAGATGGACACATACACAGACGGACACATATACTTACACAGATGGACACATACACAGATGGACACATAGACCTACATACACAAGAACACATATACCTACACAGATGGACACATATACCTACACAGATGGACACATATACCCACACAGATGGACACATATACCTACACAGATGGACACATATACCTACACAGATGGACACATATACAAACATAAGAACACTCGAATAGAAAACAGTGAGATAAAGTGAGATGAAGTATTTGGTAAAATAATGATGATGAGTTCTTCATTATGATGTGTTCAGTAGTTAAGCAATGTGTTCAGTGTTCAAGCAATGTGTTCAGTAGTCAAGCAATGTGTTCAGTAGTTAAGCAATGTGTTCAGTAGTCAAGCAATGTGTTCAGTAGTCAAGCAATGTATTCAGTAGTCAAGCAATGTGTTCAGTAGTTAAGCCATGTGTTCAGTAGTCAAGCAATGTGTTCAGTAGTCAAGCCATGTGTTCAGTAGTCAAGGATGGTCTATGTAAAATAATAAAACACGTTTGATCCATTTGCCTTTAACTTATATATTATGTGATGATTTCATTGCCTATAAAATATATATGATTTGATGGATCCATTTTCTGTAACCTTATGTATCATGTAAAGATATCTTCGCCTATAACATGATTATCATAAGGATGGTATGATTGACTGTAAAATTATGTGCATATAACATGTGATGGTATGATTGACTGTAAAATTATGTGCATACAACATGTGATGGTATGATTGACTGCAAATTTATGTGCATACAACATGTGATGGTATGAAAGCCCATAATTCAATAGGTACGTGTAGTCTAACTCTGTAAAAAAAAAACAACTTCAGACTAAGTGAATGCATGAGGTCACTCTTAACTCTTTGACCAAATCTTCACGACGTGACCGGACATGAAAGTTTGGACATTAAGTTTGGACTGTGAGTTGGCTGTGGTGAACTATGTTGTTTGGGTCTTTTAGTTTTATGATGAAAGTCCTGACAGATAAGTCGACGACGAGTTATTGCCCCTGTAAATGTACTTAAGAGAGTTCTATTAATAGTTTTGTCCATATATATATGTATATATATATATATAGATATATATCAATAATATATGCATATCAGAGCGTTAATGTGCATCCAATTATCTGAATAAATCACCATTTTATAACTGCACATTGATTCAACACATTGTTGAACATAAATAATCCGTTGTTTATTCTATAGCCTTTCTATTACATTTCATTCACATTTTAAAAATAGAGATTTAAGTCTGTAAGATTAGATAGACAAGACTTGATTTAAAAATAATCTGATTCAAATCATCTAAACCAATTTTACCAACTTTTATTTGTTCAATATGGGTATTTCCCACAATATGTAGGTTGTAGTCTACATTGTTGGTGAAGATCGATAGATTAAATTACAGAAAAAGAAAATGTCAAAAAAAAAAACACATTCAGTATTTTCATTTTTTTTTTGTATAGCATGCCTCAAAAATAGTGATGTTGAGCCATACATCATCATTTATCCCAGTTAGTTAACACATTAGTTTATCCCAGTTAGTTAACACATTAGTTTATCCCAGTTAGTTAACACATTATAATTTATCCCAGTTAGTTAACAAATTATCATTTATCCCAGTTAGTTAACACATTAGTTTACCCCAGTTAGTTAACACATTATAATTTATCCCAGTTAGTTAACAAATTATCATTTATCCCAGTTAATAAACACATTAGTTTACCCCAGTTAGTTAACACATTATAATTTATCCCAGCTAGTTAACAAATTATCATTTATCCCAGTTAGTTAACACATTAGTTTACCCCAGTTAGTTAACACATTAGTTTATCCCAGTCAGTTAACACATTAGTTTACCACAGTTAGTTAACACATTAGTTTATCCCAGTTAGTTAACACATTAGTTTATCCCAGTTAGTTAACACATTATAATTTATCCCAGTTAGTTAACAAATTATCATTTATCCCAGTTAGTTAACACATTAGTTTACCCCAGTTAGTTAACACATTATAATTTATCCCAGTTAGTTAACAAATTATCATTTATCCCAGTTAGTTAACACATTAGTTTACCCCAGTTAGTTAACACATTAGTTTATCCCAGTCAGTTAACACATTAGTTTACCACAGTTAGTTAACACATTAGTTTATCCCAGTTAGTTAACACATTAGTTTATCCCAGTTAGTTAACACATTATAATTTATCCCAGTTAGTTAACAAATTATCATTTATCCCAGTTAGTTAACAAATTATCATTTACCCCAGTTAGTAAACACATTAGTTTATCCCAGTTAGTTAACACATTATCATTTACCCCAGTTAGTAAACACATTAGTTTATCCCAGTTAGTTAACACATTAGTTTATCCCAGTTAGTTAACACATTAGTTTATCCCAGTTAGTTAACACATTAGTTTATCCCAGTTAGTTAACACATTAGTTTACCCCAGTTAGTTAACACATTATAATTTATCCCAGTTAGTTAACAAATTATCATTTATCCCAGTTAATAAACACATTAGTTTACCCCAGTTAGTTAACACATTATAATTTATCCCAGTTAGTTAACAAATTATCATTTATTCCAGTTAGTTAACACATTAGTTTACCCCAGTTAGTTAACACATTAGTTTATCCCAGTCAGTTAACACATTAGTTTACCACAGTTAGTTAACACATTAGTTTACCCCTGTTAGTTAACACATTAGTTTACCCCAGTTAGTTAACACATTAGTTTACCCCAGTTAGTAAACACACTTGTTTACCCCAGTCAGTTAACACATTAGTTTACCCCAGTTAGTTAACACATTAGTTTATCCCAGTTAGTTAACACATTATAATTTATCCCAGTTAGTTAACAAATTATCATTTATCCCAGTTAGTTAACACATTAGTTTACCCCAGTTAGTTAACACATTATAATTTATCCCAGTTAGTTAACAAATTATCATTTATCCCAGTTAGTTAACACATTAGTTTACCCCAGTTAGTTAACACATTAGTTTATCCCAGTCAGTTAACACATTAGTTTACCACAGTTAGTTAACACATTAGTTTATCCCAGTTAGTTAACACATTAGTTTATCCCAGTTAGTTAACACATTATAATTTATCCCAGTTAGTTAACAAATTATCATTTATCCCAGTTAGTTAACAAATTATCATTTACCCCAGTTAGTAAACACATTAGTTTATCCCAGTTAGTTAACACATTATCATTTACCCCAGTTAGTAAACACATTAGTTTATCCCAGTTAGTTAACACATTAGTTTATCCCAGTTAGTTAACACATTAGTTTATCCCAGTTAGTTAACACATTAGTTTATCCCAGTTAGTTAACACATTAGTTTACCCCAGTTAGTTAACACATTATAATTTATCCCAGTTAGTTAACAAATTATCATTTATCCCAGTTAGTTAACACATTAGTTTACCCCAGTTAGTTAACACATTATAATTTATCCCAGTTAGTTAACAAATTATCATTTATTCCAGTTAGTTAACACATTAGTTTACCCCAGTTAGTTAACACATTAGTTTATCCCAGTCAGTTAACACATTAGTTTACCACAGTTAGTTAACACATTAGTTTACCCCTGTTAGTTAACACATTAGTTTACCCCAGTTAGTTAACACATTAGTTTACCCCAGTTAGTAAACACACTTGTTTACCCCAGTCAGTTAACACATTAGTTTACCCCAGTTAGTTAACACATTAGTTTATCCCAGTTAGTTAACACATTAGCTAATCCCTGTTAGTCAACACATTAGTTTATCCCAGTTAGTTAACACATTAGTTTACCCCAGTTAGTTAACACATTAGTTTACCCCAGTTAGTTAACACATTAGTTTATCCCAGTTAGTTAACACATTAGCTAATCCCTGTTAGTCAACACATTAGTTTATCCCAGTTAGTTAACACATTAGTTTATCCCAGTTAGTTAACACATTAGTTTACCCCAGTTAGTTAACACATTAGTTTATCCCAGTTAGTTAACACATTAGCTAATCCCTGTTAGTTAACACATTAGTTTATCCCAGTTAGTTAACACATTAGTTTATCCCAGTTAGTTAACACATTAGTTTATTCCTGTTAGTTAACATATTAGTTTACCCCAGTTAGTTAACATATTAGTTTACCCCAGTTAGTTAACACATTAGTTTACCACAGTTAGTTAACACATTAGTTTATCCCAGTCAGCTAACACATTAGTTTATCCCAGTTAGTTAACACATTAGTTTATCTACGCTAACACTAATTTAAAAAGGCACACAGACAGACAGATAGATTGACAGACGGATTGTAAAAAAAAAAGCAAAAATTCGAGTTTAAGGAAAGACGAAAAGAAATAAACCTTAAAGCATTTTAAGACAAAAAGTAAACAAAACCATCTGCCAGTCAGTAAACCTCTACAGGTCAATAAATATCTGGATGGCACACAAGTTGAACTTTATTCCAGTGCACATTTAAAAAAAAAAATTAAAAAAAAAGGTAATGAAAAATTCATGAACTTGTACAGCCAAAACTCCAACAAATTTAACATTCACAATGAAATAGACATTATGTTAAGAATTTTAAAACAGGCAGGAATGAAACGGAGAAGCTTTGTTTAGAGGGAAAACTAACTTACATGAAATTAATGATACCATTGTGTACAATTTTACAATATGTATAGCCTACGGAAATGTGTTTAAAAAAGGCTATGATATGCATCATTGAATGTAGATTGGATATTGAACTATTATTTTCATCATTGGATGTAGATTGGATATTGAACTATTATTTTCATCATTGGATGTAGATTTGATATTGAACTATTATTTTCACGAAGATTTCTATTCCTTTCAATATTTCAATTGTTTTTCTTGCAACTTACTTTTTACATTTACCGTTAGATAACTGAAGCTACCTTAGATCTTTATGAAAAACCCTGCATTCATCTGGTAACTGCTACAAGATGTCGAAGATGGATTGCATCCCAATCTAACCTAATAGTTCAATCTAAATATCTCACCCTGAACTGTGCAGTCCCAATCTAACCTAATTGTTCAATCTAAATATCTCAATCTGAACTGATTTTAACTTCAAATCAAATAAAAGAAACATGCCTGATGTTTTTTATGATGTCCACAATCACTGCCCTCCTTCACATTCAGTGCCTTCAATCATAATCACTGCCCTCCTTCACATTCAGTGCCTTCAATCATAATCACTGCCCTCCTTCACATTCAGTGACTTCAATCACAATCACTGTCCTCCCTTGCAACCAGTGCCCTACATCACAATCGGTGCTTTCCTTCACAATCAGTGCCCTACATGAACTCATCGGAGTTGTTTTTCTCCACCCTGAAACATAGCGACCCAAGGACAAGACCTCCCTGGGACTCAACTCAATGACCATTTTTGAGTCGCTCTAGTTTCAAGAAACCCTATAAGACCCAAATTATCCACCACAGCTTTCCCGGGTGATTTGAGCAAACTTAGTTATGGCTACTTTCAAAGTAAGACAATTTAATAAATAGAAGAAAAGAACAACCCATTTAGGGGGGAAAAAAATCCGTGTGCAAAGTGGAGACGGGTGTGAGAGCGATTGATGACAGTAGCTGGTGGGTTGAAGAACCTTTTACTTTAACTCCCCCACCGCCACCCCGGACAAGGCTGCCTCAAAGGTTCCAGCAAATGGTGTGTGGGCGGTGTGGTAAGTAGGGTAATACTGAAAGGGCTCGATAACATTTCGTCTTTACATTTGACTCTCGTTTAGGATCAAAACTTAAGGGGCATCCATATCAAACCAATGAGTGATGGTAGTAGACCTGAGACGGTTCGCGGTTGTTTGTAAATATTTACTCTCAGCGCGTGCTCTTGTTGACTGGTCTGTGTGGTTGTGCACGTATATTGTCTCCACCCCCCCACCCCAGTGTGTTGGGGAATCTCTTTCTTTTGTTCCTTTGGCAGCCTATGAGAATGTTACGATCTGATCGGCCAAAGTGTTGGTCAAAGGTGGAGTTTGGATCAAAGAGTGGGGGGGGGGGGTCAGTTGATAGCTGCAAGCCTTTGTTACGTCTTGATATGATCAAATATTATTGTCAGAGCCTGCATCGATGTGTGTGTGTGTGTGTGTGTGTGTTCGTACCTCCGCATTTATGTGTACAATGAGGAGGCTGCACAGATGTGTGTGTGTGTTCGTACTTCCACATTTACGTGTACTGTTAGGAGGCTGCACAGATGTGTGTGTGTGTGTGTGTTCGTACCTCCACATTTACGTGTACTGTAAGGAGGCTGCACAGATGCTGATGGTGGTGCCGCATAGCACTTACACAGTGAGGCTCTGAGCCATATCAGCGATGGGATGGAGGTTATGGGTTTGCAACATCGGCCATGACTGGGATATACGGTTTTACTGACTAATCTAATATAATAACAGCGGACTGGGTTCTGCGTTAAATCGAAAGCGGAAAACAAGAATTCAATATAGCGCTTTTTTTTTAAATCTAAAGTTTTGAATAGTTTCTGCTGTTTTTTTTTAAATATAAAACCCAAAGGCCAAAATGTAAAATAATTCCTTTAAAATATTTGTTTGTTTGTTTTTGTATTTCTACACCATATTGCATCTTTAAATTGTAATAATATCATGAAAAATTCGGATCTGTCCGAAACCGCAAATAACCTTGCCTATTGATCAAACCAAAGGGAATATAACTCTATGCCAAGGTTTTGCTGGATACAGCTAGTAGTTACTAATACTGTTGTAGATGATGTTAGTCTGTCTCTGTTTACTTCAAATTGACAATGTTAGGCTGTTGCTTTCATTGAGACTGCAAATTTGATTTGTGTTCCTGTGCCTGGGGTGCGATAGATAGATAGATAGATAGATAGATAGATAGATAGATAGATAGATAGATAGATAGATAGATAGATAGATAGATAGATAGATAGATAGATAGATAGATAGATAGATAGATAGATAGATAGATAGATAGATAGATAGACACACAGACAGACGGACAGACAGACACACAGACAGACAGACAGACAGATAGATAGATAGATAGATAGATAGATAGATAGATAGATAGATAGATAGATAGATAGATAGATAGATAGATAGATAGATAGATAGATAGATAGATAGATAGATAGATAGATAGACCGCCGCGGCATACACATCAAACATGTACATTAAGTCAAAAGTTTGCACACTTGCAAGACATCCTTATCATATTCCGTTGACTTCATCATTTATAACAATTCTATGAGAAACAAATGACATGTTTGATTGGCTACCAGCCACTGTACACACATTCTGATTGGCTACCAGCCACTGTACACACATTCTGATTGGCTACCAGCCACTGTACACACATTCTGATTGGCTACCAGCCACTGTACACACATTCTGATTGGCTACCAGCCACTGTACACACATTTAAAAACTTTTAATTTCATTGGAACTGTCGCCCTGCTGGATGACTCCTATTATCCGAATGACTGACGTCACAAGTTGTCCATCTGACGTCCATCTGACGTGGGACACTTTCCTCGTGTGACGTGACACGGGAGATTAAACTTCCAGACAGGTCAATAAAATTGCTGCAAGTAGACATTAAATGTAAAATGTTGATTCTGGGTTTATTGACGTCAGACAGAAATCCGCCAAGCAACCTTTTCCCCCTTTTCCCTAAATCTTTCCTGCGACATGAAATGTTCCAATGTATTTCAGGGGTGGAAAAAAAATATATATACGCCACCGGAGTAAACGCTGCAGAATAAACTGCCCAATACAGAGGCGGATTTACGGCCCACACTTCAGTCTTTCTAGTGAATAGATTTTAAAAAGGGCAACCGACTAGCCCCCCCCCCAATTGAAGGGCACTCTTCAAATACAAACACACATCAAATATGATACTATTGGGATCCCTTACAGCAGTTTTGACTTGGACGATCTCCGAATTTTTAAAAGAATCTGCCTAGGGCCCTGTAAAAAGGGCCCAGCCAGACATGAAAGGGGGCCGTCCATCATCGATCTTTTTAAAAATATAGTTATAAATATTTTTTTCTTTTTTCAGGGGGCTCGGTGATATATTCTGCGCCCGGGGCCCCAGCCGACCCAAATGGCCTCCTGTCTCTGTGTGTAAGGAATTTATATTGTGCGCTACATCTGTGTATAAAGTTGATGTGTGGCTATGTTTCAATTAATATGAAAGTCTATTAATTAAAAAAAAGACCTTGTGTGTCAATTGCAACTCGTTATGAATGTAAATGACTCACTCGGTCATTGCCTCAGTATTACACCCTGTCATATGAATGTAAATGGCTTACTTGGTCCTTGCCTCAGTATTACACCCTGTCATATGAATGTAAATGACTCGCTCGGTCATTGCCTCAGTATTACACCCTGTCATATGAATGTAAATGACTCGCTCGGTCATTGCCTCAGTACTACACCCTGTCATATGAATGTAAATGATTCACTCGGTCATTGCCTCAGTATTACACCCTGTCATATGAATGTAAATGACTTACTTGGTCCTTGCCTCAGTATTACACCCTGTCATATGAATGTAAATGACTCGCTCGGTCATTGCCTCAGTACTACACCCTGTCATATGAATGTAAATGACTCGCTCGGTCATTGCCTCAGTATTACACCCTGTCATATGAATGTAAATGACTCGCTCGGTCATTGCCTCAGTATTACACCCTGTCATATGAATGTAAATGACTCGCTCGGTCAATGCCTCAGTATTACACCTGTCATATGAATGTAAATGACTCGCTCGGTCATTGCCTCAGTATTACACCCTGTCATATGAATGTAAATGACTCGCTCGGTCATTGCCTCAGTATTACACCCTGTCATATGAATGTAAATGACTCACTCGGTCATTGCCTCAGTATTACACCCTGTCTTATGAATGCAAATGACTCACTCGGTCATTGTCTCGGCATTTCACCCTGTCATATAAATTAGTCAATCAATCATAGATCGATCGCTCGTTTTTCCTCAGTAAAAGGAAGTACATGTGGTGTACCATTGATCTGTATGTTCCATTTTACACCTAAATGAACTATTAATTATCGATAGAAGAGCGTTGATTCATTGATTGATTGTTGATTGATAGTGGCGGTAAAAGAAACGAGGTTCTTTCTCCTTGTATTATGAACAAAGAAATATATTTTATATGAGTTACATGCGTCCCGGACTGAATGAAATATTTACGTGTTTCCATCAACTTTTAATACTTTATTTTTAAAACGGCATAAACACACACAAAAAAATCCACAAAAAGAAACTTGGCGTGTGACAGTGTAATTATGAAGCAATGAAATAGTAGCAATGATAATAGTACTGACGCGTGTACTCACGTATTGGGTCTATGTACGTCTATTGGGTCTATGTACGTCTATTGGGTCTATGTACGTCTATTGGGTCTATGTATGTCTATTGAGTCTATGTCTGTCATTAAAACAAGCTGATTAAAACGAAAAAAAAATTATTTAAATTGTTAAAATGCCAGAAAGGTCAGCGAAGTTGACATGGATACTGAATTGAGTCACGCAACTGTATTCATATCTGTGAGTTGACCACATAGACCTATTTACTGAGATTAGTCATGGGTGGCTGCGCACAACTAGCTCACTGAAAAGTTGCCCATTGCTCTAGGATCCACATTAAGTCATCGTCCATTTATCAAATATATCAGTTCATCTAAGTATGTATCCTTAGGTATATCAGAAATAGCAGACTATCAATCACTCCAGCCATTCAAACCTTAATTAGTTATAACATATGCATACATGTATTGAGCTATTTTATCTAATGTCAACCAACACAATTAGAACTTAATTTATATATATATATATATATATATATATATATATATATATTAATGTGTGTATTATGATATTGTATATGTTTATCATAGGCGGATTTCGAGGCCCAGACTTCTGGGGGGGGGGGGGCTCCCAGCTAATTCGCACCTTTGCCATTTTTCTTTTAACACTAATTAGTGACATAAATTTAACTGACTTTCGCTTTGATTTAGGGGCCCAATAATTTCTTATGCCACAGGGGCCACATCAGACCTTAACACACGTCTTTTGTATATATATATACACAGTGCTTTTTTGTAAAAGAAAATAGTTGCCGGTACTCAGTGATGGATTGCCTAAATTTTAGCTAAAACCCAGCGTCTAGTTTAGTTCTTATTGCGCACAATTTTAAAATAATTCAATTTTAACAAATTAATAATATAATAAATTAATAATAAACGTTAAAATACAAGAACAGTAATAATTTTTTACCCACATTGAAAAAGGTGCCGGTACGCCGTACCGGTGCGTACCATCACAAAAAAAGCACTGTATATATCTATATAGTTTAGATTGAAAATGACATATATATATATATATATATATATATATGTGTGTGTGTGTGTGTGTGTGTGTTTGTGTGTGTAAGTGTGTGTATTAGTTGTATTTACTGACAGATAGTGTAGCTGGCAGTTTTGTTTACAAAGTATTTCAATTTCGTCCCAATATCTTTTTTTTTTTAATCTATTTACAAACATTGACAAATTTTGTGTCTAACTTTCGTAAAAATATATCACAGCAATAATTGGCTCGCAGAAGGTTGAGGTCCGGAGAGGGGGGGGAGGTGTGTGTAAGTGGGTGATGAATAACATACACAGAGACACAAAAAATAAATTTCAAAAAAACTTCCAGGTGGTCCACCGATTGGTTATTTTTTCAAACGAAATTAAAGTTCGCGCTTGTCTCCATCTATCCGTCTAACACCCTACTAGTGAGAGTACAAACATGAATGTTGTATGTCTAGTACTTTACCTGTTCGGTCTCTAGTGTCACTCAGTTAATCCAAATCTAAACAATGAAATACCAGCAACTGAGACAACAACAAAAAAAGTGTTGTAGTACCCAATTGAATAACAAACTATTGGCTCGGTATGTTTTATTCATCTGTGGTGGAAACGTGAAACTCCGAATGAATAATAAAAAAAATAAAAAGCTATGTATATATAAAATACAATGTTCCGCACTGCTTCCTTACTCCTGACTTCACAATGAAAATGTAGGTGAGTGCAGAAGATCCAATAATCCGATATGGCTGACACACACAGTGTGAGCGTCCAGGACAGCATGCAGCGCGGCAGTCTATGATCCCATTCTTAAAGGTGCTCTCACCCACATGTAAGTGAGATTTGTTTTGAGGTGATTCTCGGTGTTTTGGTGGTGCACGGGCAGTAGTGGGGGGACGGGGGGGGGCGGGGAAGAAAGGTCTGAGTGGGGGAGAGAGAGAGTGTGTGTGTGAGCAGGTTCAGCTATAATCTAAGGGGGGATTATTTTAATGTTGTTGATTGTTTTTTTTTGAGTTGTCTAGCTCAGGGGGTAGAGAGTGTTGGCTTCAAAACCCGTCATCGATACTGCATCAATACAGATACCTGAATAACAAAAGTTCATTGCAAAATAAAACTCTTGTTCACCAGATAAAATGAACAAAAAGAGAAGGGTAGGGGACATGGCCGACCTTAGCAGGAGACATATCTCCATGACTTGTGCTAGACCCTCGTCAATAAAATTTAATAATTCGTTCTTTCCTTATTTAGTTTTATTTGTCACGAAAGGTGAACAGTGAATGTTTGGACCTCACACACCAACATTTTACTTAGAACTGGACATTCACGGGGGCTTTCAACTGGACATTAACACCAACATGACAATCTAGACTTTTACTTGTGCTAATAAATGGACATTTATTACAACTGAATACCTGGACATTTACACGTGAATGGCTTCAGTAAGACAAAAGTAACGCCAAAAAAGTATGGGCCACCTATGAAGTCAATGATTAGATCTTATTGTAGTACGTATGGGAGGACCCTGGCATACTATTTCAGTCACTCCCCCCCCCATGAAAAACTCTGAAGTTTATACCTAGTGGCCCTAAAATACATAACAGCTGCTAAAATAATACCAACTACCAGAATCTAGACCGCTATACATGTACAGTACATTCTTTAGTTCAATAGTGTCAGAATGAAGAGTTTCTTCGATACATTGGTAAACAAAAAGATCAATGCGCAAACAAAATCATACTCACTGAAATATTGAGAGTAAAAAATGACAGACTTTTGTCAGATAAAGTGTTGTCCTGTGTTGTGTCATTGTCTTGTATTGTACGGCACATCATATCCATATTGTCTTGTATTGTACAGCACATCATATCCATATTGTCTTGTATGGTACGGCACATCATATCCATATTGTCTTGTATGGTACGCCACATCATATCCATATTGTCTTGTATGGTACAGCACATCATATCCATATTGTCTTGTATTGGACGGCACATGTATCCATATTGTCTTGTATTGGACGGCACATGTATCCATATTGTCTTCTATTGTACGGCACATCATATCCATATTGTCTTCTATTGTACGGCACATCATATCCATATTGTCTTGTATGGTACGGCATATCATATCCATATTGTCTTGTATTGGACGGCACATCATATCCATATTGTCTTGTATTGTACGGCACATCATATCCATATTGTCTTGTATTGTACGGCACATCATATCCATATTGTCTTGTATTGTACGGCACATCATATCCATATTGTCTTGTATGGTACTGCACATCATATCCATATTGTCTTGTATTGTACGGCACATCATATCCATATTGTCTTGTATTGTACGGTACATCATATCCATATTGTCTTGTATTGTACGGCACATCATATCCATATTGTCTTGTATTGTACGGCACATCATATCCATATTGTCTTGTATTGTACGGCACATCATATCCATATTGTCTTGTATGGTACGGCACATCATATCCATATTGTCTTTATTGTACGGCACATCATATCCATTTTGTCTTGTATTGTACGGCACATCATATCCATATTGTCTTGTATTGTACGGCACATCATATCCATATTGTCTTGTATTGTACGGCACATCATATCCATATTGTCTTGTATTGTACGGCACATCATATCCATATTGTCTTCTATTGTACGGCACATCATATCCATATTGTCTTGTATTGGACGGCACATCATATCCATATTGTCTTGTATTGTACGGCACATCATATCCATATTATCTTGTATTGTACGGCATATCATATCCACACATAATAAGTCTATACATAGAATCTTTTTTTTCTTTTCACCTTGCGCTGTTATCAAATCAGACTTGAATATCAGGGACTCAGTTAAAAAAAAATATTCAGTCAAATTTCATTGTCACTCACTCACGTTGTTGTTTTTGTCTCACAAAAACTAAAATCTATTCAAGAGACAGAACAGTTATCGTGATATCATCACAGTAGAAATATACAAATATCAGAGATATTTCCTGTTACGCTTGTAGCAGGAAGAGTTAAAATTTGATTTCTTTCTTTGCAATATGTCTAATTTTGATTTCTCTCATTGCAATATGTCTAATTTTGATTTCTCTCATTGCAGTATGCCTAATTTTGATTTCTCTCTTTGCAATATATCTAGTTTTGATTTCTCTCATTGCAATATGTCTAATTTTGATTTTTCTCATTGCAATATGTTTAATTTTGATTTCTCTCATTGCAGTATGTCTAACCGTTTCAAAAAAACGTTTGCAGACACGTTCACAAACAGTTTTCAATTTAGTAGGCCTGCACATCAGGCCCATGAGAGCCACACATTAGACCGATGAGGGCCGCACTTCGATGAGGGCCGCACCTCGATGAGGGCCGCACTTCGATGAGGGCCGCACTTCGATGAGGGCCGCACTTCGGGTTTTTTTACAATTTAAAGTAATTTACGGAGCCCCATCATAGTCAAGTAATCAAAATGTAATAACTGCGTAACTGGCTCCTTTGGGAGCCACAAAAGAGACACATACGACTATAAGCGACGCAGTAACCCACTCCTATATTCTAGAAGTCTTTCTTATTCGTTTTATCTTTATTTTACAAAAAAATTATTCTTTCTACTTTAACTCCGATTTTTCACAGTTCAAAAGTTAAATAAAACAGATTATAATTGCCAGAATGTTCTGTACCATTACAAGCAATGAACAAACTTTCCGGTATGAGAGACACTGGCCTGAATTGGAGTGAACTATTCCGGAAGATTAAAACTATCGAGGTGAGAAATTAACATTTTTATAGACAGTTTACCAGAAGTATGTATGTACAAACAGAAAGAAACAAAGAGAACAAACAGAGACAGACAGACTGAAAAAGACAGACTGAAACAGACAGACTGAAAGAGACAGACTGAAACAGACAGACTAAAACAGACAGACTGAAACAGACAGACTGAAACGGACAGACTGAAACAGTCAGACTGAAATAGACAGTCAGACAGACAGACTGAAAAAGACAGAAACAGACAGACAGAAACAGACAGACAGACAGACAAAAACAGACAGACTGAACAGACATACAGACTGAAACAGACAGACAGAAACAGACAGACAGACTGAAACAGACAGACTGAAACCGACAGACTGAAACGAACAGACAGAAACAGAAATAAAGAAACAGACAGACTGAAACGGACAGACAGAAACAGACAGACTGAAAAAGACAGACAGAAACAGACAGACAGACAGACAAAAACAGACAGTCAGAAACAGACAGACAGAAACAGACAGACAGAAATAGACAGACTGAAACAGACAGACTGAAACAGACAGACAGAAACAGACGGACTGATACAGACAGACAGACTGGTACAGACAGACAGACTGAAACAGACAGACTGAAACAGACAAACAGACTGAAACAGACAGACTGAAATAGACAGACAGACTGAAACAGACAGACAGAAACAGACAGACTGAAACAGACAGACAGAAACAGACTGACTGAAATAGACAGACTGAAACAGACAGACTGAAACCGACAGACTGAAAAAGACAGACAGAAAAAGACAGACAGAAACAGACAGACTGAAACAGACAGACTGAAACAGACAGACAGACTGAAACAGACAGACTGATACAGACAGACAGACTGATACAGACAGATCGAAACAGACAGACAGACTAAAACAGACAGACAGACTATAACAGACAGACTGAAACAGACAGACAGACTGAAACAGACAGACTAAAACAGACAGACAGACTGAAATCAGATAGACAGAAACAGACAGACTGAAACAGACAGACAGACTGAAATCAGACAGACAGAAACAGACAGACTGAAACAGACAGAAAGACTGAAACAGACAGACTGAAACACACAGACAGAAACAGACAGACAGACTGATATCAGACAGACAGAAACAGACAGACAGACTGAAATAGACACACTGAAACAGACAGACAGAAACAGACGGACAAAAACAGACAGACAGAAACAGACAGACTGAAACAGACAGACTGAAAAAGACAGACTTAAACAGACAGACTTAAACAGAGAGACTGAAACAGACAGACTGAAACAGACAGACAGACTGAAACAGACAGACTGATACAGAAAGAACACCTGAAACAGACAGACTGAAACAGACAGCCTGAAACAGACAGACAGAAAAAGACAGACAGAATTAGACAGACTGATACAGACAGAACATCTGAAACAGACAGATCGAAACAGACAGACAGAAACAGACAGACAGAAAAAGACAGACAGAAACAGACAGACAGAAACAGACAGACTGAAACAGACAGACAGACTGAAACAGACAGACAGAAACATATAGACAGACTGAAACAGACAGACAGAAACAGACAGACAGAAAAAGACAGACAGAAACAGACAGACAGAAACAGACAGACTGAAACAGACAGACTGAAACGGACAGACTGAAACAGTCAGACTGAAATAGACTGTCAGACAGACAGACTGAAAAAGACAGAAACAGACAGACAGACAGACAGAAACAGACAGACTGAACAGACATACAGACTGAAACAGACAGACAGAAACAGACAGACAGACTGAAACAGACAGACTGAAACCGACAGACTGAAACGGACAGACAGAAACAGAAATAAAGAAACAGACAGACTGAAACGGACAGACAGAAACAGACAGACTGAAAAAGACAGACAGAAACAGACAGACAGACAGAAACAGACAGACAGAAACAGACAGACAGAAACAGACAGACAGAAATAGACAGACTGAAACAGACAGACTGAAACAGACAGACAGAAACAGACGGACTGATACAGACAGACAGACTGGTACAGACAGACTGAAACAGACAGACTGAAACAGACAAACAGACTGAAACAGACAGACTGAAATAGACAGACAGACTGAAACAGACAGACAGAAACAGACAGACTGAAAAAGACAGACAGAAACAGACTGACTGAAATAGACAGACTGAAACAGACAGACTGAAACCGACAGACTGAAAAAGACAGACAGACTGAAACAGACAGACTGATACAGACAGACAGACTGATACAGACAGATCGAAACAGACAGACAGACTAAAACAGACAGACAGACTATAACAGACAGACTGAAACAGACAGACTGAAACAGACAGACAGACTGAAATCAGATAGACAGAAACAGACAGACAGAAACAGACAGACAGAATTAGACAGACTGACACAGACAGAACACCTGAAACAGACAGACTGAAACAGACAGACAGACTGAAACAGACAGACTGAAACACAAAGACTGAAACAGACAGACAGACTGATATCAGACAGACAGAAACAGACAGACAGACTGAAATAGACACACTGAAACAGACAGACAGAAACAGACGGACAAAAACAGACAGACAGAAACAGACAGACAGAAACAGACAGACAAAAACCGACAGACTGAAACGGACAGACAGAAACGGAAAGAAAGAAACAGACAGACGGAAACAGACAGACAGAAACAGACAGACTAGAACAGACAGACTGAAACAGACAGATTGAAACAGACAGACTGAAACAGACAGACTGAAACAGTCAGACTGAAATAGACAGTCAGACAGACAGACTGAAAAAGACAGAAACAGACAGACAGAAACAGACAGACAGACAGACAGAAACAGACAAACTGAACAGACATACAGACTGAAACAGACAGACTGAAACAGTCAGACTGAAATAGACAGTCAGACAGACAGACTGAAAAAGAGAGAAACAGACGGACAGAAACAGACAGACAGACAGTCAGAAACAGACAGACTGAACAGACATACAGACTGAAACAGACAGACAGAAACAGACAGACAGACTGAAATCAGACAGACAGAAACAGACAGACAGACTGAAACAGACAGACTGAAACAGACAGACAGAAACAGACAGACAGAAACAGACTGAAACAGACAGAAACAGACAGACTGAACAGACAGACAGACTGAAACAGACAGACAGAAACAGACAGACAGACTGAAACAGACAGACAGAAACAGACAGACAGACTGAAACAGACAGACAAAAACCGACAGACTGAAACGGACAGACAGAAACGGAAAGAAAGAAACAGACAGACGGAAACAGACAGACAGAAACAGACAGACTAGAACAGACAGACTGAAACAGACAGATTGAAACAGACAGACTGAAACAGACAGACTGAAACAGTCAGACTGAAATAGACAGTCAGACAGACAGACTGAAAAAGACAGAAACAGACAGACAGAAACAGACAGACAGACAGACAGAAACAGACAAACTGAACAGACATACAGACTGAAACAGACAGACTGAAACAGTCAGACTGAAATAGACAGTCAGACAGACAGACTGAAAAAGAGAGAAACAGACGGACAGAAACAGACAGACAGACAGTCAGAAACAGACAGACTGAACAGACATACAGACTGAAACAGACAGACAGAAACAGACAGACAGACTGAAACAGACAGACAGAAACCGAAAGGCTGAAACGGACAGACAGAAACAGACAGACTGAAAAAGACAGACAGAAACAGACAGACAGACAGACAGACAGAAACAGACAGACAGAAACAGACAGACAGAAACAGACAGACAGAAACAGACAGACAGAAATAGACAGACTGAAACAGACAGACAGAAACAGACGGACTGATACAGACGGACTGATACAGACAGACAGACTGAAACAGACAGACTGAAACAGACAAACAGACTGAAACAGACAGACTGAAATAGACTGACAGACTGAAACAGACAGACAGAAACAGACAGACTGAAACAGACAGACAGAAACAGACTGACTGAAACAGACAGACTGAAACAGACAGACTGAAACAGACAGACTGAAACAGACAGACTGAAACAGACAGACTGAAAAAGACAGACAGAAACAGACAGACAGAAACAGACAGACTGATACAGACAGAACACCTGAATCAGACAGACTGAAACAGACAGACTGAAACAGACAGACAGACTGAAACAGACAGACAGAAACAGACAGACTGATACAGACAGACAGACTGAAACAGACAGACAGACTGAAACAGACAGACTGAAACAGACAGACTGAAACAGACAGACTGAAACAGACAGACTGAAACAGTCAGACTGAAATAGACAGTCAGACAGACAGACTGAAAAAGACAGAAACAGACAGACTGAAAAAGACAGAAACAGACAGACAGAAACAGACAGACAGAAATAGACAGACAGAAATAGACAGACTGAAGCAGACGGACTGATACAGACGGACTGATACAGACAGACAGACTGAAACAGACAGACTGAAACAGACAAACAGACTGAAACAGACAGACTGAAATAGACTGACAGACTGAAACAGACAGACAGAAAAAGACAGACTGAAACAGACAGACTGAAACAGACTGACTGAAACAGACAGACTGAAACAGACAGACTGAAACAGACAGACTGAAAAAGACAGACAGAAACAGACAGACTGAAACCGACAGACTGAAAAAGACAGACAGAAACAGACAGACTGAAACCGACAGACTGAAAAAGACAGACAGACTGAAACAGACAGACTGATACAGACAGACAGACTGATACAGACAGATCGAAACAGACAGACAGACTGAAACAGACAGACAGACTATAACAGACAGACTGAAACAGACAGACAGACTGAAACAGACAGACTGAAACAGACAGACAGACTGAAATCAGACAGACAGAAACAGACAGACTGAAACAGACAGACTGAAACAGACAGCCTGAAACAGACAGACAGAAACAGACAGACAGACTGATATCAGACAGACAGAAACAGACAGACTGAAACACACAGACTGAAACAGACAGACAGACTGATATCAGACAGACAGAAACAGACAGACAGACTGAAATAGACAAACTGAAACAGACAGACAGAAACAGACGGACAAAAACAGACAGACAGAAACAGACAGACTGAAACAGACAGACTGAAACAGACAGACTTAAACAACCAGACTTAAACAGACAGACTGAAACAGACAGACTGAAACAGACAGACAGACTGAAACAGACAGACTGATACAGACAGAACACCTGAAACAGACAGACTGAACAGACAGACAGATTGAATCAGACAGACTGAAACAGACAGACTGAAACAGACAGCCTGAAACAGACAGACAGAAACAGACAGACAGAATTAGACAGACTGATACAGACAGAACATCTGAAACAGACAGACTGAAACAGACAGCCTGAAACAGACAGACAGAAACAGACAGACTGATACAAACAGAACACCTGAAACAGACAGACTGAAACAGACAGACAGACTGAAACAGACAGACTGAAAAAGACAGACTGAAACAGACAGCCTGAAACAGACAGACAGAAACAGACAGACAGAATTAGACAGACTGATACAGACAGAACATCTGAAACAGACAGATCGAAACAGACAGACAGATAGACAGAAAAAGACAGACAGAAACAGACAGACAGAAACAGACAGACTGAAACAGACAGACAGAAACAGACAGACAGAAAAAGACAGACAGAAACAGACAGACAGAAACAGACAGACTGATACAGACAGACAGACAGACTGATACAGACAGACAGAAACAGACAGACAGACTGAAACAGACAGACAGACTGAAACAGACAGACTGAAACAGACAGACAGACTGAAATCAGACAGACAGAAACAGACAGACAGAAACAGACTGACTGAAACAGACAGACTGAAACAGACAGCCTGAAACAGACAGACAGAAACAGACAGACAGAATTAGACAGACTGATACAAACAGAACACCTAAAACAGACAGACTGAAACAGACAGACAGACTGAGACAGACAGACAGACTGAAACAGACAGACTGAAACAGACAGAGAGACTGAAATAGACAGACTGAAACAGACAGACAGAAACAGACGGACAAAAACAGACACACAGAAACAGACAGACTGAAACAGACAGACTGAAACAGACAGACCTAAATAGACAGACTGAAACAGACAGACTGAAACAGACACACTGAAACAGACAGACAGAAACAGGCAGACAGAATCAGACAGACTGAAACAGACAGACTTAAACAGACAGACAGACTGAAACAGACAGACTGAAACAGACAGACTGAAAAAGACAGAAACAGACAGACTGAAACAGACAGAAACAGACAGACTGAAACAGGCAGACTGAAACAGACAGACAGAAACAGACAGACAGAAACAGACAGACTGAAACAGACAGACTGAAACAGACAGACTGAAACAGACAGACAGAAACAGACAGACAGAAACAGACAGACTGAAACAGACAGACTGAAACAGACAGACAGAAACAGACAGACTGAAACAGACAGACTGAAACAGACAGACAGAAACAGACAGACAGAAACAGACAGACAGAAACAGACAGATAGTGAGAACGAGCGATAAAGTGAAAAAAAAAGGTGGGGGAGGGGGAATTAAATGATAAAACAATGTACATGTTTGAGGAAGTAGAACAAGAATATAAAGCTTTAGGAAATAAGCCAGTCATTGAAGAAAATAATGCAAAGTCTGTTTTAAAATAAATGACCACTCCCCCCGTCCCCCACCCAGCATTCCTCCCTCGCCACCAATTGTTTATTTATAGACTCGGTTCAATCTCTGGGGGTTTAACAAAATCAATCGCCTCCATTTGATTTCGTTTCTTGTTGTTTTTTTCTAAATTTTATCTCAACTGTTTGTTTGTTTGTTTGTTTGTTTGTCTTGACTTGTATTTTTGTTGTAGTAATAGTTGACATTATGTATACTAAGACAGTCAAATATTTGACTTTGTGTCCTATACTAAGACAGTCAAATAGTTGACTTTATGTCCTATACTAAGACAGTCAAATATTTGACTTTGTGTCCTATACTAAGACAGTCAAATAGTTGACTTTATGTCCTATACTAAGACAGTCAAATATTTGCTATTAATAAACTATTGATCCATTGGCATGATTATTGATTTATGTAGTCCTACATTCTCCCTTAATAGTTTTCATATTTCTTTTATTTTTTTATTTACAATTATAATTGTTTTGAATATTATTGTGAAAACGGTTGTGCTAAATAATTCTACCATCAATTCGGTAAATTACAATCTGAATTGTAAATATTACAATCTGAATTGTAAGTATAGCAATCTGAATTGTAAATTTTACAGTCTGAATTGTAAGTATAGCAATCTGAATTGTAAATACAGCATTCCGAATCATAAGTAAAACAATCTGAAAATTTAAGTATAGCATTTCCTTGCTTAAATTTTTTTTTTTTAAGATTTAGAGAAAGTAGAAAAAAGACTTTTAAATATATGTTTCTATCGATCCGCATTTCTCAACCGGTGGCAAGAGTACCCCAAGGGGTACAGGAAAAGTTATGCACGGGTACCCAGCGACAATTAATTTGCGATAAGAAAAAACAAAAAAACAAAAGTTTAGAAGAAGGTCGCAAGTTCACCAAACCAAGTGACCAAGTCTCGCATTAGAAATTAAACATGTTCCACTATAAAAAAAATAAATGCGTTTATTCTCGAAATAAAGTGTGAGTCGTATCCGCGGACATACCCTCAGACCGTTCGGGGTACAATCGATAAAAAAGTATGAGAACCGCTGTTACAGATAGGGAAACTTTGATACCACCTGGCGCAAGGGTACACAACCTGAGGCTGTTGGAGAGGTAAATGATGGCCTTGAACAAAATATATGTGTTTGAGTGTTTGTATGTGTGTAAGTGTTTGTATGTGTGTACGTGTTTGTATGTGTGTACGTGTTTGTATGTGTTTGAGTGTTTGTAGTGTGTGAGTGTTTATATGTGTGTAAGAGGAAGTGTGTGTGTATGTATGTGTTGATGTTTTTTGATGTGTGGATGTGGTTTTGGGTGTGTATTTGTGTTTATTAGTGTGTATGTATGTGTGTGGGTGTGTATGTGTGTTTATTAGTGTGTATGTATGTGTGGGTGTGTATGTGTGTTTATTAGTGTGTATTTATGTGTGTGGTGTGTATGTGTGTTTATTAGTGTGTATGTATGTGTGTGGGTGTGTATGTGTGTTTATTAGTGTGTATGTATGTGTGTGGGTATGGGTCAGAGAAAGAGACTTTTTTGTTTTTTTAAAAAAACCTAACAAAAAGTTCTATAAGTAATTATGGTTAGTGGAATATAAATGTTTTGCAATTTATAGGGAAAAAAACTCAACGAATTGGTTTATTCATAAGTACCCAGAATCACAACATCTGTACCTAGTATAACAAAATGTGTACCTAGTATCACAACATCTGTACCTAGTATAACAAAATGTGTACCTTGTTTCACAACATCTGTACCTAGTATAACAAAATGTGTACCTAGTATCACAACATCTGTACCTAGTATAACAACATCTTTACCTATCATTACAACATGTGTACCCAGTAATACAACATATGTACCCAGTAGTAAAACATATGTACCCAGTAGTACAACATATGTACCCAGCAGTACAACATCTCCACCTTATACTATTACATCCGTTCGCAACATTACTTTATCTCTACCCACTGTACCCGGTATCATTACATCTGTACCCAGTATCACCACATCTGTACATTACTCAGTCTGCTTCAGGTATTGTCACCCTGCTGTGTGGCTATGTAACATAGATACACCACACCTACTTCCTGTCACTAATGAGTGTAAAATGTAAAAGTCATATTCCCCCCCCCCCCCCCCCCGAATCTCTGGGATTCTCATCAAGTTGTAGCTGCATAAAACACAACGTTCACACACAAAACATCCAGTCCGACTCAATGTATGCAGATGTCCTGAGCTAAACATTCAGCTCATCAAACCAAAACAACTAAATGTTTTTTTTTTATTCCATCGCTATTAGTGAAAGCAAAACTGATCAATAGACTCCCCAAACTTTGATTTTGTCTAACCCTTGGGTGTTTTATTTTTTACTCGTACTTTTTACCACATTCTCTATCAGACGTTAAAAGTGAAGTGCCAGTTTATAAATGGGCCCAAAATATCAGCCGAGAGGACGACCAATAGAAAAGTATACATTAAAAATGTCCTGGTTTCTGCCAAGTGTCATAGATTGGTTACTTCGTGTAGGTATTTCAACAGCTGGTCTTATATCTTTTCCCCAGACTTATGAATATTTTAAAAATTATTTGCAATAATGTTAAAATAAAATGTAGGGTAAGTTTTAACAAACTATGTGTAAAGTTTATTGGATGATTTATTATTTTTTACGCTTTTTAATGCAATCAAATCAATCTTTCATATTATTACGTTAACAGAGATTGGTTGTATTGCATTTTGTCATTTCAAGTTGCATTTTTATTTTTGTTGTTTTTAACTGTGTCAATGTACATAATGTTGACTTTAACTGTGTCAATGTACATAATGTTGACTTTATCTGTGTCAATGTACATAATGTTGACTTTAACTGTGTCAATGTACATAATGTTGACTTTAACTGTGTTGTGGAGAAATAATATAGTCTAAGTTTGATGACGCAATTCGCTAGGCTCCGCCCACCGCAGTATCTATGGCGTCATTCCGCCATCTTGAGTGAAAAATATTGGAAGCTTTAGTGTATACGTCATTTGGTAGAAATGACGTATATTAAACCGACAGTTGGGAGCACATGTTTTGTTTTATAGTTAGTCTAGCTTTGGGCGTCTATGTAGATGGATGCTTATTTACAGTTTGCTATTGTACTCCTCCTGATTTCACCTTTATGTCAGTTTATGTTCAAGTATTAAATGATTGTTTGATGTTACTTCACTGGAGTTAACTTCGTGATTTGTGTTGTCTGAATTAATACACCTTATACAAGTATCTTCAATATAAGGACCCGTAACATATATTTGGCACCTCCGACGTCGAACTGACTGACTTAGCTGGATTCAGGAGCAGCGGAGTGAGTACATTAAGACTCGTTGTAATTACCGGTTAAGTATTACGTGAATTACGTGGCGGCCACCACCCTGGGTGTGCACCGTGAAAACTGTGTTCTGTAGTGGCCAGCGTTATTGTTTGCTGAAGTGGCCAACTATATTGTTGCTGAAGTGGCCAGCGTTGTTGCTTACTGAAGTGGCCAACGTTACTGTTTGCTGAAGTGGCCAACGTTACTGTTTGCTGAAGTGGCCAACCCTATTGTTTGCTGAAGTGGCCAACGTTACTGTTTGCTGAAGTGGCCAACCCTATTATTTGCTGAAGTGGCCAACGTTACTGTTTGCTGAAGTGGCCAACCCTATTGTTTGCTGAAGTGGCCAACGTTACTGTTTGCTGAAGTGGCCAACGTTACTGTTTGCTGAAGTGGCCAACGTTACTGTTTGCTGAAGTGGCCAACCCTATCGTTTGCTGAAGTGGCCGACGTTACTGTTTGCTGAAGTGGCCAACCCTATCGTTTGCTGAAGTGGCCAGCGTTACTGTTTGCTGAGGTGGCCAACCTTTCCGTCTGCTGAAGAGGCCAACCCTACTGTTTGCTGAAGAGGCCAACCTTGCCGTTTGCTGAAGAGGCCAACCTTGCCGT